>JBBPBR010000004.1:33011081-33039185 GCA_037974775.1 Cicer pinnatifidum | reverse complement strand
AAGAATAAGCCTAGGGAGGACGAAAATGACCTAAATGTTCATCCAATGACACAAACACACTTATTGGATGCACAAGATTGCTTAAAAACCCTAATTCGACAAGAATAAGCCTAGGGAGGACGAAAATGACCTAAATGTACATCCAATGACACAAATGAACTTATTGGATGCACAAGATTGGTTAAAAACCCTAATTGGACAAGAATAAGCCTAGGGAGGACGAAAATGACCTAAATGTTAATCCAATGACACAAATGAACTTATTGGATGAACAAGATTGCTTAAAACCCTAATTGGACAAGAATAAGCCTAGGGAGGATCAAAATGACCTAAATGTTCATCCAATGACACAAACACACCTATTGGATGCACAAGATTGGTTAAAAACCCTAATTGGACAAGAATAAGCCTAGGGAGGACGAAAATGACCTAAATGTTCATCCAATGACACAAATGAACTTATTGGATGCACAAGATTGCTTAAAAACCCTAATTAGACAAGAATAAACTTAGGGAGGACGAAAATGACCTAAATGTTCATCCAATGACACAAATACACCTATTGGATGCACAAGATTGGTTAAAAACCCTAATTGGACAAGAATAAGCCTAGGGAGGACGAAAATGACCTAAATGTTCATCCAATGAAACAAATGAACTTATTGGATGCACAAGATTGCTTAAAAACCCTAATTGGACAAGAATAAGCCTATGGAGGACGAAAATGACCTAAATGTTCATCCAATGACACAAACACACCTATTGGATGCACAAGATTGGTTAAAAATCCTAATTGGAAAAGAACAACACTAGGGAGGACGAAAATGACCTAAATGTTCATCCAAGGACACAATCACACTTATTGGATGCACAAGATTGTTTAAAAACCATAATTGGACAAGAATAAGCCTAGGGATGACGAGACTGACCTAAATGTTCATCCAATGACACAAACACACCTATTGGATGCACAAGATTGGTTAAAAACCCTAATTGGACAAGAATACGACTAGGGAGGACGAAAATGACCTAAATGTACATCCAATGACACAAACACACCTATTGGATGCACAAGATTGGTTAAAAACCCTAATTAGACAAGAATAAGACTAGGGAGGACGAAAATGACCTAAATATTCATCCAATGACACAAACACACTTATTGGATGCACAAGATTGCTTAAAAACCCTAATTGGACAAGAATAAGCCTAGGGAGGACGAAAATGACCTAAATGTACATCCAATGACACAAATGAACTTTATGGATGCACAAGATTGGTTAAAAACCCTAATTGGACAAGAATAATCCTAGGGAGGACAAAAATGACTTAAATGTTCATCCAATGACACAAACACACCTATTGGATGCACAAGATTACTTAAAAACCCTAATTGGACAAGAATACGACTAGGGAGGACGAAAAAGACCTAAATGTTCATCCAATGACACAAACACACCTATTGGATGCACAAGATTGCTTAAAAACCCTAATTGGAAAAGAATAAGACTAGGGAGGACGAAAATGACCTAAATGTTCAACCAATGACACAAACACACCTAATGGATGCGCAAGATTGCTTAAAAACCCTAATTGGACAAGAATAAGCCTAGGGAGGACGAAAATGACCTAAATGTACATCCAATGACACAAATGAACTTATTGGATGCACAAGATTGGTTAAAAACCCTAATTGGACAACAATAAGCCTAGGGCGGGCAAAAATGACTTAAATGTTCATCCAATGACACAAACACGCCTATTGGATGCACAAGATTACTTAAAAACCCTAATTGGACAAGAATAAGCCTAGGGAGGACGAAAATGACCTAAATGTTCATCCAATGACACAAACACACTTATTGGATGCACAAGATTGCTTAAAAACCCTAATTCGACAAGAATAAGCCTAGGGAGGACGAAAATGACCTAAATGTACATCCAATGACACAAATGAACTTATTGGATGCCCAAGATTGGTTAAAAACCGTAATTGGACAAGAATAAGCCTAGGGAGGACGAAAATGACCTAAATGTTCATCCAATGACACAAACACACTTATTGGATGCACAAGATTGCTTAAAAACCCTAATTGGACAAGAATAAGCCTAAGGAGGACGAAAATGACCTAAATGTACATCCAATGACACAAATGAAATTATTGGATGCACAAGATTGTTTAAAAACCCTAATTGGACAATAATAAGCCTAGGGAGGACAAAAATGACTTAAATATTCATCCAATGACACAAACACGCCTATTGGATGCACAAGATTACTTAAAAACCCTAATTGGACAAGAATAAGCCTATGGAGGACGAAAATGACCTAAATGTTCATCCAATGACACAAACACACCTATTGGATGCACAAGATTGGTTAAAAATCCTAATTGGAAAAGAACAACACTAGGGAGGACGAAAATGACCTAAATGTTCATCCAAGGACACAATCACACTTATTGGATGCACAAGATTGTTTAAAAACCATAATTGGACAAGAATAAGCCTAGGGATGACGAGACTGACCTAAATGTTCATCCAATGACACAAACACACCTATTGGATGCACAAGATTTGTTAAAAACCCTAATTGGAAAAGAATAACACTAGGGAGGACGCAAATGACCTAAATGTTCATCCAATGACACAAACACACCTATTGGATGCACAAGATTGCTTAAAAACCCTAATTAGACAATAATAAGACTAGGGAGGACGAAAATGACCTAAATGTTCATCCAATGACACAAACACACTTATTGGATGCACAAGATTGCTTAAAAACCCTAATTGGACAAGAATAAGCCTAGGGAGGACGAAAATGACCTAAATGTACATCCAATGACACAAATGAACTTATTGGATGCCCAAGATTGGATAAAAACCCTAATTGGACTAGAATAAGCCTAGGGAGGACGAAAATGACTTAAATTTTCATCCAATGACACAAACACACTTATTGGATGCACAAGATTGCTTAAAAACCCTAATTGGACAAGAATAAGCCTAGGGAGGACGAAAATGACCTAAATGTACATCCAATGACACAAATGAACTTATTGGATGCATAATATTGGTTAAAAACCCTAATAGGACAAGAATAAGCCTAAGGAGGACGAAAATGACCTAAATGTTAATCCAATGACACAAGCACACCTATTTGATGCACAAGATTACTTAAAAACCCTAATTGGACAAGAATAAGCCTAGGGAGGACGAAAATGAACTAAATGTTCATCCAATGACACAAACACACCTATTGGATGCACAAGATTACTTAAAAACCCTAAATGGACAAGAATACGACTAGGGAGGACGAAAATGACCTAAATGTACATCCAATGACACAAACACACCTATTGGATGCACAAGATTGGTTAAAAACCCTAATTAGACAAGAATAAGACTAGGGAGGACGAAAATGACCTAAATGTTCATCCAATGACACAAACACACTTATTGGATGCACAAGATTGCTTAAAAACCCTAATTGGACAAGAATAAGCCTAGGGAGGACGAAAATGACCTAAATGTACATCCAATGACACAAATGAACTTATTGGATGCCCAAGATTTGTTTAAAACCCTAATTGGACAAGAATAAGCCTAGGGAGGACGAAAATGACCTAAATGTTCATCCAATGACACAAACACACTTATTGGATGCACAAGATTGCTTAAAAACCCTAATTGGACAAGAATAAGCCTAGGGAGGACGAAAATGACCTAAATGTACATCCAATGACACAAATGAACTTATTGGATGCACAAGATTGGTTAAAAACCCTAATAGGACAAGAATAAGCCTAGGGAGGACGAAAATGACCTAAATGTTCATCCAATGACACAAACACACCTATTGGATGCACAAGATTGGTTAGAAACCCTAATTGGACAAGAATAAGCCTAGGAAGGACGAAAATGACCTAAATGTTAATCCAAAGACACAAATGAACTTATTGGATGCACAAGATTGGTTAAAAACCCTAATTGGACAAGAATAAGCCGAGGGAGGACGAAAATGACCTAAATGTTCATCCAATGACACAAACACACCTATTGGATGCACAAGATTGGTTAAAAACCCTAATTGGACAAGAATAAGCCTAGGGAGGACGAAAATGACCTAAATGTTCGTCCAATGACAAAAACACACCTATTGGATGCACAAGATTGCATAAAAACCCTAATTGGACAAGAATAAGACTAGGGAGGACGAAAATGACCTAAATGTTCCTCCAATGACACAAACACACCTATTGGATGCACAAGATTGCATAAAAACCCTAATTCGACCAGAATAAGACTAGGAAGGACGAAAATGACCTAAATGTTCCTCCAATGACACAAATGAACTTATTGTATGCACAAGATTGGTTAAAAACCCTAATTGGACAAGAATAAGCATAGGGAGGACGAAAATGACCTAAATGTGCATCCAATGACACAAACACACATATTGGATGCACAAGATTGCTTAAAACCCTAATTGGACAAGAATAAGACTAGGGAGGACGAAAATGACCTAAATGTTCCTCCAATGACACAAACACACCTATTGGATGCACAAGATTGCATAAAAACCCTAATTGGACAAGAATAAGACTAGGGAGGACGAAAATGACCTAAATGTTCATCCAATGACACAAATGAACTTATTGGATGCACAAGATTGGTTAAAAAGCCTAATTGGACAATAATTAGCCTAGGGAGGACGAAAATGACCTAAATGTTCATCCAATGACACAAATGAACTTATTGGATGCACAAGATTGGTTAAAAACCTTAATTGGACAAGAATAAGCCTAGGGAGAACGAAAATGACCTAAATGTTCGTCCAATGACACAAATGAACTTATTGGATGCACAAGATTGGTTGAAAACCCTAATTGGACAAGAATAAGCCTAGGGAGGACGAAAATGACCTAAATGTTCATCCAATGACACAAATGAACTTATTGGATGCACAAGATTGGTTAAAAACCCTAATTGGACAAGAATAAGCCTAGGGAGGACAAAAATGACCTCAATGTTCATCCAACGACACAAATGAACTTATTGGATGCACAAGATTGGTTAAAAACCCTAATTGGACAAGAATAAGCCTAGGGAGGACGAAAATGACCTAAATGTTCATCCAATGACACAAACACACCTATTGGATGCACAAGATTACTTAAAAACTCTAATTGGACAAGAATACAACTAGGGAGGACGTAAATGACCTAAATGTTCATCCAATGACACAACCACACCTATTGGATGCACAAGATTGGTTAAAAATCCTAATTTGTCGAGAATAAGCCTAGGGAGGATGAAAATGAGCTAAATGTTCATCTAATGACATAAACAAACCTATTTGATGCACAAGATTGGTTAAAAACCCTAACTGGAAAAGAATAACACTAGGGAGGACGAAAATGACCTAAATGTTCATCCAAGAACACAAACGCACTTATTGGATGCATAAGATGGCTTAAATACCCTAGTTGGACAAGAATAAGCCTAGGGAGGACGAAAATGACCTAAATGTTCATCCAATGACACAAACACACCTATTGGATGCACAAGATTGCTTAAAAACCATAATTAGACAAGAATAAGACTAGGGAGGACGAAAATGACCTAAATGTTCATCCAATGACACAAACACACTTATTGGATGCACAAGATTGCTTAAAAACCCTAATTGGACAAGAATAAGCCTAGGGAGGACGAAAATGACCTAAATGTACATCCAATGACACAAATGAACTTTATGGATGCACAAGATTGGTTAAAAACCCTAATTGGACAAGAATAATCCTAGGGAGGACAAAAATGACTTAAATGTTCATCCAATGACACAAACACACCTATTGGATGCACAAGATTACTTAAAAACCCTAATTGGACAAGAATACGACTAGGGAGGACGAAAAAGACCTAAATGTTCATCCAATGACACAAACACACCTATTGGATGCACAAGATTGCTTAAAAACCCTAATTGGAAAAGAATAAGACTAGGGAGGACGAAAATGACCTAAATGTTCATCCAATGACACAAACACACCTAATGGATGCGCAAGATTGCTTAAAAACCCTAATTGGACAAGAATAAGCCTAGGGAGGACGAAAATGACCTAAATGTACATCCAATGACACAAATGAACTTATTGGATGCACAAGATTGGTTAAAAACCCTAATTGGACAACAATAAGCCTAGGGCGGGCAAAAATGACCTAAATGTTCATCCAATGACACAAACACGCCTATTGGATGCACAAGATTACTTTAAAACCCTAATTGGACAAGAATAAGCCTAGGGAGGACGAAAATGACCTAAATGTTCATCCAATGACACAAACACACTTATTGGATGCACAAGATTGCTTAAAAACCCTAATTCGACAAGAATAAGCCTAGGGAGGACGAAAATGACCTAAATGTACATCCAATGACACAAATGAACTTATTGGATGCCCAAGATTGGTTAAAAACCGTAATTGGACAAGAATAAGCCTAGGGAGGACGAAAATGACCTAAATGTTCATCCAATGACACAAACACACTTATTGGATGCACAAGATTGCTTAAAAACCCTAATTGGACAAGAATAAGCCTAAGGAGGACGAAAATGACCTAAATGTACATCCAATGACACAAATGAAATTATTGGATGCACAAGATTGTTTAAAAACCCTAATTGGACAACAATAAGCCTAGGGAGGACAAAAATGACTTAAATGTTCATCCAATGACACAAACACGCCTATTGGATGCACAAGATTACTTAAAAACCCTAATTGGACAAGAATAAGCCTATGGAGGACGAAAATGACCTAAATGTTCATCCAATGACACAAACACACCTATTGGATGCACAAGATTGGTTAAAAATCCTAATTGGAAAAGAACAACACTAGGGAGGACGAAAATGACCTAAATGTTCATCCAAGGACACAATCACACTTATTGGATGCACAAGATTGTTTAAAAACCATAATTGGACAAGAATAAGCCTAGGGATGACGAGACTGACCTAAATGTTCATCCAATGACACAAACACACCTATTGGATGCACAAGATTTGTTAAAAACCCTAATTGGAAAAGAATAACACTAGGGAGGACGCAAATGACCTAAATGTTCATCCAATGACACAAACACACCTATTGGATGCACAAGATTGCTTAAAAACCCTAATTAGACAATAATAAGACTAGGGAGGACGAAAATGACCTAAATGTTCATCCAATGACACAAACACACTTATTGGATGCACAAGATTGCTTAAAAACCCTAATTGGACAAGAATAAGCCTAGGGAGGACGAAAATGACCTAAATGTACATCCAATGACACAAATGAACTTATTGGATGCCCAAGATTGGATAAAAACCCTAATTGGACTAGAATAAGCCTAGGGAGGACGAAAATGACTTAAATTTTCATCCAATGACACAAACACACTTATTGGATGCACAAGATTGCTTAAAAACCCTAATTGGACAAGAATAAGCCTAGGGAGGACGAAAATGACCTAAATGTACATCCAATGACACAAATGAACTTATTGGATGCATAATATTGGTTAAAAACCCTAATAGGACAAGAATAAGCCTAAGGAGGACGAAAATGACCTAAATGTTAATCCAATGACACAAGCACACCTATTTGATGCACAAGATTACTTAAAAACCCTAATTGGACAAGAATAAGCCTAGGGAGGACGAAAATGAACTAAATGTTCATCCAATGACACAAACACACCTATTGGATGCACAAGATTACTTAAAAACCCTAAATGGACAAGAATACGACTAGGGAGGACGAAAATGACCTAAATGTACATCCAATGACACAAACACACCTATTGGATGCACAAGATTGGTTAAAAACCCTAATTAGACAAGAATAAGACTAGGGAGGACGAAAATGACCTAAATATTCATCCAATGACACAAACACACTTATTGGATGCACAAGATTGCTTAAAAACCCTAATTGGACAAGAATAAGCCTAGGGAGGACGAAAATGACCTAAATGTACATCCAATGACACAAATGAACTTTATGGATGCACAAGATTGGTTAAAAACCCTAATTGGACAAGAATAATCCTAGGGAGGACAAAAATGACTTAAATGTTCATCCAATGACACAAACACACCTATTGGATGCACAAGATTACTTAAAAACCCTAATTGGACAAGAATACGACTAGGGAGGACGAAAAAGACCTAAATGTTCATCCAATGACACAAACACACCTATTGGATGCACAAGATTGCTTAAAAACCCTAATTGGAAAAGAATAAGACTAGGGAGGACGAAAATGACCTAAATGTTCATCCAATGACACAAACACACCTAATGGATGCGCAAGATTGCTTAAAAACCCTAATTGGACAAGAATAAGCCTAGGGAGGACGAAAATGACCTAAATGTACATCCAATGACACAAATGAACTTATTGGATGCACAAGATTGGTTAAAAACCCTAATTGGACAACAATAAGCCTAGGGCGGGCAAAAATGACTTAAATGTTCATCCAATGACACAAACACGCCTATTGGATGCACAAGATTACTTAAAAACCCTAATTGGACAAGAATAAGCCTAGGGAGGACGAAAATGACCTAAATGTTCATCCAATGACACAAACACACTTATTGGATGCACAAGATTGCTTAAAAACCCTAATTGGACAAGAATAAGCCTAGGGAGGACGAAAATGACCTAAATGTACATCCAATGACACAAATGAACTTATTGGATGCCCAAGATTGGTTAAAAACCGTAATTGGACAAGAATAAGCCTAGGGAGGACGAAAATGACCTAAATGTTCATCCAATGACACAAACACACTTATTGGATGCACAAGATTGCTTAAAAACCCTAATTGGACAAGAATAAGCCTAAGGAGGACGAAAATGACCTAAATGCACATCCAATGACACAAATGAAATTATTGGATGCACAAGATTGGTTAAAAACCCTAATTGGACAACAATAAGCCTAGGGAGGACAAAAATGACTTAAATGTTCATCCAATGACACAAACACGCCTATTGGATGCACAAGATTACTTAAAAACCCTAATTGGACAAGAATAAGCCTATGGAGGAAGAAAATGACCTAAATGTTCATCCAATGACACAAACACACCTATTGGATGCACAAGATTGGTTAAAAATCCTAATTGGAAAAGAACAACACTAGGGAGGACGAAAATGACCTAAATGTTCGTCCAAGGACACAAACACACTTATTGGATGCACAAGATTGTTTAAAAACCATAATTGGACAAGAATAAGCCTAGGGATGACGAGACTGACCTAAATGTTCATCCAATGACACAAACACACCTATTGGATGCACAAGATTGGTTAAAAACCCTAATTGGAAAAGAATAACACTAGGGAGGACGCAAATGACCTAAATGTTCATCCAATGACACAAACACACCTATTGGATGCACAAGATTGCTTAAAAACCCTAATTAGACAATAATAAGACTAGGGAGGACGAAAATGACCTAAATGTTCATCCAATGACACAAACACACTTATTGGATGCACAAGATTGCTTAAAAACCATAATTGGACAAGAATAAGCCTAGGGAGGACGAAAATGACCTAAATGTACATCCAATGACACAAATGAACTTATTGGATGCCCAAGATTGGATAAAAACCCTAATTGGACAAGAATAAGCCTAGGGAGGACGAAAATGACCTAAATTTTCATCCAATGACACAAACACACTTATTGGATGCACAAGATTGCTTAAAAACCCTAATTGGACAAGAATACGACTAGGGAGGACGAAAATGACCTAAATGTACATCCAATGACACAAATGAACTTATTGGATGCCCAAGATTGGTTAAAAACCGTAATTGGACAAGAATAAGCCTAGGGAGGACGAAAATGACCTAAATGTTCATCCAATGACACAAACACACTTATTGGATGCACAAGATTGCTTAAAAACCCTAATTGGACAAGAATAAGCCTAAGGAGGACGAAAATGACCTAAATGTACATCCAATGACACAAATGAACTTATTGGATGCACAAGATTGGTTAAAAACCCTAATTGGACAAGAATAAGCCTAGGGTGGACGAAAATGACCTAAATGTTCATCCAATGACACAAATGAACTTATTGGATGCACAAGATTGGTTAAAAATCCTAATTGGACAAGAATAAGCCTAGGGTGGACGAAAATGACCTAAATGTTTATCCAATGACACAAATGAACTTATTGGATGCACAAGATTGGTTAAAAACCCTAATTGGACAAGAATAAGCCTAGGGAGGACGAAAATGACTTAAATGTTCATCCAACGACACAAACACACCAATTGGATGCACAAGATTGGTTAAAAACCCTAACTGGACAAGAATAAGCCTAGGGAGGACGAAAATGACTTAAATCTTAATCCAATGAAACAAATGAACTTATTGGATTCACAAGATTGCTTAAAACCCTAATTTGATAAGAATAAGCCTAGGGAGGACGAAAATGACCTAAATGTACATCCAATGACACAAATGAACTTATTGGATGCACAAGATTGGTTAAAAACCCTAATTGGACAAGAATAAGCCTTGGGAGGACGAAAATGACCTAAATGTTCATCCAATGACACAAATGAACCTATTGGATGCACAAGATTGGTTAAAAACCCTAACTGGACAAGAATAAGCCTAGGGAGGACGAAAATGACTTAAATGTTCATCCAACGACACAAACACACCAATTGGATGCACAAGATTGGTTAAAAACCCTAACTGGACAAGAATAAGCCTAGGGAGGACGAAAATGACTTAAATCTTAATCCAATGAAACAAATGAACTTATTGGATTCACAAGATTGCTTAAAACCCTAATTTGATAAGAATAAGCCTTGGGAGGACGAAAATGACCTAAATGTTCATCCAATGACACAAATGAACCTATTGGATGCACAAGATTGGTTAAAAACCCTAATTGGACAAGAATAAGCCTAGGGTGGACGAAAATGACCTAAATGTTTATCCAATGACACAAATGAACTTATTGGATGCACAAGATTGGTTAAAACCCCTAATTGAACAAGAATAAGCCTAGGGAGGACGAAAATGACCTAAATGTTCATCGAATGACACAAATGAACTTATTGGATGCACAAGATTGCTTAAAAACCCTAATTAGACAAGAATAAGCCTAGGGAGGACGAAAATGACCTAAATGTTCATCCAATGACACAAATACACCTATTGGATGCACAAGATTGGTTAGAAACCCTAATTGGACCAGAATAAGCCTAGGTAGGACGAAAATGACCTAAATGTTCATCCAATGACACAAATGAACTTATTGGATGCACAAGATTGCTTAAAAACCCTAATTAGACAAGAATAAGCCTAGGGAGGACGAAAATGACCTAAATGTTCATCCAATGACACAAACACACCTATTGGATGCACAAGATTGGTTAGAAACCCTAATTGGACAAGAATAAGCCTTGGGAGGACGAAAATGACCTAAATGTTCATACAATGACACAAATGAACTTATTGGATGCACAAGATTGGTTAAAAACCCTAATTGGACAAGAATAAGCCTAGGGAGGACGAAAATGACCTAAATGTTCATCCAATGACACAAACACACCTATTGGATGCACAAGATTGGTTAGAAACCCTTATTGGACATGAATAAGCCTAGGGAGGACGAAAATGACCTAAATGTTAATCCAATGACACAAATGAACTTATTGGATGCACAAGATTGGTTAAAAACCCTAATTGGACAAAAATAAGCCTAGGGAGGACGAAAATGACCTAAATGTTCATCCAATGACACAAACACACCTATTGGATGCACAAGATTGGTTAGAAACCCTAATTGGACAAGAATAAGCCTAGGGAAGACGAAAATGACCTAAATGTTCATCCAATGACACAAACAAACCTATTGGATGCACAAGATTGGTTAAAAACCCTAATTGGACAAGAATAAGCCTAGGGAGGACGAAAATGACCTAAATGTTCATCCAATGACACAAACACACCTATTGGATGCACAAGATTGCTTAAAAACCCTAATTCGACAAGAATAAGACTAGGGAGGACGAAAATGACCTAAATGTTCATCCAATGACACAAACACACTTATTGGATGCACAAGATTGCTTAAAAACCCTAATTGGACAAGAATAAGCCTAGGGAGGACGAAAATGACCTAAATGTACATCCAATGACACAAATGAACTTATTGGATTCACAAGATTGGTTAAAAACCCTAATTGGACCAGAATAAGCCTTTGGAAGACGAAAATGACCTAAATGTTCATCCAATGACACAAACACACCTATTTGATGCACAAGATTGCTTAAAACCCTAATTGGACAAGAATAAGCCTATGGAGGACGAAAATGACCTAAATGTTCATCCAATGACACAAACACACCTATTGGATGCACAAGATTACTTAAAAACCCTAATTGGACAAGAATAAGCCTATGGAGGACGAAAATGACCTAAATGTTCATCCAATGACACAAACACACCTATTGGATGCACAAGATTGGTTAAAAATCCTAATTGGAAAAGAACAACACTAGGGAGGACGAAAATGACCTAAATGTTCATCCAAGGACACAATCACACTTATTGGATGCACAAGATTGTTTAAAAACCATAATTGGACAAGAATAAGCCTAGGGATGACGAGACTGACCTAAATGTTCATCCAATGACACAAACACACCTATTGGATGCACAAGATTTGTTAAAAACCCTAATTGGAAAAGAATAACACTAGGGAGGACGCAAATGACCTAAATGTTCATCCAATGACACAAACACACCTATTGGATGCACAAGATTGCTTAAAAACCCTAATTAGACAATAATAAGACTAGGGAGGACGAAAATGACCTAAATGTTCATCCAATGACACAAACACACTTATTGGATGCACAAGATTGCTTAAAAACCCTAATTGGACAAGAATAAGCCTAGGGAGGACGAAAATGACCTAAATGTACATCCAATGACACAAATGAACTTATTGGATGCCCAAGATTGGATAAAAACCCTAATTGGACTAGAATAAGCCTAGGGAGGACGAAAATGACTTAAATTTTCATCCAATGACACAAACACACTTATTGGATGCACAAGATTGCTTAAAAACCCTAATTGGACAAGAATAAGCCTAGGGAGGACGAAAATGACCTAAATGTACATCCAATGACACAAATGAACTTATTGGATGCATAATATTGGTTAAAAACCCTAATAGGACAAGAATAAGCCTAAGGAGGACGAAAATGACCTAAATGTTAATCCAATGACACAAGCACACCTATTTGATGCACAAGATTACTTAAAAACCCTAATTGGACAAGAATAAGCCTAGGGAGGACGAAAATGAACTAAATGTTCATCCAATGACACAAACACACCTATTGGATGCACAAGATTACTTAAAAACCCTAAATGGACAAGAATACGACTAGGGAGGACGAAAATGACCTAAATGTACATCCAATGACACAAACACACCTATTGGATGCACAAGATTGGTTAAAAACCCTAATTAGACAAGAATAAGACTAGGGAGGACGAAAATGACCTAAATATTCATCCAATGACACAAACACACTTATTGGATGCACAAGATTGCTTAAAAACCCTAATTGGACAAGAATAAGCCTAGGGAGGACGAAAATGACCTAAATGTACATCCAATGACACAAATGAACTTTATGGATGCACAAGATTGGTTAAAAACCCTAATTGGACAAGAATAATCCTAGGGAGGACAAAAATGACTTAAATGTTCATCCAATGACACAAACACACCTATTGGATGCACAAGATGACTTAAAAACCCTAATTGGACAAGAATACGACTAGGGAGGACGAAAAAGACCAAAATGTTCATCCAATGACACAAACACACCTATTGGATGCACAAGATTGCTTAAAAACCCTAATTGGAAAAGAATAAGACTAGGGAGGACGAAAATGACCTAAATGTTCATCGAATGACACAAACACACCTAATGGATGCGCAAGATTGCTTAAAAACCCTAATTGGACAAGAATAAGCCTAGGGAGGACGAAAATGACCTAAATGTACATCCAATGACACAAATGAACTTATTGGATGCACAAGATTGGTTAAAAACCCTAATTGGACAACAATAAGCCTAGGGCGGGCAAAAATGACTTAAATGTTCATCCAATGACACAAACACGCCTATTGGATGCACAAGATTACTTAAAAACCCTAATTGGACAAGAATAAGCCTAGGGAGGACGAAAATGACCTAAATGTTCATCCAATGACACAAACACACTTATTGGATGCACAAGATTGCTTAAAAACCCTAATTAGACAAGAATAAGACTAGGGAGGACGAAAATGACCTAAATGTTCATCCAATGACACAAACACACTTATTGGATGCACAAGATTGCTTAAAAACCCTAATTGGACAAGAATAAGCCTAGGGAAGACGAAAATGACCTAAATGCACATCCTATGACACAAATGAACTTATTGGATGCACAAGATTGGTTAAAAACCCTAATTGAAAAAGAATAACACTAGGGAGGACGAAAATGACCAAAATGTTCATCCAATAACACAAACACACTTATTGGATGCACAAGATTGCTTAAAAACCCTAATTGGACAAGAATACGACTAGGGAGGACAAAAATGACCTAAATGTTCATCCAATGACACAAACACACCTATTTGATGCACAAGATTGCTTAAAAACCCTAATTGGAAAAGAATAAGACTAGGGAGGACGAAATTGACCTAAATGTTCATCCAATGACACAAACACACCTATTGGATGCACAAGATTACCTAAAAACCCTAATTGGACAAGAATACGACTAGGGAGGACGAAAATGACCTAAATGTTCATCCAATGACAAAAACACACCTAATGGATGCACAAGATTGCTTAAAAACCCTAATTAGACAAGAATAAGACTAGGGAGGACGAAAATGACCTAAATGTTCATTCAATGACACAAACACACTTATTGGATGCACAAGATTGCTTAAAAATCGTAATTGGACAAGAATAAGCCTAGGGAGGACGAAAATGACCTAAATGTACATCCAATGACACAAATGAACTTATTGGATGCACAAGATTGGTTAAAAACCCTAATTGGACAACAATAAGCCTAGGGCGGACAAAAATGACCTAAATGTTCATCCAATGACACAAACACACTTATTGGATGCACAAGATTGCTTAAAAACCCTAATTGGACAAGCATAAGCCTAGGGAGGACGAAAATGACCTAAATGTACGTCCAATGACACAAATGAACTTATTGGAGGCCCAAGATTGGTTAAAAACCGTAATTGGACAAGAATAAGCCTAGGGAGGACGAAAATGACCTAAATGTTCATCCAATGATACAAACACACTTATTGGATGCACAAGATTGCTTAAAAACCCTAATTGGACAAGAATAAGCCTAAGGAGGACGAAAATGACCTAAATGTACATCCTATGACACAAATGAAATTATTGGATGCACAAGATTGGTTAAAAACCCTAATTGGACAACAATAAGCCTAGGGAGGACAAAAATGACTTAAATGTTCATCCAATGACACAAACACGCCTATTGGATGCACAAGATTACTTAAAAACACTAATTGGACAAGAATAAGCCTATGGAGGACGAAAATGACCTAAATGTTCATCCAATGACACAAACACACTTATTTGATGCACAAGAATGCTTAAAAACCCTAATTGGACAAGAATAAGCCAAGGGAGGACGAAAATGACCTAAATGTACATCCAATGACACAAATGAACTTATTGGATGCCCAAGATTGGTTAAAAACCGTATTTGGACAAGAATAAGCCTAGGGAGGACGAAAATGACCTAAATGTTCATCCAATGACACAAACACACTTATTGGATGCACAAGATTGCTTAAAAACCCTAATTGGACAAGAATAAGCCTAAGGAGGACGAAAATGACCTAAATGTACATCCAATGACACAAATGAAATTATTGGATGCACAAGATTGGTTAAAAACCCTAATTGGACAACAATAAGCCTAGGGAGGACAAAAATGACTTAAATGTTCATCCAATGACACAAACACGCCTATTGGATGCACAAGATTACTTAAAAACCCTAATTGGACAAGAATAAGCCTATGGAGGACGAAAATGACCTAAATGTTCATCCAATGACACAAACACACCTATTGGATGCATAAGATTGGTTAAAAACCCTAATTGGAAAAGAATAACACTAGGGAGGACGAAAATGACCTAAATGTTCATCCAAGGACACAAACACACTTATTGGATGCACAAGATTGTTTAAAAACCCTAATTGGACAAGAATAAGCCTAAGGATGACGAGAATGACCTAAATGTACATCCAATGACACAAATGAACTTATTGGATGCACAAGATTGGTTAAAAACCCTAATTGGACAAGAATAAGCCTATGGAGAACAAAAATGACCTAAATGTTCATCCACAGACATAAACACACCTATTGGATGCACAAGATTGCTTAAAAACCCTAATTTGACAAGAATAAGACTAGGGAGGACGAAAATGACCTAAATGTTCATCCAATGACACAAACACACTTATTGGATGCACAAGATTGCTTAAAAACCCTAATTGGACAAGAATAAGCCTAGGGAAGACGAAAATGACCTAAATGCACATCCTATGACACAAATGAACTTATTGGATGCACAAGATTGGTTAAAAACCCTAATTGAAAAAGAATAACACTAGGGAGGACGAAAATGACCAAAATGTTCATCCAATGACACAAACACACTTATTGGATGCACAAGATTGCTTAAAAACCCTAATTGGACAAGAATACGACTAGGGAGGACAAAAATGACCTAAATGTTCATCCAATGACACAAACACACCTATTTGATGCACAAGATTGCTTAAAAACCCTAATTGGAAAAGAATAAGACTAGGGAGGACGAAACTGACCTAAATGTTCATCCAATGACACAAACACAGCTATTGGATGCACAAGATTACCTAAAAACCCTAATTGGACAAGAATACGACTAGGGAGGACGAAAATGACCTAAATGTTCATCCAATGACAAAAACACACCTAATGGATGCACAAGATTGCTTAAAAACCCTAATTAGACAAGAATAAGACTAGGGAGGACGAAAATGACCTAAATGTTCATTCAATGACACAAACACACTTATTGGATGCACAAGATTGCTTAAAAACCGTAATTGGACAAGAATAAGCCTAGGGTGGACGAAAATGACCTAAATGTACATCCAATGACACAAATGAACTTATTGGATGCACAAGATTGGTTAAAAACCCTAATTGGACAACAATAAGCCTAGGGCGGACAAAAATGACTTAAATGTTCATCCAATGACACAAACACGCCTATTGGATGCACAAGATTACTTAAAAACCCTAATTGGACAAGAATAAGCCTAGGGAGGACGAAAATGACCTAAATGTTCATCCAATGACACAAACACACTTATTGGATGCACAAGATTGCTTAAAAACCCTAATTGGACAAGCATAAGCCTAGGGAGGACGAAAATGACCTAAATGTACATCCAATGACACAAATGAACTTATTGGATGCCCAAGATTGGTTAAAAACCGTAATTGGACAAGAATAAGCCTAGGGAGGACGAAAATGACCTAAATGTTCATCCAATGACACAAACACACTTATTGGATGCACAAGATTGCTTAAAAACCCTAATTGGACAAGAATAAGCATAAGGAGGACGAAAATGACCTAAATGTACATCCAATGACACAAATGGAATTATTGGATGCACAAGATTGGTTAAAAACCCTAATTGGACAACAATAAGCCTAGGGAGGACAAAAATGACTTAAATGTTCATCCAATGACAGAAACACGCCTATTGGATGCACAAGATTACTTAAAAACCCTATTTGGGCAAGAATAAGCCTATGGAGGACGAAAATGACCTAAATGTTCATCCAATGACACAAACACACCTATTGGATGCACAAGATTGGTTAAAAACCTTAATTGGAAAAGAATAACACTAGGGAGGACGAAAATGACCTAAAAGTTCATCCAAGGACACAAACACACTTATTGGATGCACAAGATTGTTTAAAAACCCTAATTGGACAAGAATAAGCCTAGGGATGACGAGAATGACCTAAATGTACATCCAATGACACAAATGAACTTATTGGATGCACAAGATTGGTTAAAAACCCTAATTGGACAAAAATAAGCCTATGGAGAACAAAAATGACCTAAATGTTCATCCACAGACACAAACACACCTATTGGATGCACAAGATTGCTTAAAAACCCTAATTTGACAAGAATAAGACTAGGGAGGACGAAAATGACCTAAATGTTCATCCAATGACACAAATACACTTATTGGATGCACAAGATTGCTTAAAAACCCTAATTGGACAACAATAAGCCTAGGGAAGACGAAAATGACCTAAATGCACATCCTATGACACAAATGAACTTATTGGATGCACAAGATTGGTTAAAAACCCTTATTGAAAAAGAATAACACTAGGGAGGACGAAAATGACCAAAATGTTCATCCAATGACACAAACACACTTATTGGATGCACAAGATTGCTTAAAAACCCTAATTGGACAAGAATACGACTAGGGAGGACAAAAATGACCTAAATGTTCATCCAATGACACAAACACACCTATTTGATGCACAAGATTGCTTAAAAACCCTAATTGGAAAAGAATAAGACTAGGGAGGACGAAACTGACCTAAATGTTCATCCAATGACACAAACACACCTATTGGATGCACAAGATTACCTAAAAACCCTAATTGGACAAGAATACGACTAGGGAGGACGAAAATGACCTAAATGTTCATCCAATGACAAAAACACACCTAATGGATGCACAAGATTGCTTAAAAACCCTAATTAGACAAGAATAAGACTAGGGAGGACGAAAATGACCTAAATGTTCATTCAATGACACAAACACACTTATTGGATGCACAAGATTGCTTAAAAACCGTAATTGGACAAGAATAAGCCTAGGGTGGACGAAAATGACCTAAATGTACATCCAATGACACAAATGAACTTATTGGATGCACAAGATTGGTTAAAAACCCTAATTGGACAACAATAAGCCTAGGGCGGACAAAAATGACTTAAATGTTCATCCAATGACACAAACACGCCTATTGGATGCACAAGATTACTTAAAAACCCTAATTGGACAAGAATAAGCCTAGGGAGGACGAAAATGACCTAAATGTTCATCCAATGACACAAACACACTTATTGGATGCACAAGATTGCTTAAAAACCCTAATTGGACAAGAATAAGCCTAGGGAGGACGAAAATGACCTAAATGTACATCCAATGACACAAATGAACTTATTGGATGCCCAAGATTGGTTAAAAACCGTAATTGGACAAGAATAAGCCTAGGGAGGACGAAAATGACCTAAATGTTCATCCAATGACACAAACACACTTATTGGATGCACAAGATTGCTTAAAAACCCTAATTGGACAAGAATAAGCATAAGGAGGACGAAAATGACCTAAATGTACATCCAATGACACAAATGGAATTATTGGATGCACAAGATTGGTTAAAAACCCTAATTGGACAACAATAAGCCTAGGGAGGACAAAAATGACTTAAATGTTCATCCAATGACAGAAACACGCCTATTGGATGCACAAGATTACTTAAAAACCCTAATTGGGCAAGAATAAGCCTATGGAGGACGAAAATGACCTAAATGTTCATCCAATGACACAAACACACCTATTGGATGCACAAGATTGGTTAAAAACCTTAATTGGAAAAGAATAACACTAGGGAGGACGAAAATGACCTAAAAGTTCATCCAAGGACACAAACACACTTATTGGATGCACAAGATTGTTTAAAAACCCTAATTGGACAAGAATAAGCCTAGGGATGACGAGAATGACCTAAATGTACATCCAATGACACAAATGAACTTATTGGATGCACAAGATTGGTTAAAAACCCTAATTGGACAAGAATAAGCCTAGGGAGGACGAAAATGACCTAAATGTTCATCCAATGACACAAATGAACTTATTGGCTGCACAAGATTGGTTAAAAACCCTAATTGGACAAGAATAAGCCTAGGGAGGACGAAAATGACCTAAATGTTCCTCCAATGACACAAACACACCTATTGGATGCACAAGATTGCATAAAAACCCTAATTGGACAAGAATAAGACTAGGGAGGACGAAAATGACCTAAATGTTCCTCCAATGACACAAACACACCTATTGGATGCACAAGATTGCATAAAAACCCTAATTGGACAAGAATAAGACTAGGGAAGACGTAAATGACCTAAATGTTCCACCAATGGCACAAATGAACTTATTGGATGCACAAGGTTGGTTAAAAACCCTAATTGGACAAGAATAAGCCTAGGGAGGCCGAAAATGACCTAAATGTTCGTCCAATGACACAAACACACCTATTGGATGCACAAGATTGCATAAAAACCCTAATTGGACAAGAATAAGACTAGGGAGGACGAAAATGACCTAAATGTTCCTCCAATGACACAAACACACCTATTGGATGCACAAGATTGCATAAAAACCCTAATTGGACAAGAATAAGCATAGGGAGGACGAAAATGACCTAAACGTTCATCCAACGACACAAACCCACATATTGGATGCACAAGATTGCTTAAAACCCTAATTGGACAAGAATAAGACAAGGGAGGACGAAAATGACCTAAATGTTCATCCAATGACACAAATGAACTTATTGAATGCACAAGATTGGTTAAAAACCCTAATCGGACAAGAATAAGCCTAGGGAGGATGAAAATTACCTAAATGTTCTTCCAATGACACAAACACACCTATTGGATGCACAAGATTGCATAAAAACCCTAATTGGACAAGAATAAGACTAGGGAGGACGAAAATGACCTAAATGTTCCTCCAATGACACAAACACACCTATTGGATGCACAAGATTGCATAAAAACCCTAATTGGACAAGAATAAGACTAGGGAGGACGAAAATGACCTAAATGTTCCTCCAATGACAGAAACACACCTTTTGGATGCACAACATTGCATAAAAACCCTAATTCGACAAGAATAAGACTAGGGAGGACGAAAATGACCTCAATGTTCCTCCAATGACACAAACACACCTATTGGATGCACAAGATTGCATAAAAACCCTAATTGGACAAGAATAAGACTAGGGAGGACGAAAATGACCTAAATGTTCCTCCAATGACACAAACACACCTATTGGATGCACAAGATTGCATAAAAACCCTAACTGGACAAGAATAAGCCTAGGGAGGACGAAAATGACCTAAATGTTCATCCAATGACACAAATGAACTTATTGGATGCACAAGATTGGTTAAAAACCCTAATTGGACAAGAATAAGCCTAGGGAGGACGAAAATGACCTAAATGTTAATCCAATGACAAAATGAACTTATTGGATGCACAAGATTGGTTAAAAACCCTAATTGGACAAGAATAAGCCTAGGGAGGACGAAAATAACCTAAATGTTCATCCAATGACACAAACACACCTATTGGATGCACAAGATTGGTTAAAAACCCTAATTAGACAAGAATAAGACTAGGGAGGACGAAAATGACCTAAATGTTCATCCAATGACACAAACACACTTATTGGATGCACAAGATTGCTTAAAAACCCTAATTGGACAAGAATAAGCCTAGGGAGGACGAAAATGACCTAAATGTACATCCAATGACACAAATGAACTTATTGGATGCATAATATTGGTTAAAAACCCTAATAGGACAAGAATAAGCCTAAGGAGGACGAAAATGACCTAAATGTTAATCCAATGACACAAGCACACCTATTTGATGCACAAGATTACTTAAAAACCCTAATTGGACAAGAATAAGCCTAGGGAGGACGAAAATGAACTAAATGTTCATCCAATGACACAAACACACCTATTGGATGCACAAGATTACTTAAAAACCCTAAATGGACAAGAATACGACTAGGGAGGACGAAAATGACCTAAATGTACATCCAATGACACAAACACACCTATTGGATGCACAAGATTGGTTAAAAACCCTAATTAGACAAGAATAAGACTAGGGAGGACGAAAATGACCTAAATATTCATCCAATGACACAAACACACTTATTGGATGCACAAGATTGCTTAAAAACCCTAATTGGACAAGAATAAGCCTAGGGAGGACGAAAATGACCTAAATGTACATCCAATGACACAAATGAACTTTATGGATGCACAAGATTGGTTAAAAACCCTAATTGGACAAGAATAATCCTAGGGAGGACAAAAATGACTTAAATGTTCATCCAATGACACAAACACACCTATTGGATGCACAAGATGACTTAAAAACCCTAATTGGACAAGAATACGACTAGGGAGGACGAAAAAGACCAAAATGTTCATCCAATGACACAAACACACCTATTGGATGCACAAGATTGCTTAAAAACCCTAATTGGAAAAGAATAAGACTAGGGAGGACGAAAATGACCTAAATGTTCATCGAATGACACAAACACACCTAATGGATGCGCAAGATTGCTTAAAAACCCTAATTGGACAAGAATAAGCCTAGGGAGGACGAAAATGACCTAAATGTACATCCAATGACACAAATGAACTTATTGGATGCACAAGATTGGTTAAAAACCCTAATTGGACAACAATAAGCCTAGGGCGGGCAAAAATGACTTAAATGTTCATCCAATGACACAAACACGCCTATTGGATGCACAAGATTACTTAAAAACCCTAATTGGACAAGAATAAGCCTAGGGAGGACGAAAATGACCTAAATGTTCATCCAATGACACAAACACACTTATTGGATGCACAAGATTGCTTAAAAACCCTAATTCGACAAGAATAAGCCTAGGGAGGACGAAAATGACCTAAATGTACATCCAATGACACAAATGAACTTATTGGATGCCCAAGATTGGTTAAAAACCGTAATTGGACAAGAATAAGCCTAGGGAGGACGAAAATGACCTAAATGTTCATCCAATGACACAAACACACTTATTGGATGCACAAGATTGCTTAAAAACCCTAATTGGACAAGAATAAGCCTAAGGAGGACGAAAATGACCTAAATGTACATCCAATGACACAAATGAAATTATTGGATGCACAAGATTGGTTAAAAACCCTAATTGGACAACAATAAGCCTAGGGAGGACAAAAATGACTTAAATGTTCATCAAATGACACAAACACGCCTATTGGATGCACAAGATTACTTAAAAACCCTAATTGGACAAGAATAAGCCTATGGAGGACGAAAATGACCTAAATGTTCATCCAATGACACAAACACACCTATTGGATGCACAAGATTGGTTAAAAACCCTAATTGGAAAAGAATAACACTAGGGAGGACGAAAATGACCTAAATGTTCATCCAAGGACACAAACACACTTATTGGATGCACAAGATTGTTTAAAAACCCTAATTGGACAAGAATAAGCCTAGGGATGACGAGAATGACCTATATGTACATCCAATGACACAAATGAACTTATTGGATGCACAAGATTGGTTAAAAACCCTAATTGGACAAGAATAAGCCTATGGAGAACAAAAATGACCTAAATGTTCATCCACAGACACAAACACACCTATTGGATGCACAAGATTGCTTAAAAACCCTAATTTGACAAGAATAAGACTAGGGAGGACGAAAATGACCTAAATGTTCATCCAATGACACAAATACACTTATTGGATGCACAAGATTGCTTAAAAACCCTAATTGGACAAGAATAAGCCTAGGGAAGACGAAAATGACCTAAATGCACATCCTATGACACAAATGAACTTATTGGATGCACAAGATTGGTTAAAAACCCTTATTGAAAAAGAATAACACTAGGGAGGACGAAAATGACCAAAATGTTCATCCAATGACACAAACACACTTATTGGATGCACAAGATTGCTTAAAAACCCTAATTGGACAAGAATACGACTAGGGAGGACAAAAATGACCTAAATGTTCATCCAATGACACAAACACACCTATTTGATGCACAAGATTGCTTAAAAACCCTAATTGGAAAAGAATAAGACTAGGGAGGACGAAACTGACCTATATGTTCATCCAATGACACAAACACACCTATTGGATGCACAAGATTACCTAAAAACCCTAATTGGACAAGAATACGACTAGGGAGGACGAAAATGACCTAAATGTTCATCCAATGACAAAAACACACCAAATGGATGCACAAGATTGCTTAAAAACCCTAATTAGACAAGAATAAGACTAGGGAGGACGAAAATGACCTAAATGTTCATTCAATGACACAAACACACTTATTGGATGCACAAGATTGCTTAAAAACCGTAATTGGACAAGAATAAGCCTAGGGAGGACGAAAATGACCTAAATGTTCATCCAAGGACACAAACACACTTATTGGATGCACAAGATTGTTTAAAAACCCTAACTGGACAAGAATAAGCCTAGGGATGACGACACTGACCTAAATGTACATCCAATGACACAAATGTACTTATTGGATGCACAAGATTGTTTAAAAACCCTAATTGGACAAGAATAAGCCTATGGAGAACAAAAATGACCTAAATGTTCATCCACAGACACAAACACACCTATTGGATGCACAAGATTGCTTAAAAACCCGAATTTGACAAGAATAAGACTAGGGAGGACGAAAATGACCTAAATGTCCATCCAATGACACAAACACACTTATTGGATGCACAAGATTGCTTAAAAACCATAATTGGACAAGAATAAGCCTAGGGATGACGAGAATGACCTAAATGTTCATCCAATGATACAAACACACCTATTGGTTGCACAAGATTGCTTAAAAACCCTAATTGGAAAAGAATAAGACTAGGGAGGACGAAAATGACCTAAATGTTCATCCAAAGAAACAAACACACCTACTTGATGCGCAAGATTGGTTAAAAACCCTAATTGGACAAGAATAAATCTAGGGAGGACGAAAATGACCTAAATGTTCATCCAATAATACAAACATACCTATTGGATGCACAAGATTGTTTAAAAACCCTAATTGGACAGGAATAAGCCTAGGGAGGACGAAAATGACCTAAATGTACATCCAATGACACAAATGAACTTATTGGATGCATAATATTGGTTAAAAACCCTAATAGGACAAGAATATGCCTAAGGAGGACGAAAATGACCTAAATGTTAATCCAATGACACAAGCACACCTATTTGATGCACAAGATTACTTAAAAACCATAATTGGAAAAGAATAAGCGTAGGGAGGACGAAAATGAACTAAATGTTCATCCAATGACACAAACACACCTATTGGATGCACAAGTTACTTAAAAACCCTAATTGGACAAGAATAAACCTAGGGAGGACGAAAATGACCTAAATGTTCATCCAATGACACAAACACACCTATTGGATGCACAAGATTGGTTAAAAACCCTAATTGGAAAAGAATAACACTAGGGAGGACGAAAATGACCTAAATGTTCATCCAAGGACACAAACACACTTATTGGTTGCACAAGATTGTTTAAAAACCCTAATTGGACAAGAATAAGCCTAGGGATGACGAGATTGACCTAAATGTACATCCAATGACACAAATGAACTTATTGGATGCACAAGATTGGTTAAAAATCCAAATTGGACAAGAATAAGCCTATGGAGAAGAAAAATGACCTAAATGTTCATCCAATGACACAAACACACCTATTGGATGCACAAGATTGCTTAAAAACCCTAATTAGACAAGAATAAGACTAGGGAGAACGAAAATAACCTAAATGTTCATCCAATGACACAAACACACTTATTGGATGCACAAGATTGGTTAATAACCCTAATTGGACATGAATAAGCCTAGGGGGGACGAAAATGACCTAAATGTACATCCAATGACACAAATGAACTTATTGGATGCCCAAGTTTGGTTAAAAACCCTAATTGGACAAGAATAAGCCTAGGGAGGACGAAAATGACCTAAATGTTCATCCAATGACACAAACACACTTATTGGATGCAAAAGATTGCTTAAAAACCCTAATTGGACAAGAATAAGCCTAGGGAGGACGAAAATGACCTAAATGTACATCCAATGACACAAATGAACTTATTGGATGCACAAGATTGGTTAAAAATCCTAATAGGACAAGAATATGCCTAAGGAGAACGAAAATGACCTAAATGTTAATCCAATGACACAAGCACACCTATTTGATGCACAAGATTACTTAAAAACCCTAATTGGACAAGAATAAGCCTAGGGAGGACGAAAATGAACTAAATGTTCATCCAATGACACAAACACACCTATTGGATGCACAAGATTACTTAAAAACCCTAATTGGACAAGAATAAACCTAGGGAGGACGAAAATGACCTAAATGTTCATCCAATGACACAAACACACCTATTGGATGCACAAGATTTGTTAAAAACCCTAATTGGAAAAGAATAACACTAGGGAGGACGAAAATGACCTAAATGTTCATCCAAGGACACAAACACACTTATTGGATGCATAAGATTGTTTAAAAACCCTAATTTGACAAGAATAAGCCTAGGGATGACGAGAATGACCTAAATGTTCATCCAATGATACAAACACACCTATTGGATGCACAAGATTGTTTAAAAACCCTAATTGGAAAAGAATAAGACTAGGGAGGACGAAAATGACCTAAATGTTCATCCAATGACACAAACACACCTACTGGATGCGCAAGATTGGTTAAAAACCCTAATTGGACAAGAATAAATCTAGGGAGGACGAAAATGACCTAAATGTTCATCCAATAATACAAACATACCTATTGGATGCACAAGATTGGTTAAAAACCCTAATAGGACAAGAATATGCCTAAGGAGGACGAAAATGACCTAAATGTTAATCCAATGACACAAGCACACCTATTTGATGCACAAGATTACTTAAAAACCCTAATTGGACAAGAATAAGCGTAGGGAGGACGAAAATGAACTAAATGTTCGTCCAATGACACAAACACACCTATTGGATGCACAAGATTACTTAAAAACCATAATTGGACAAGAATAAACCTTGGGAGGACGAAAATGACCTAAATGTTCATCCAATGACACAAACACACCTATTGGATGCACAAGATTGGTTAAAAACCCTAATTGGAAAAGAATAACACTAGGGAGGACGAAAATGACCTAAATGTTCATCCAAGGACACAAACACACTTATTGGATTCACAAGATTGTTTAAAAACCCTAATTGGACAAGAATAAGCCTAGGGATGACGAGAATGACCTAAATGTTCATCCAATGATACAAACACACCTATTGGTTGCGCAAGATTGCTTAAAAACCCTAATTGGAAAAGAATAAGACTAGGGAGGACGAAAATGACCTAAATGTTCATCCAATGACACAAACACACCTATTGGATGTGAAAGATTGGTTAAAAACCCTAATTGGACAAGAATAAGCCTATGGAGGGCGAAAATGACCTAAATGTTCATCCAATGACACAAACACACCTATTGGATGCACAAGATTGGTTAGAAACCCTATTCTGTAATGAATAAGCCTAGGGAGGACGAAAATGACCTAAATGTTCATCTAATGACACAAACACACCTATTGGATGCAGAAGATTGGTTAAAAACCCTAATTGGAGAAGAATAAGCCTATGGAGGACGAAAATGACCTAAATGTTCATCCAATGACACAAACACACCTATTGGATGCACAAGATTGGTTAAAAATCCTAATTTGTAAAGAATAAGCCTAGGGAGGACGAAAATGTCCTAAATGTTCATCCAATGACACAAACACACTTATTGGATGCATAAGATTGGTTACAAGCCCTAATTGGACAAGAATAAACCTAGGGAGGACGAAAATGACCTACATGTTTATCCAATGACACAAACACACCTATTGGATGCACAAGATTACTTAAAAACCCTAATTGGACTAGAATAAGCCT
>JBBPBR010000004.1:32953678-32982858 GCA_037974775.1 Cicer pinnatifidum | reverse complement strand
CACAAGATTGGTTAAAAACCCTAATTGGACAAGAAGAAGCCTATGGAGGACGAAAATGACCTAAATATTCATCCGATGACACAAACACACCTATTGGATGCACAAGATTGGTTAAAAATCCTAATTTGTAAAGAATAAGCCTAGGGAAGACGAAAATGACCTAAATGTTCAACCAATGACACAAACACACCCATTGGATGCACAAGATTACTTAAAAACCCTAATTGGACTAGAATAAGCCTAGGAAGGACGAAAATGACCTAAATGTTCATCCCATGACACAAACACACCTATTGGATGCACAAGATTGCTTAAAAACCCTAATTGGACAAGAATAAGCCTAGGGAGGACGAAAATGACCTAAATGTTCATCCAATGACACAAACACACCTATTGGATGCACAAGATTACATAAAAACTCTAATTGGACAAGAATAAACCTAGGGAGGACGAAAATGACCTACATGTTTATCCAATGACACAAACACACCTATTGGATGCACAAGATTACTTAAAAAACCTAATTGGACTAGAATAAGCCTAGGAAGGACGAAAATTACCTAAATGTTCATCCCATGACACAAACACACCTATTGGATGCAAAAGATTGCTTAAAAACCCTAATTGGAAAAGAATAAGACTTGGGAGGACGAAAATGACCTAAATGTACATCCAATTACACAAGCACACCTATTGGATGCATAAGATTGGTTAAAAACCCTAATTGGACAAGAATAAACCTAGAGAGGACGAAAATGACCTAAATGTACATCCAATGACACAAATGAACTTATTGGATGCACAAGATTGGTTAAAAACCCTAATTGGACAAGAATAAGCCTTGGGGGGACGAAAATGGCCTAAATGTTCATCCAATGACACAAACACACCTATTGGATGCACAAGATTGCTTAAAAACCCTAATTGGACAAGAATAAGACTAGGGAGGACGAAAATGACCTAAATGTACATCCAATGACAGAAATGAACTTATTGGAAGCACAAGATTGGTTAAAAACCCTAATTGAACAAGAATAAACCTAGGGAGGACGAAAATGACCTAAATGTTCGTCCAATGACAGAAACATACCTATTGGATGCACAAGATTGGTTAAAAACCCTAATTTGTAAAGAATAAACCTAGGGAGGACGAAAATGACCTATATGTTCATCTAATGACACAAACACACCTATTGGATGCACAAGATTGGTTAAAAACCCTAATTGGACAAGAAGAAGCCTATGGAGGACGAAAATGACCTAAATATTCATCCGATGACACAAACACACCTATTGGATGCACAAGATTGGTTAAAAATCCTAATTTGTAAAGAATAAGCCTAGGGAGGACGAAAATGACCTAAATGTTCAACCAATGACACAAACACACCCATTGGATGCATAAGATTGGTTAAAAACCGTAATTAGACAAGTATACGATTAGGGAGGACGATAATGACCTAAATGTTCATACAATGACACAAACACACCTATTGGATGCACAAGTTTACTTAAAAACCCTAATTGGACAAGAATAAGCCTAGGGAGGACGAAAATGACCTAAATGTTCATCCAATGACACAAACACACCTATTGGATGCACATGATTACATAAAAACCCTAATTAGAAAAGAATAAACCTAGGGAGGACGAAAATGACCTACATGTTTATCCAATGACACAAACACACCTATTGGATGCACAAGATTACTTAAAAAACCTAATTGGACTAGAATAAGCCTAGGAAGGACGAAAATGACCTAAATGTCATCCCATGACACAAACACACATATTGGATGCACAAGATTGCTTAAAACCCCTAATTGGAAAAGAATAAGACTTGGGAGGACGAAAATGACCTAAATGTACATCCAATGACACAAACACACCTATTGGATGCATAAGATTGGTTAAAAACCCTAATTGGACAAGAATAAACCTAGAGAGGACGAAAATGACCTAAATGTACATCCAATGACACAAATGAACTTATTGGATGCACAAGATTGGTTAAAAACCCTAATTGGACAAGAATAAGCCTAGGGAGGACAAAAATGACCTAAACGTTGATCCAATGACACAAACACACCTATTTTGATGCACAAGATTGCTTAAAAACCCTAATTGGACAAGAATAAGCCTAGGGAGGACGAAAATGACCAAAATGTACATCCAATGACACAAATGAACTTATTGGATGCACAAGATTGGTTAAAAACCCTAATTGGACAAGAATAAGCCTATGGAGGACGAAAATGACCTAAATGTTCATCCAACGACACAAATACACCTATTGGATGCACAAGATTACTTAAAAACCCTAATTGGACAAGAATAAGCCTAGGGAGGACGAAAATGGCCTAAATGTTCATCCAATGACACAAACACACCTATTGGATGCACAAGATTACTTAAAAACCCTAATTGCACAAGAATAAGCCTAGAGAAGACGAAAATGACCTAAATGTACATCCAATGACACAAATGAACTTATTGGATGCACAAGATTGGTTAAAAACCCTAATTGTACAAGAATAAGCCTTTGGAGGACGAAAATGACCTTAATGTTCATCCAATGACACAAACACACCTATTGGATGCACAAGATTGCTTAAAAACCCTAATTGGAAAAGAATAAGACTAGGGAGGACGAAAATGACCTAAATGTTCATCCAATGACACAAACACACCTATTGGATGCACAAGATTACTTAAAAACCCTAATTGGACAAGAATAAGCCTAGGGAGGACGAAAATGGCCCAAATGTTCATCCAATGACACAAACACACCTATTGGATGCACAAGATTACTTAAAAACCCTAATTGGACAAGAATAAGACTAGGGAGGACGAAAATGACCTAAATATACATCCAATGACACAAATGAACTTATTGGTTGCACAAGATTGGTTAAAAACCCTAATTGGACAAGAATAAACCTAGGGAGGATGAAAATGACCTAAATGTTCATCCAATGACACAAACATACCTATTGGATGCACAAGATTGGTTAAAAACCCTAATTTGTAAAGAATAAACCTAGGGAGGACGAAAATGACCTAAATGTTCATCTAATGACACAAACACACCTATTGGATGCACAAGATTGGTTAAAAACCCTAATTGGACAAGAAGAAGCCTATGGAGGACGAAAATGACCTAAATGTTCATCCAATGACACAAACACACCTATTGGATGCACAATATTGGTTAAAAATCCTAATTTGTAAAGAATAAGTCTAGGGAGGACGAAAATGACCTAAATGTTCAACCAATGACACAAACATACCCATGGGTTGCATAAGATTGGTTAAAAACCGTAATTGGACAAGTATACGATTAGGGAGGACGATAATGACCTAAATGTTCATCCAATGACACAAACACACCTATTGGATGCACAAGATTACATAAAAACCCTAATTGGACAAGAATAAGCCTAGGGAAGACGAAAATGACCTAAATGTACATCCAATTACACAAATGAAGTTATTGGATGCACAAGATTGTTTAAAAACCCTAATTGGACAAGAATAAGCCTAGCGAGGACGAAAATGACCTAAATGTACATCCAAAGATACAAATGAGCTTATTGGATGCACAAGATTGGTTAAAAACCCTAATTGGACAAGAATAAGCCTATGGAGGACGAAAATGACTTAAATGTTCATCCAATGACACAAACACACCTATTGGATGCACAAGATTGGTTAAAAACCCTAATTGGAAAAGAATAAGACTAGGGAGGACGAAAATGACCTAAATGTTCATCCAATGACACAAACACAACTATTGGAGCACAAGATTGCTTAAAAACCCTAATTGGAAGAGAATAAGACTAGCGAGGACGAAAATTACCTAAATGTTCATCCAATGACACAAACACACCTATTAGATGCACAAGATTACTTAAAAACCCTAATTGGACAAGAATAAGCCTAGGGAGGACGAAAATGACCTAAATGTTCATCCAATGACACAAACACACCAATTGGATGCACAAGATTGCTTTAAAACCCTAATTGGAAAAGAATAAAACTAGTGAGGACGAAAATGACCTAAATGTTCATCCAATGACACAAACACACCTATTGGATGCACAAGATTGGTTAAAAACCCTAATTGGAAAAGAATAAGACTAGGGAGGACGAAAATGACCTAAATGTTCATCCAATGACACAAACACAACTATTGGAGCACAAGATTGCTTAAAAACCCTAATTGGAAGAGAATAAGACTAGCGAGGACGAAAATTACCTAAATGTTCATCCAATGACACAAACACACCTATTAGATGCACAAGATTACTTAAAAACCCTAATTGGACAAGAATAAGCCTAGGGAGGACGAAAATGACCTAAATGTTCATCCAATGACACAAACACACCTATTGGATGCACAAGATTGCTTTAAAACCCTAATTGGAAAAGAATAAAACTAGCGAGGACGAAAATGACCTAAATGTTCATCCAATGACACAAACACACCTATTGGATGCACAAGATTACTTAAAAACCCTAATTGGACAAGAATAAAACTAGGGAGGACGAAAATGACCTAAATGTACATCCAATGACACAAATGAACTTATTATATGCACAAGATTGGTTAAAAACCCTAATTGGACAAGAATAAGCCTAGCGAGGACGAAAATGACCTAAATGTACATCCAATGACACAAATGAACTTATTGAATGCACAAGATTGGTTAAAAACCCTAATTGGACAAGAATAAGCCTATGGAGGACGAAAATGACCTAAATGTTCGTCCAATGACACAAACACACCTATTGGATGCACAAGATTGCTTAAAAACCCTAATTGGAAAAGAAAAAGACTAGGGAGGACGAAAATGACCTAAATGTTCATCCAATGACACAATAACACCTATTGGATGCACAAGATTGCTTAAAAACCCTAATTGGAAAAGAATAAGACTAGCGAGGACGAAAATGACCTAAATGTTCATCCAATGACACAAACACACCTATTAGATGCACAAGATTACTTAAAAACCCTAATTGGACAAGAATAAGCCTAGGGAGGACGAAAATGACCTAAATGTTCATCCAATGACACAAACACACCTATTGGATGCACAAGATTGCTTAAAAACCCTAATTGGACAAGAATAAGCCTATGGAGGACGAAAATGACCTAAATGTTCATCCAATGACACAAACACACCTATTGGATGCACAAGATTGGTTAAAAACCCTAATTGGACAAGAATAAGCCTAGGGAGGACGAAAATGACGTAAATGTTCATCCAATGACACAAATGAACTTATTGGATGCACAAGATTGGTTAAAAACCCTAATAGGACAAGAATAAGCCTAGGGTGGACGAAAATGACCAAAATGTTTATCCAATGTTACAAATGAACTTATTGGATGCACAAGATTGGTTAAAAACCCTAATTGGACAAGAATAAGCCTAGGGAGGACGAAAATGACCTAAATGTTCATCCAATGACACAAACACACCTATTGGATGCACAAGATTGGTTAAAAACCCTAATTGGACAAGAATAAGCCTAGGGAGGACGAAAATGACTTAAATGTTCATCCAATGACACAAATGAACTTATTGGATGCATAAGATTGGTTAAAAACCCTAATTGGACAAGAATAAGCTTAGGGTGGACGAAAATGACCTAATTGTTCATCCAATGACACAAATGAACTTATTGGATGCACAAGATTGGTTAAAAACCCTAATTGGACAAGAATAAGCCTAGGGAGGACGAAAATGACCTAAATGTTCATCCAATGACACAAACACACCTATTGGATGCACAAGATTGTTTAGAAACCTTAATTGGACAAGAATAAGCCTAGGGAGGACGAAAATGACCTAAATGTTAATCCAATGACACAAATGAACTTATTGGATGCACAAGATTGGTTAAAAACCCTAATTGGACAAGAATAAGCCTAGGGAGGACGAAAATGACCTAAATGTTCATCCAATGACACAAACACACCTATTGGATGCACAAGATTGGTTAGAAACCCTAATTGGACAAGAATAAGCCTTTGGAGGACGAAAATGACCTAAACGTTCATCCAATGACACAAATGAACTTATTGGATGCACAAGATTGGTTAAAAACCCTAATTGGACAAGAATAAGCCTAGGGAGGACGAAAATGACCTAAATGTTCATCCAATGACACAAACACACCTATTGGATGCACAAGATTGGTTAGAAACCCTAATTGGACAAAAATAAGCATAGGGAGGACGAAAATAACCTAAATGTTCATCCAATGACACAAATGAACTTATTGGATGCACAAGATTGGTTAAAAACCCTAATTGGACAAGAATAAGCCTAGGGAGGACGAAAATGACCTAAATGTTCATCCAATGACACAAACACACCTATTGGATGCACAAGATTGGTTAAAAACCTTAATTGGACAAGAATAAGCATAGGGAGGACGAAAATGACCTAAATGTTCATCCAATGACACAAATGAACTTATTGGATGCACAAGATTGGTTAAAAACCCTAATTGGACAAGAATAAGCCTAGGGAGGACGAAAATGACCTAAATGTTCATCCAATGACACAAATGAACTTATTGGATGCACAAGATTGGTTAAAAAACCTAATTAGACAAGAATAAGCCTAGGGAGGGAAAAAATGACCTAAATGTTCATGCAATGACACAAATGAACTTATTGGATGCACAAGATTGGTTAAAAACCCTAATTGGACAAGAATAAGCCTAGGGAGGACGAAAATGACCTAAATGTTCATCCAATGACACAAACACACCTATTGGATGCACAAGATTGCATAAAAACCCTAATTGGACAAGAATAAGCCTAGGGAGGACGAAAATGACCTAAATGTTCATCTAATGACACAAATGAACTTATTGGATGCACAAGATTGGTTAAAAACCCTAATTGGACAAGAATAAGCCTATGGAGGACGAAAATGACCTAAATGTTCATCCAATGACACAAACACACCTATTGGATGCACAAGAATACTTAAAAACCCTAATTGGACAAGAATAAGCCTAGGGAGGACAAAAATGACCTAAATGTACATCCAATGACACAAATGAACTTATTGGATGCACAAGATTGGTCAAAAACCCTAGTTGGACAAGAATAACCCTAGGGTGGACGAAAATGACCGAAATGTTCATCCGATGACACAAACACACTTATAGGATGCACAAGATTGCTTAAAAACCCTATTTGGACAAGAATAAGCCTAGGGAAGACAAAAATGACCGAAATGAACATCCAATCACACAAATGAACTTATTGGATGCACAAGATTGGTTAAAAACCCTAATTGGACAAGAATAAGCCTAGGGAGGACGAAAATGACCTAAATGTTCATCCAATGACACAAACACACCTATTGGATGCACAAGATTGGTTAAAAACCCTAATTGGACAAGAATAAACCTAGGGAGGAAGAAAATGACCTAAATGTTCATCCAATGACATAAACATACCTATTGGATGCACAAGATTGGTTAAAAACCCTAATTTTTTAAGAATAAGCCTAGGGAGGACGAAAATGACCTAAATGTTCATCCAATGACACAAACACACTTATTGGATGCACAAGATTTCTTAAAAACCCTAATTGGACAAGAATAAGCCTAGGGGGGACGAAAATGACCTAAATGTACATCCAATGACACAAATGAACTTATTGGATGCACAAGATTGGTCAAAAACCCTAATTGGACAAGAATAACCTTAGGGTGGACGAAAATGACTTAAAAGTTCATCCGATGACACAAACACACTTATAGGATGCACAAGATTGCTTAAAAACCCTAATTGGACAAGAATAAGCCTAGGGAAGACAAAAATGACCTAAATGTACATCCAATCACACAAATGAACTTATTGGATGCACAAGATTGGTTAAAAACCCTAATTGGACAAGAATAAGCCTAGGGAGGACGAAAATGACCTAAATGTTCATCCAATGACACAAACACACCTATTGGATGCACAAGATTGCTTAAAAACCGTAATTAGAGAAGAATAAGACTAGGGAGGACGAAAATGACCTAAATGTTCATCCAATGACACAAACACACCTATTGGATGCACAAGATTACTTAAAAACCCTAATTGGACAAGAATACGACTAGGGAGGACGAAAATGACCTAAATGTTCATCCAATGACACAAACACACCTATTGGATGCACAAGATTGCTTAAAAACCCTAATTGGAAAAGAATAAGACTAGGGAGGATGAAAATGACCTAAATGTTTGTCCAATGACACAAACACACATATTAGATGCACAAGATTAGTTAAAAACCCTAATTGGACAAGAATAAGCCTAGGGAGGACGAAAATGACCTAAATGTTCATCCAATGACACAAATGAACTTATTGGATGCACAAGATTGGTAAAAAACCCTAATTGGACAAGAATAAGCCTTTGGAGGACGAAAATGACCTAAATGTTCATCCAATGACACAAACACACCTATTGGATGCACAAGATTGCTTAAAAACCCTAATTGGAAAAGAATAAGACTAGGGAGGACGAAAATGACCTAAATGTTCATCCAATGACACAAACACACCTATTGGATGCACAAGATTGCTTAAAAACCCTAATTGGAAAAGAATAAGACTAGGGAGGACGAAAATGACCTAAATGTACATCCAATGACACAAACACACCTATTGGATGCATAAGATTGGTTAAAAACCCTAATTGGACAAGAATAAACCTAGAGAGGACGAAAATGACCTAAATGTACATCCAATGACACAAATGAACTTATTGGATGCACAAGATTGGTTAAAAACCCTAATTGGACAAGAATAAGCCTAGGGAGGACGAAAATGGCCTAAATGTTCATCCAATGACACAAACACACCTATTGGATGCACAAGATTGCTTAAAAACCCTAATTGGACAAGAATAAGACTAGGGAGGACGAAAATGACCTAAATGTACATCCAATGACAGAAATGAACTTATTGGAAGCACAAGATTACTTAAAAACCCTAATTGGACAAGAATAAGCCTAGGGAGGACGAAAATGACCTAAATGTTCATCCAATGACACAAACACACCTATTGGATGCACAAGATTGCTTTAAAACCCTAATTGGAAAAGAATAAAACTAGCGAGGACGAAAATGACCTAAATGTTCATCCAATGACACAAACACACCTATTGGATGCACAAGATTACTTAAAAACCCTAATTGGACAAGAATAAAACTAGGGAGGACGAAAATGACCTAAATGTACATCCAATGACACAAATGAACTTATTATATGCACAAGATTGGTTAAAAACCCTAATTGGACAAGAATAAGCCTAGCGAGGACGAAAATGACCTAAATGTACATCCAATGACACAAACACACCTATTGGATGCACAAGATTGGTTAAAAACCCTAATTGGACAAGAAGAAGCCTATGGAGGACGAAAATGACCTAAATATTCATCCGATGACACAAACACACCTATTGGATGCACAAGATTGGTTAAAAATCCTAATTTGTAAAGAATAAGCCTAGGGAGGACGAAAATGACCTAAATGTTCAACCAATGACACAAACACACCCATTGGATGCATAAGATTGGTTAAAAACCGTAATTAGACAAGTATACGATTAGGGAGGACGATAATGACCTAAATGTTCATCCAATGACACAAACACACCTATTGGATGCACAAGTTTACTTAAAAACCCTAATTGGACAAGAATAAGCCTAGGGAGGACGAAAATGACCTAAATGTTCATCCAATGACACAAACACACCTATTGGATGCACAAGATTACATAAAAACCCTAATTAGAAAAGAATAAACCTAGGGAGGACGAAAATGACCTACATGTTTATCCAATGACACAAACACACCTATTGGATGCACAAGATTACTTAAAAAACCTAATTGGACTAGAATAAGCCTAGGAAGGACGAAAATGACCTAAATGTTCATCCCATGACACAAACACACCTATTGGATGCACAAGATTGCTTAAAAACCCTAATTGGAAAAGAATAAGACTTGGGAGGACGAAAATGACCTAAATGTACATCCAATGACACAAACACACCTATTGGATGCATAAGATTGGTTAAAAACCCTAATTGGACAAGAATAAACCTAGGGAGGACGAAAATGACCTAAATGTTCATCCAATGACACAAACATACCTATTGGATGCACAAGATTGGTTAAAAACCCTAATTTGTAAAGAATAAACCTAGGGAGGACGAAAATGACCTAAATGTTCATCTAATGACACAAACACACCTATTGGATGCACAAGATTGGTTAAAAACCCTAATTGGACAAGAAGAAGCCTATGGAGGACGAAAATGACCTAAATGTTCATCCAATGACACAAACACACCTATTGGATGCACAAGATTGGTTAAAAATCCTAATTTGTAAAGAATAAGTCTAGGGAGGACGAAAATGACCTAAATGTTCAACCAATGACACAAACATACCCATGGGATGCATAAGATTGGTTAAAAACCGTAATTGGACAAGTATACGATTAGGGAGGACGATAATGACCTAAATGTTCATCCAATGACACAAACACACCTATTGGATGCACAAGATTACATAAAAACCCTAATTGGACAAGAATAAGCCTAGGGAAGACGAAAATGACCTAAATGTACATCCAATTACACAAATGAAGTTATTGGATGCACAAGATTGGTTAAAAACCCTAATTGGACAAGAATAAGCCTAGCGAGGACGAAAATGACCTAAATGTACATCCAAAGATACAAATGAGCTTATTGGATGCCCAAGATTGGTTAAAAACCCTAATTGGAAAAGAATAAGCCTATGGAGGACGAAAATGACTTAAATGTTCATCCAATGACACAAACACACCTATTGGATGCACAAGATTGGTTAAAAACCCTAATTGGTAAAGAATAAGACTAGGGAGGACGAAAATGACCTAAATGTTCATCCAATGACACAAACACACCTATTAGAGCACAAGATTGCTTAAAAACCCTAATTGGAAGAGAATAAGACTAGCGAGGACGAAAATTACCTAAATGTTCATCCAATGACACAAACACACCTATTAGATGCACAAGATTACTTAAAAACCCTAATTGGACAAGAATAAGCCTAGGGAGGACGAAAATGACCTAAATGTTCATCCAATGACACAAACACACCTATTGGATGCACAAGATTGCTTTAAAACCCTAATTGGAAAAGAATAAAACTAGCGAGGACGAAAATGACCTAAATGTTCATCCAATGACACAAACACACCTATTGGATGCACAAGATTACTTAAAAACCCTAATTGGACAAGAATAAAACTAGGGAGGACGAAAATGACCTAAATGTACATCCAATGACACAAATGAACTTATTATATGCACAAGATTGGTTAAAAACCCTAATTGGACAAGAATAAGCCTAGCGAGGACGAAAATGACCTAAATGTACATCCAATGACACAAATGAACTTATTGAATGCACAAGATTGGTTAAAAACCCTAATTGGACAAGAATAAGCCTATGGAGGACGAAAATGACCTAAATGTTCGTCCAATGACACAAACACACCTATTGGATGCACAAGATTGCATAAAAACCCTAATTGGACAAGAATAAGACTTGGGAGGACGAAAATGACCTAAATGTTCATCCAATGACACAAATGATTTATTGGATGCACAAGATTGGTTAAAAACCCTAATTGGCCTAGAATATGCCTAGGGAGGACGAAAATGACCTAAATGTTCGTCCAATGACACAAACACACCTATTGGATGCACAAGATTGCATAAAAACCCTAATTGGACAAGAATAAGACTAGGGAGGACGAAAATGACCTAAATGTTCATCCAATGTCACAAATGAACTTATTGGATGCACAAGATTGGTTAAAAACCCTAATTGGACAAGAATAAGCATAGGGAGAAGGAAAATGACCTAAATGTTCGTCCAATGACACAAACCCACATATTGGATGCACAAGATTGCTTAAAACCCTAATTGGACAAGAATAAGACTAGGGAGGACGAAAATGACCTAAATGTTCATCCAATGACACAAATGAACCTATTGGATGCACAAGATTGGATAAAAACCCTAATTGGACAAGAATAAGACTAGGGAGGACGAAAATGACCTAAATGTTCATCCAATGACACAAATGAACTTATTGGATGCACAAGATTGGTTAAAAACCCTAATTGGACAAGAATAAGCCTAGTGAGGACGAATATGACCTAAATGTTCATCCAATGACACAAATGAACTTATTGGATGCACAAGATTGGTTAAAAACCCTAATTGGACAAGAATAAGCCTAGGGAGGACGAAAATGACCTAAATGTTCATCCAATGACACAAATGAACTTATTGGATGCACAAGATTGGTTAAAAACCCTAATTGGACAAGAATAAGCCTAGGGTGGACTAAAATGACCTAAATGTTAATCCAATGACACAAATGAACTTTCCGGATGCACAAGATTGGTTAAAAACCCTAATTGGACAAGAATAAGCCTAGGGAGGACGAAAATGACCTAAATGTTCATCCAATGACACAAACACACCTATTGGATGCACAAGATTGGTTAGAAACCCTAATTGGACAAGAATAAGCCTAGGAAGGTCGAAAATGACCTAAATATTCATCCAATGACACAAATGAACTTATTGGATGCACAAGATTGCTTAAAACCCTAATTGGACAAGAATAAGACTAGGGAGGACGAAAATGACCTAAATGTTCATCCAATGACACAAACACACCTATTGGATGCACAAGATTGGTTCTAAACCCAAATTGGACAAGAATAAGCCTAGGAAGGACGAAAATGACATAAATGTTAATCCAATGACACAAATGAACTTATTGGATGCACAACATTGGTTAAAAACCCTAATTGGACAAGAATAAGCCTAGGGAGGACGAAAATGACCTAAATGTTCATCCAATGACACAAACACACCTATTGGATGCACAAGATTACTTAAAAACCCTAATTGGACAAGAATAAGCCTAGGGAGGACGAAAATGACCTAAATGTTCATCCAATGACACAAACACACCTATTGGATGCACAAGATTGGTTAAAAACCCTAATTGGAAAAGAATAAGACTAGGGAGGACGAAAATGACCTAAATGTTCATCCAATGACACAAACACACCTATTGGATGCACAAGATTACTTAAAAACCCTAATTGGTCCAGAATAAGCCTAGGGAGGACAAAAATGACCTAAATGTTCATCCAATGACACATACATACCTATTGGATGCACAAGATTACTTAAAAACCCTAGTTGGACAAGAATACGACTAGGGAGGACGAAAATGACCTAAATGTTAATCCAATGGCACAAACATACCTATTGGATGCACAAGATTGCTTAAAAACCCTAATTGGAAAAGAATAAGACTAGGGAGGACGAAAATGACCTAAATGTTCATCCAATGACACAAACACACCTATTGGATGCACAAGATTGCTTAAAAACCCTAATTGGAAAAGAATAAGACTAGGGAGGACGAAAATGACCTAAATGTTCATCCAATGACACCAACACACCTATTGGATGCACAAGATTGGTTCAAAACTCTAATTGGACAAGAATAAGCCAGGGGAGGACAAAAATGACCTAAATATTTATCCAATGACACAAACACACCTATTGGATGCACAAGATTACCTAAAAACACTAATTGGACAAGAATAAGCCTAGGGAGGATAAAAATGACCTAAATGTTCATCCCATAACACAAATGAACTTATTGGATGCACAAGATTGGTTAAAAACCCTAATTGGACAAGAATAAGCCTATGGAGGACGAAAATGACCTAAATGTTTATCCAATGACACAAACACACCTATTGGATGCACAAGATTACTTAAAAACCCTAATTGGACAAGAATAAGCCTAGGGAGGACGAAAATGACCTAAATGTTCATCCAATGACACAAACACACCTATTGGATGCACAAGATTACTTAAAAACCCTAATTGGACAAGAATACGACTAGGGAGGACGAAAATGACCTAAATGTTCATCCAATGACACAAACACACCTATTGGATGCACATGATTACTTAAAAACTCTAATTGGACAAGAATAAGCCTAGGGAGGACGAAAATGACCTAAATGTTCATCCAATGACACAAACACACCTATTGGATGCACAAGATTACTTAAAAACCCTAATTGGACAAGAATAAGCCTAGGGAGGACGAAAATGACCTAAATGTTCATCCAATGACACAAACATACCTATTGGATGAACAAGATTATTTAAAAACCCTAATTGGACAAGAATACGACTAGGGAGGACAAAAATTACCTAAATGTTCATCCATTGACACAAACACACCTATTGGATGCACAAGATTGCTAAAAAACCCTAATTGGAAAAGAATAAGACTAGGGAGGACGAAAATGACCTAAATGTTCATCCAATGACACAAACACACCTATTGGATGCGCAAGATTGTTTAAAAACCCTAATTGGACAAGAATAAACCTAGGGAGGACGAAAATGACCTAAATGTTCATCCAATGACACAAAAACACCTATTGGATGCACAAGATTGGTTAAAAACCCTAATTTGTAAAGAATAAACCTAGGGAGGACGAAAATGACCTAAATGTTCATCTAATGACACAAACACACCTATTGGATGCACAAGATTGGTTAAAAACCCTAATTAGACAAGAACAAGCCTATGGAGGACGAAAATGACCTAAATGTTCATCCAATGACACAAACACACCTATTGGATGCACAAGATTGGTTAAAAATCCTAATTTGTAAAGAATAAGCCTAGGGAGGACGAAAATGACCTAAATGTTCATCCAATGACACAAACACACCTATTGGATGCATAAGATAGGTTAAAAACCCTAATTGGACAAGAATAAACCTAGGGAGGACGAAAATGACCCAAATGTTCATACAATGACACAAACACACATATTGGATGCACAAGATTACTTAAAAACACTAATTGGACAAGAATACGATTATGGAGGACGATAATGACCTAAATGTTCCTCCAATGACACAAAGACACCTATTGGATGCACAAGATTACTTAAAAATCGTAATTGAAAAAGAGTAAGACTTAGGAGGACGAAAATGACCTAAATGTTCATCCAATGACACAAAAACACCTATTGGATGCACAAGATTGCTTAAAAACCCTAATTGGAAAAGAATAAGACTTGGGAGGACGAAAATGACCTAAATGTTCATCCAATGACACAAACACACCTATTGGATGCATAAGATTGGTTAAAAACCCTAATTGGACAAGAATAAACCTAGGGAGGACGAAAATGACCTAAATGTTCATCCAATGACACAAACACACCTATTGGATGCACAAGATTGGTTAAAAATCCTAATTTGTAAAGAATAAGCCTAGGAAAGACGAAAATGACCTAAATGTTCATCCAATGACACAAATGAACTTATTGGATGCACAAGATTGGTTAAAAACCCTAATTGGACAAGAATAAGCCTTTGGAGGAAGAAAATGACCTAAATGTTCATCCAATGACACAAACACATCTATTGGATGCACAAGATTGCTTAAAAACCCTAATTAGACAAGAATAAGACTAGGGAGGAAGAAAATGACGTAAATGTTCGTCCAATGACACAAACACACTTATTGGATGCACAAGATTGCTTAAAAACCCTAATTGGACAAGAATAAGCCTAGGGAGGACGAAAATGACCTAAATGTACATCCAATGACACAAATGAACTTATTGGATGCACAAGATTGGTTAAAAACCCTAATTGGACACGAATAAGCCTATGGAGGACGAAAATGACCTGAATGTTCATCCAACGACACAAACACACCTATTGGATGCACAAGATTGCTTGAAAACCCTAATTGGAAAAGAATAAGACTAGGGAGGACGAAAATGACCTAAATGTTCATCCAATGACACAAACACACCTATTGGATGCGCAAGATTGGTTAAAAACCCTAATTGGACAAGAATAAGCCTATGGAGGACGAAAATGACCTAAATGTTCCTCCAATGACACAAACACACCTATTGGATGCACAAGATTGGTTAAAAATCCTAATTTGTAAAGAATAAGCCTAGGGAGGACGAAAATGTCCTAAATGTTCATTTAATGACACAAACACACCTATTGGATGCATAAGATTGGTTAAAAACCCTAATTGGACAAGAATAAACCTAGGGAGGACGAAAATGACTTACATGTTTATCCAATGACACAAGCACACCTATTGGATGCACAAGATTACTTAAAAACCCTAATTGGACTAGAATAAGCCTAGGAAGGACGAAAATGACCTAAATGTTCATCCCATGACACAAACACACCTATTGAATGCACAAGATTGGTTAAAAACCCTAATTGGACAAGAATAAGCCTAGCGAGGACGAAAATGACCTAAATGTACATCCAATGACACAAATGAACTTATTGAATGCACAAGATTGGTTAAAAACCCTAATTGGACAAGAATAAGCCTATGGAGGACGAAAATGACCTAAATGTTCGTCCAATGACGCAAACACACCTATTGGATGCACAAGATTGCTTAAAAACCCTAATTGGAAAAGAATAAGACTAGCGAGGACGAAAATGACCTAAATGTTCATCCAATGACACAAACACACCTATTGGATGCACAAGATTGCTTAAAAACCCTAATTGGAAAAGAATAAGACTAGCGAGGACGAAAATGACCTAAATGTTCATCCAATGACACAAACACACCTATTAGATGCACAAGATTACTTAAAAACCCTAATTGGACAAGAATAAGCCTAGGGAGGACGAAAATGACCTAAATGTTCATCTAATGACACAAACACACCTATTGGATGCACAAGATTACTTAAAAACCCTAATTGGACAAGAATAAGCCTAGGGAGGACGAAAATGACCTAAATGTTCATCCAATGACACAAACATACCTATTGGATGAACAAGATTACTTAAAAACCCTAATTGGACAAGAATACGACTAGGGAGGACGAAAATTACCTAAATGTTCATCCATTGACACAAACACACCTATTGGATGCACAAGATTGCTAAAAACCCTAATTGGACTAGAATAAGCCTAGGAAGGACGAAAATGACCAAAATTTTCATCCCATGACACAAACACACCTATTGGATGCACAAGATTGCTTAAAAACCCTAATTGGAAAAGAATAAGACTTGGGAGGACGAAAATGACCTAAATGTACATCCAATGACACAAACACACCTATTGGATGCATAAGATTGGTTAAAAACCCTAATTGGACAAGAATAAACCTAGGGGGGACGAAAATGACCTAAATGTACATCCAATGACACAAATGAACTTACTGGATGCACAAGATTGGTTAAAAACCCTAATTGGACAAGAATAAGCCTATTGAGGACGAAAATGACCTAAATGTTCATCCAATGACACAAACACAACTATTGGATGCATAAGATTGGTTAAAAACCCTAATTGGACAAGAATTGACATAGGGAGGATGACAATTACCTAAATGTTCATCCAATGACACAAACACACATATTGGATGCACAAGATTGGTTAAAAATCCTAATTTGTAAAGAATAAGCCTTGGGAGGACGAAAATGACCTAAATGTTCATCCAATGACACAAATGAACTTATTGGATGCACAAGATTGGTTAAAAAACCTAATTGGACAAGAATAAGCCTTTGGAGGATGAAAATGACCTAAATGTTCATCCAATGACACAAACACACCTATTGGATGCACAAGATTGCTTAAAAACCGTAATTAGACAAGAATAAGACTAGGGAGTTCGAAAATGACCTAAATGTTCATCCAATGACACAAACACACCTATTGGATGCACAAGATTGCTTAAAAACCCTAATTGGACAAGAATAAGACTAGGGAGGACGAAAATGACCTAAATGTACATCCAATGACACAAATGAACTTATAGGATGCACAAGATTGGTTAAAAACCCTAATTGGACAAGAATAAGCCTAGGGAGGACGAAAATGACCTAAATGTACATCCAGTGACTCAAATGAACTTATTGGATGCACAAGATTGCTTAAAAACCCTAATTGGACAAGAATAAGCCTATGGAGGACGAAAATGACCTAAATGTTCATCCAGTGACCCAAACACACCTATTGGATGCACAAGATTACTTAAAAACCCTAATTGGACAAGAATAGGACTATGGAGGACGAAAATGACCTAAATGTTCATCCAATGACACAAACCCACCTATTGGATGTACAAGACTACTTAAAAACCCTATTTGGACAAGAATAAGCCTCGGGAAGACGAAAATGACCTAAACGTACATCCAATGACACAAATGAACTTATTGGATGCACAAGATTACTTAAAAACCCCTAATTGGACAAGAATAAGCCTAGAGAGTTCGAAAATGACCTAAATGTTCATCCAATGACACAAACACACTTATTGGATGCACAAGATTACTTAAAAACCTTAATTGGACATGAATACGACTAGGGAGGACGAAAATGACCTAAATGTTCATCCAATGACACAAACACACTTATTAGATGCACAAGATTACTCAAAAACCCTAATTGGACAAGAACAAGCCTTGGGAGGACGAAAATGATCTAAATGTTCATCCAATGACAAAACCAGACCTATTGGATGCACAAGATTACTTAAAAACCTTAATTGGACAAGAATAAGCCTATGGAAGTAGAAAATGACCTAAATGTACATCCAATGACACAAATGAACTTATTGGATGCACAAGATTGGTTAAAAACCCTAATTGGACAAGAATAAGCCTTTGGAGGACGAAAATGACCTAAATGTTCATCCAATGACACAAACACACCTATTGGATGCACAAGATTGCTTAAAAACCCTAATTGGAAAAGAATAAAACTAGGGAGGAGGAAAATGACCTAAATGTTCATCCAATGACACAAACACACCTATTGGATGCACAAGATTACTTAAAACCCCTAATTGGACAAGAATAAGCCTAGAGAGGACGAAAATGACCTAAATGTTCATCCAATGACACAAACACACCTATTAGATGCACAAGATTACTTAAAAACCCTAGTTGGACAAGATTAACCCTAGGGAGGACGAAAATGACCTAAATGTTCATCCAACGACACAAACAGACCTACTGGATGTACAAGATTACTTAAAAACCCTAATTGGACAATAATAAGCCTAGGGAGGACGAAAATGACCTAAATGTTCATCCAATGACACAAAAACACCTATTGGATGCACAAGATTACTTAAAACCCCTAATTGGACAAGAATATGCCTAGGGAGGACGAAAATTACCTAAATGATCATCCAATGACACAAACACACCTATTGGATGCACAAGATTACTGAAAAACCCTAATTGAACAGGAATACGACTAGGGAGGACGAAAATGCCCTAAATGTTCATCCAATGACACAAACACACTTATTAGATGCACAAGATTACTCAAAAACCCTAATTGGACAAGAATAAGCCTAGGGAGGACGAAAATGACCTAAATGTTCATCCAATGACACAAACACACGTATTGGATGCACAAGATTACTTTAAAACCCTAATTGGACAAGAATAAGCCTATGGAAGACGAAAATGACCTAAATGTACATCCAATGACACAAATGAACTTATTGGATGCACAAGATTACTCAAAAACCCTAATTGGACAAGAATAAGCCTAGGGAGGACGAAAATGACCTAAATGTTCATCCAATTGCACAAACACACCTATTGGATGCACAAGATTACTTAAAAACCCTAATTGGACAAGAATAAGCCTATGGAAGACGAAAATGACCTAATTGTACATCCAATGACACAAATGAACTTATTAAATGCACAAGATTGGTTAAAAACCCTAATTGGACAAGAATAATCCTTTGGAGGACGAAAATGACCTAAATGTTCATCCAATGACACAAACACACCTATTGGATGCACAAGATTGCTTAAAAACCCTAATTGGAAAAGAATAAAACAAGGGAAGAGAAAAATGACCGAAATGTTCATCCAATGACACAAACACACCTACTGGATGCACAAGATTGCTTAAAAACCCTAATTGGAAAAGAATAAGACTAGGGAGGACGAAAATGATCTAAATGTTCATCCAATGACACAAATGAACTTATTGGATGCACAAGATTGGTTAAAAACCCTAATTTGACAAGAATAAGCCTTTGGAGGATGAAAATGACCTAAATGTTCATCCAATGACACAAACACACCTATTGGATGCACAAGATTGCTTAAAAACCGTAATAAGACAAGAATAAGACTAGGGAGTTCGAAAATGACCTAAATGTTCATCCAATGACACAAACACACCTATTGGATGCACAAGATTGCTTAAAAACCCTAATTGGACAAGGATAAGACTAGGGAGGACGAAAATGACCTAAATGTACATCCAATGACACAAATGAACTTATTGGATGCACAAGATTGGTTAAAAACCCTAATTGGACAAGAATAAGCCTAGGGAGGACGAAAATGACCTAAATGTACATCCAGTGACTCAAATGAACTTATTGGATGCACAAGATTGCTTAAAAACCCTAATTGGACAAGAATAAGCCTATGGAGGACGAAAATGACCTAAATGTTCATCCAATGACTCAAACACACCTATTGGATGCACAAGATTACTTAAAAACCCTAATTGGACAAGAATAGGACTATGGAGGACGAAAATGACCTAAATGTTCATCCAATGACACAAACCCACCTATTGGATGTACAAGACTACTTAAAAACCCTATTTGGGCAAGAATAAGCCTCGGGAAGACGAAAATGACCTAAATGTACATCCAATGACACAAATGAACTTATTGGATGCACAAGATTACTTAAAACCCCTAATTGGACAAGAATAAGCCTAGAGAGTTCGAAAATGACCTAAATGTTCATCCAATGACACAAACACACTTATTGGATGCACAAGATTACTTCAAAACCCTAATTGGACAAGAATACGACTAGGGAGGACGAAAATGACCTAAATGTTCATCCAATGAAACAAACACACTTATTAGATGCACAAGATTACTCAAAAACCCTAATTGGACAAGAACAAGCCTTGGGAGGACGAAAATGATCTAAATGTTCATCCAACGACAAAAACAGACCTATTGGATGCACAAGATTACTTAAAAACCTTAATTGGACAAGAATAAGCCTATGGAAGACGAAAATGACCTAAATGTACATCCAATGACACAAATGAACTTATTGGATGCACAAGATTGGTTAAAAACCCTAATTGGACAAGAATAAGCCTTTGGAGGAAGAAAATGACCTAAATGTTCATCCAATGACACAAACACACCTATTGGATGCACAAGATTGCTTAAAAACCCTAATAGGAAAAGAATAAAACTAGGGAGGAGGAAAATGACCTAAATGTTCATCCAATGACACAAACACACCTATTGGATGCACAAGATTACTTAAAACCCCTAATTGGACAAGAATAAGCCTAGAGAGGACGAAAATGACCTAAATGTTCATCCAATGACACAAACACACCTATTGGATGCACAAGATTACTTAAAAACCCTAATTGGACAAGAATACGACTAGGGAGGACGAAAATGACCTAAATGTTCATCCAATGACACAAACACACTTATTAGATGCACAAGATTACTCAAAAACCCTAATTGGACAAGAATAAGCCTAGGGAGGACGAACATGACCAAAATGTTCATCCAATGACAAAAACACACCTATTGGATGCACAAGATTACTTAAAAACCCTAATTGGACAAGAATAAGCCTATGGAAGACGAAAATGACCTAAATGTACATCCAATGACACAAATGAACTTATTGGATGCACAAGATTGGTTAAAAACCCTAATTGGATAAGAATAAGTCTTTGGAGGACGAAAATGACCTAAATGTTCAACCAATGACACAAACACACCTATTGGATGCACAAGATTGCTTAAAAACCGTAATTAGACAAGAATAAGACTAGGGAGTTCGAAAATGACCTAAATGTTCATCCATTGACACAAACACACCTATTGGATGCACTAGATTGCTTAAAAACCCTAATTGGAAAAGAATAAAACTAGGGAGGAGGAAAATGACCTAAATGTTCATCCAATGACACAAACACACCTATTGGATGCACAAGATTGCTTAAAAACCCTAATTGGACAAGAATAAACCTAAGGAGGACGAAAATGACCTAAATGTTCATCCAATGACACAAAAACACCTATTGGATGCACAAGATTGGTAAAAAACCCTAATTTGTAAAGAATAAACCTAGGGAGGACGAAAAGGACCTAAATGTTCATCTAATGACACAAACACACCTATTAGATGCACAAGATTACTTAAAAACCCTAGTTGGACAAGATTAACCCTAGGGAGAACGAAAATGACCTAAATGTTCATCCAATGACACAAACACACCTACTGGATGCACAAGATTACTTAAAAACCCTAATTGGACAATAATAAGTCTAGGGAGGACGAAAATGACCTAAATGTTCATCCAATGACACAAAAACACCTATTGGATGCACAAGATTACTTAAAACACCTAATTGGACAAGAATATGCCTAGGGAGGACGAAAATGACCTAAATGTTCATCCAATGACACCAACACACCTATTGGATGCACAAAATTACTGAAAAACCCTAATTGAACAGGAATACGACTAGGGAGGACGAAAATGCCCTAAATGTTCATCCAATGACACAAACACACTTATTAGATGCACAAGATTACTCAAAAACCCTAATTGGACAAGAATAAGCCTAGGGAGGACGAAAATGACCTAAATGTTCATCCAATGACACAAACACACCTATTGGATGCACAAGATTACTTTAAAACCCTAATTGGACAAGAATAAGCCTATGGAAGACGAAAATGACCTAAATGTACATCCAATGACACAAATGAACTTATTGGATGCACAAGATTACTCAAAAACCCTAATTGGACAAGAATAAGCCTAGGGAGGACGAAAATGACCTAAATGTTCATCCAATTGCACAAACACACCTATTGGATGCACAAGATTACTTAAAAACCCTAATTGGACAAGAATAAGCCTATGGAAGACGAAAATGACCTAAATGTACATCCAATGACACAAATGAACTTATTAAATGCACAAGATTGGTTAAAAACCCTAATTGGACAAGAATAAGCCTTTGGACGACGAAAATGACCTAAATGTTCATCCAATGACACAAACACACCTATTGGATGCACAAGATTGCTTAAAAACCCTAATTGGAAAAGAATAAAACAAGGGAAGAGAAAAATGACCGAAATGTTCATCCAATGATACAAACACACCTACTGGATGCACAAGATTGCTTAAAAACCGTAATTGGAAAAGAATAAGACTAGGGAGGACGAAAATGATCTAAATGTTCATCCAATGACACAAATGAACTTATTGGATGCACAAGATTGGTTAAAAACCCTAATTTGACAAGAATAAGCCTTTGGAGGACGAAAATGACATAAATGTTCATCCAATGACACAAACACACCTATTGGATGCACAAGATTACTTAAAAACCCTAATTGGACTAGAATACGACTAGGGAGGACGAAAATGACCTAAATGTTCATCCAATGACACAAACACACTTATTAGATGCACAAGATTACTCAAAAACCCTAATTGGACAAGAATAAGCCTAGGGAGGACAAAAATGACCTAAATGTTCATCCAATGACAAAAACACACCTATTGGATGCACAAGATTACTTAAAAACCCTAATTGGACAAGAATAAGCCTATGGAAGACGAAAATGACCTAAATGTACATCCAATGACACAAATGAACTTATTGGATGCCCAAGATTGGTTAAAAACCCTAATTGGACAAGAATAAGCCTTTGAAGGACGAAAATGACCTAAATGTAAATCTAATGAAAAAAATGAACTTATTGGATGCACAAGATTGGTTAAAAACCCTAATTGGACAAGAATAAGCCTTTGGAGGACGAAAATGACCTTAATGTTCATCCAATGACACAAACACACCTATTGGATGCACACGATTGCTTAAAAACCCTAATTGGAAAAGAATAAGACTAGGGAGGACGAAAATGACCTAAATGTTCATCCAATGACACAAACACACCTATTGGATGCACAAGATTGCTTAAAAACCCTAATTGGAAGAGAATAAGACTAGCGAGGACGAAAATTACCTAAATGTTCATCCAATGACACAAACACACCTATTAGATGCACAAGATTCCTTAAAAACCCTAATTGGACAAGAATAAGCCTAGGGAGGACGAAAATGACCTAAATGTTCATCCAATGACACAAACACACCTATTGGATGCACAAGATTGCTTAAAAACCCTAATTGGAAAACAATAAAACTAGCGAGGACAAAAATGACCTAAATGTTCATCCAATGACACAAACACACCTATTGGATGCACAAGATTACTTAAAAACCCTAATTGGACAAGAATAAAACTAGGGAGGACGAAAATGACCTAAATGTACATCCAATGATACAAATGAACTTATTAGATGCACAAGATTGGTTAAAAACCCTAATTGGACAAGAGTAAGCCTAGCGAGGACGAAAATGACCTAAATGTACATCCAATGACCCAAATGAACTTATTGAATGCACAAGATTGGTTAAAAACCCTAATTGGAAAAGAATAAGCCTATGGACGACGAAAATGACCTAAATGTTCATCCAATGACACAAACACACCTATTGGATGCACAAGATTGCTTAAAAACCCTAATTGGAAAAGAATAAAACAAGGGAAGAGAAAAATGACCGAAATGTTCATCCAATGATACAAACACACCTACTGGATGCACAAGATTGCTTAAAAACCGTAATTGGAAAAGAATAAGACTAGGGAGGACGAAAATGATCTAAATGTTCATCCAATGACACAAATGAACTTATTGGATGCACAAGATTGGTTAAAAACCCTAATTTGACAAGAATAAGACTTTGGAGGACGAAAATGACATAAATGTTCATCCAATGACACAAACACACCTATTGGATGCACAAGATTACTTAAAAACCCTAATTGGACTAGAATACGACTAGGGAGGACGAAAATGACCTAAATGTTCATCCAATGACACAAACACACTTATTAGATGCACAAGATTACTCAAAAACCCTAATTGGACAAGAATAAGCCTAGGGAGGACAAAAATGACCTAAATGTTCATCCAATGACAAAAACACACCTATTGGATGCACAAGATTACTTAAAAACCCTAATTGGACAAGAATAAGCCTATGGAAGACGAAAATGACCTAAATGTACATCCAATGACACAAATGAACTTATTGGATGCACAAGATTGGTTAAAAACCCTAATTGGACAAGAATAAGCCTTTGGAGGACGAAAATGACCTAAATGTTCATCGAATGATACAAACACACCTATTGGATGCACTAGATTGCTTAAAAACCCTAATTGGAAAAGAATAAAACTAGGGAGGAGGAAAATGACCTAAATGTTCATCCAATGACACAAACACACCTATTGGATGCACAAGATTACTTAAAACCCCTAATTGGACAAGAATAAGCCTAGAGAGGACGAAAATGACCTAAATGTTCATCCAATGACACAAACACACCTATTGGATGCACAAGATTACTTAAAAACCCTAATTGGACAAGAATACGACTAGGGAGGACGAAAATGACCTAAATGTTCATCCAATGACACAAACACACTTATTAGATGCACAAGATTACTCAAAAACCCTAATTGGACAAGAATAAGCCTAGGGAGGACGAACATGACCAAAATGTTCATCCAATGACAAAAACACACCTATTGGATGCACAAGATTACTTAAAAACCCTAATTGGACAAGAATAAGCCTATGGAAGACGAAAATGACCTAAATGTACATCCAATGACACAAATGAACTTATTGGATGCACAAGATTGGTTAAAAACCCTAATTGGATAAGAATAAGTCTTTGGAGGACGAAAATGACCTAAATGTTCAACCAATGACACAAACACACCTATTGGATGCACAAGATTGCTTAAAAACCGTAATTAGACAAGAATAAGACTAGGGAGTTCGAAAATGACCTAAATGTTCATCCATTGACACAAACACACCTATTGGATGCACTAGATTGCTTAAAAACCCTAATTGGAAAAGAATAAAACTAGGGAGGAGGAAAATGACCTAAATGTTCATCCAATGACACAAACACACCTATTGGATGCACAAGATTGCTTAAAAACCCTAATTGGAAAAGAATAAGACTAGGGAGGACGAAAATGACCTAAATGTTCATCCAAAGACACAAACACACCTATTGGATGCACAAGATTACTTAAAAACCCTAATTGGACAAGAATAAGCCTATGGAAGACGAAAATGACCTAAATGTACATCCAATGACACAAATGAACTTATTGGATGCACAAGATTGGTTAAAAACCCTAATTGGACAAGAATAAGCCTTTGGAGGACGAAAATGACCTAAATGTTCATCCAATGACACAAACACACCTATTGGATGCAAAAGATTGGTTCAGAACCCTAATTAGACAAGAATAAGACTAGGGAGGACGAAAATGACCTAAATATTCATCCAATGACACAAACACACCTATTGGATGCACAAGATTGGTTAAAAACCCTAATTGGACAAGAATAAGCCTATGGCAGACGAAAATGACCTAAATGTACATCCAATGACACAAATGAACTTATTGGATGCACAAGATTGGTTAAAAACCCTAATTGGACAAGAATAAGCCTTTGGAGGACGAAAATGACCTAAATGTTCATCCAATGACACAAACACACCTATTGGATGCACAAGATTGGTCAAAAACCCTAATTGGACAAGAATAACCCTAGCATGGATGAAAATGACCTAAATGTTCATCCAATGAGACAAACACACTTATTGGATGCACAAGATTGCTTAAAAACCCTAATTGGAAAAGAATAAGACTAGGGAGGACGAAAATGACCTAAATGTTCATCCAATGACACAAACACACCTATTGGATGCACAAGATTACTTAAAAACCCTAATTGGACAAGAATAAGCCTAGGGAAGGCGAAAATGACCTAAATGTACATCCAATGACACAAATAAACGTATTGGATGCACAAGATTGGTTAAAAACCCTAATTGGACAAGAATAAGCCTTTGGAGGAAGAAAATGTCCTAAATGTTCATCCAATGACACAAACACACCTATTGGTTGCACAAGATTGCTTAAAAACCCTAATTGGAAAAGAATAAGACTAGGGAGGACGAAAATGACCTAAATGTTCATCCAATGACACAAACACACCTATTGGATGCACAAGATTGCTTAAAAACCCTAATTGGAAAAGAATAAGACTAGGGAGGACGAAAATGACCTAAATGTTCGTCCAATGACACAAATGAACTTATTGGATGCACAAGATTGGTTAAAAACCCTAATTGGACAAGAATAAGCCTTTGGAGGACGAAAATGACCTAAATGTTCATCCAATGATACAATCACACCTATTGGATGCACAAGATTGCTTAAAAACCTTAATTGGAAAAGAATAAAACTAGGGAGGAGGAAAATGACATAAATGTTCATCCAATGACACAAACACACCTATTGGATGCACAAGATTACTTAAAACCCCTAATTGGACAAGAATAAGCCTAGAGAGGACGAAAATGACCTAAATGTTCATCCAATGACACAAACACACCTATTGGATGCACAAGATTACTTAAAAACCCTAATTGGACAAGAATACGACTAGGGAGGACGAAAATGACCTAAATGTTCATCCAATGACACAAACACACTTATTAGATGCACAAGATTACTCATAAACCCTAATTGGACAAGAATAAGCCTAGGGAGGACGAAAATGACCTAAATGTTCATACAATGACAAAAACACTCCTATTGGATGCACAAGATTACTTAAAAACCCTAATTGGACAAGAATAAGCCTATGGAAGACGAAAATGACCTAAATGTACATCCAATGACACAAATGAACTTATTGGATCCACAAGACTGGTTAAAAACCCTAATTGGACAAGAATGACACAAACACACCTATTGGATGCACAAACACACCTATGACAAGAATAAGCCTTTGGAGGACGAAAATGAGCTAAATGTTCATCCAATGACACAAACACACCTATTGGATGCACAAGATTGCTTAAAAACCCTAATTGGAAAAGAATAAAACTATGGAGGAGGAAAATGACCTAAATGTTCATCCAATGACACAAACACACCTATTGGATGCACAAGATTACTTAAAAACCATAATTGGAGAAGAATACGACTAGGGAGGACGAAAATGCCCTAAATGTTCATCCAATGACACAAACACACTTATTAGATGCACAAGATTACTCAAAAACCCTAATTGGACAAGAATAAGCCTAGGGAGGACGAAAATGACCTAAATGTTCATCCAATGACACAAACACACCTATTGGATGCACAAGATTACTTTAAAACCCTAATTGGACAAGAATAAGCCTATGGAAGACGAAAATGACCTAAATGTACATCCAATGACACAAATGAACTTATTGGATGCACAAGATTACTCAAAAACCCTAATTGGACAAGAATAAGCCTAGGGAGGACGAAAATGACCTAAATGTTCATCCAATTGCACAAACACACCTATTGGATGCACAAGATTACTTAAAAACCCTAATTGGACAAGAATAAGCCTATGGAAGACGAAAATGACCTAATTGTACATCCAATGACACAAATGAACTTATTAAATGCACAAGATTGGTTAAAAACCCTAATTGGACAAGAATAATCCTTTGGAGGACGAAAATGACCTAAATGTTCATCCAATGACACAAACACACCTATTGGATGCACAAGATTGCTTAAAAACCCTAATTGGAAAAGAATAAAACAAGGGAAGAGAAAAATGACCGAAATGTTCATCCAATGATACAAACACACCTACTGGATGCACAAGATTGCTTAAAAACCGTAATTGGAAAAGAATAAGACTAGGGAGGACGAAAATGATCTAAATGTTCATCCAATGACACAAATGAACTTATTGGATGCACAAGATTGGTTAAAAACCCTAATTTGACAAGAATAAG
>JBBPBR010000004.1:32913200-32947732 GCA_037974775.1 Cicer pinnatifidum | reverse complement strand
ACAAACACACTTATTAGATGCACAAGATTACTCAAAAACCCTAATTGGACAAGAATATGCCTAGGGAGGACGAAAATGACCTAAATGTTCATCCAATGACAAAAACACACCTATTGGATGCACAAGATTACTTAAAATCCCTAATTGGACAAGAATAAGCCTATGGAAGACGAAAATGACCTAAATGTACATCCAATGACACAAATGAACTTATTGGATGCACAAGATTGGTTAAAAACCCTAATTGGACAAGAATAACCCTTTGGAGGACGAAAATGACCTAAATGTTCATCCAATGACACAAACACACTTATTGGATGCACAAGATTGCTTAAAAACCCTAATTGGAAAAGAATAATACTAGGGAGGAGGAAAATGACCTAAATGTTCATCCAATGACACAAACACACCTATTGGATGCACAAGATTACTTAAAACCCCTAATTGGACAAGAATAACCCTTGAGAGGACGAAAATGACCTAAATGTTCATCTAATGACACAAACACACCTATTGGATGCACAAGATTACTTAAAAACCATAAATGGACAAGAATACGACTAGGGAGGACGAAAATGACCTAAATGTTCATCCAATGACAAAAACACACCTATTGGATGCACAAGATTACTTAAAAACCCTAATTGGACAAGAATAAGCCTATGGAAGACGAAAATGACATAAATGTACATCCAATGACACAAATGAACTTATTGGATAAACAAGATTGGTTAAAAACCCTAATTGGACAAGAATAAGCCTTTGGAGGACGAAAATGACCTAAATGTTCATCCAATGACACAAACACACCTATTGGATGCACAAGATTGCTTAAAAACCCTAATTGGAAAAGAATCAAACTATGGAGGAGGAAAATGATCTAAATGTTCATCCAATGACACAAACACACCTATTGGATGCACAAGATTACTTAAAACCCCTAATTGGACAAGAATAAGCCTAGAGAGGACGAAAATGACCTAAATGTTCATCCAATGACACAAACACACCTATTGGATGCACAAGATTACTTAAAAACCCTAATTGGACAAGAATACGACTAGGGAGGACGAAAATGACCTAAATGTTCATCCAATGATACAAACACACTTATTAGATGCACAAGATTACTCAAAAACCCTAATTGGACAAGAATATGCCTAGGGAGGACGAAAATGACCTAAATGTTCATCCAATGACAAAAACACACCTATTGGATGCACAAGATTACTTAAAATCCCTAATTGGACAAGAATAAGCCTATGGAAGACGAAAATGACCTAAATGTACATCCAATGACACAAATGAACTTATTGGATGCACAAGATTGGTTAAAAACCCTAATTGGACAAGAATAACCCTTTGGAGGACGAAAATGACCTAAATGTTCATCCAATGACACAAACACACCTATTGGATGCACAAGATTGCTTAAAAACCCTAATTGGAAAAGAATAATACTAGGGAGGAGGAAAATGACCTAAATGTTCATCCAATGACACAAACACACCTATTGGATGCACAAGATTACTTAAAACCCCTAATTGGACAAGAATAACCCTTGAGAGGACGAAAATGACCTAAATGTTCATCTAATGACACAAACACACCTATTGGATGCACAAGATTACTTAAAAACCATAAATGGACAAGAATACGACTAGGGAGGACGAAAATGACCTAAATGTTCCTCCAATGACACAAACACACTTATTAGATGCACAAGATTACTCAAAAACCCTAATTGGACAAGAATAAGCCTACGGAGGACGACAATGACCTAAATGTTCATCCAATGACAAAAACACACCTATTGGATGCACAAGATTACTTAAAAACCCTAATTGGACAAGAATAAGCCTATGGAAGACGAAAATGACATAAATGTACATCCAATGACACAAATGAACTTATTGGATAAACAAGATTGGTTAAAAACCCTAATTGGACAAGAATAAGCCTTTGGAGGACGAAAATGACCTAAATGTTCATCCAATGACACAAACACACCTATTGGATGCACAAGATTGCTTAAAAACCCTAATTGGAAAAGAATCAAACTATGGAGGAGGAAAATGATCTAAATGTTCATCCAATGACACAAACACACCTATTGGATGCACAAGATTACTTAAAACCCCTAATTGGACAAGAATAAGCCTAGAGAGGACGAAAATAACCTAAATGTTCATCCAATGACACAAACACACCTATTGGATCCACAAGATTACTTAAAAACCCTAATTGGACAAGAATACGACTAGGGAGGACGAAAATGACCTAAATGTTCATCCAATGACACAAACACACTTATTAGATGCACAAGATTACTCAAAAACCCTAATTGGACAAGAATAAGCCTAGGGAGGACAAAAATGACCTAAATGTTCATCCAATGACAAAAACACACCTATTGGATGCACAAGATTACTTAAAAACCCTAATTGGACAAGAATAAGCCTATGGAAGACGAAAATGACCTAAATGTACATCCAATGACACAAATGAACTTATTGGATGCACAAGATTGGTTAAAAACCCTAATTGGACAAGAATAAGCCTTTGGAGGACGAAAATGACCTAAATGTTCATCGAATGATACAAACACACCTATTGGATGCACTAGATTGCTTAAAAACCCTAATTGGAAAAGAATAAAACTAGGGAGGAGGAAAATGACCTAAATGTTCATCCAATGACACAAACACACCTATTGGATGCACAAGATTACTTAAAACCCCTAATTGGACAAGAATAAGCCTAGAGAGGACGAAAATGACATAAATGTTCATCCAATGACACAAACACACCTATTGGATGCACAAGATTACTTAAAAACCCTAATTGGACAAGAATACGACTAGGGAGGACGAAAATGACCTAAATGTTCATCCAATGACACAAACACACTTATTCGATGCACAAGATTACTCAAAAACCCTAATTGGAAAAGAATAAGACTAGGGAGGACGAAAATGACCTAAATGTTCATCGAATGACACAAACACACCTAATGGATGCACAAGATTACTTAAAAACCCTAATTGGACAATAATAAGCATAGGGAGGACGAAAATGACCTAAATGTTCATCCAATGACACAAACACACCTATTAGATGCACAAGATTACTTAAAAACCCTAATTGGACAAGATTAAGCCTAAAGAGAACGAAAATGACCTAAATGTTCATTCAATGACACAAACACACCTACTGGATGCACAAGATTACTTAAAAACCCTAATTGGACAATAATAAGCCTAGGGAGGACAAAAATGACCTAAATGTTCATCCAATGACACAAACACACCTATTGGATGCACAAGATTACTTAAAACCCCTAATTGGACAAGAATATGCCTTGGGAGGACAAAAATGACCTAAATGTTCATCCAATGACACAAACACACCTATTGGATGCACAAGATTACTTAAAAATTCTTATTGGACAAGAATACGACTAGGGAGGACGAAAATGCCCTAAATGTTCATCCAATGACACAAACACACTTATTAGATGCACAAGATTACTCAAAAACCCTAATTGGACAAGAATAAGCCTAGGGAGGACGAAAATGACCTAAATGTTCATCCAATGACACAAACACACCTATTGGATGCACAAGATTACTTTAAAACCCTAATTGGACAAGAATAAGCCTATGGAAGACGAAAATGACCTAAATGTACATCCAATGACACAAATGAACTTATTGGATGCACAAGATTACTCAAAAACCCTAATTGGACAAGAATAAGCCTAGGGAGGACGAAAATGACCTAAATGTTCATCCAATGACACAAACACACCTATTGGATGCACAAGATTACCTAAAAACCCTAACTGGACAAGAATAAGCCTATGGAATACGAAAATGACCTAAATGTACATCCAATGACACAAATGAACTTATTAAATGCACAAGATTGGTTAAAAACCCTAATTGGACAAGAATAAGCCTTTGGAGGACGAAAATGACCTAAATGTTCATCCAATGACACAAACACACCTATTGGATGCACAAGATTGCTTAAAAACCCTAATTGGAAAAGAATAAAACTAGGGAAGAGAAATATGACTGAAATGTTCATCCAATGACACAAACACACCTACTGGATGCACAAGATTGCTTAAAAACCCTAATTGGAAAATAATAAGACTAGGGAGGACGAAAATGATCTAAATGTTCATCCAATGACACAAATGAACTTATTGGATGCACAAGATTGGTTAAAAACCCTAATTTGACAAGAATAAGCCTATGGAAGACGAAAATGACCTAAATGTACATCCAATGACACAAATGAACTTATTGGATGCACAAGATTGGTTAAAAACCCTAATTGGACAAGAATAAGCCTTTGGAGGACGAAAATGACCTAAATGTTCATCCAATGACACAAACACACCTATTGGATGCACAAGATTGCTTAAAAACCCTAATTGGAAAAGAATAAAACTAGGGAGGACGAAAATGACATAAATGTTCATCCAATGACACAAACACACCTATTGGATGCACAAGATTACTTAAAAACCCTAATTGGACAAGAATAGGCCTGGGGAGGACGAAAATGACCTAAATGTTCATCCAATGACACAAACACACCTATCGGATGCACAAGATTACTTAAAAACCCTAAATGGACAAGAATAAGCCTAGGGAAGACGAAAATGACCTAAATGTACATCCAATGACACAAATGAACTTATTGGATGCACAAGATTGGTTAAAAACCCTAATTGGACAAGAATAAGCCTTTGGAGGACGAAAATGACCTAAATGTTCATCGAATCACACAAACACACCTATTGGATGCACTAGATTGCTTAAAAACCCTAATTGGAAAAGAATAAAACTAGGGAGGAGGAAAATGACCTAAATGTTCATCCAATGACACAAACACACCTATTGGATGCACAAGATTGCTTAAAAACCCTAATTGGAAAAGAATAAGACTAGGGAGGACGAAAATGACCTAAATGTTCATCCAAAGACACAAACACACCTATTGGATGCACAAGATTACTTAAAAACCCTAATTGGACAAGAATAAGCCTATGGAAGACGAAAATGACCTAAATGTACATCCAATGACACAAATGAACTTATTGGATGCACAAGATTGGTTAAAAACCCTAATTGGACAAGAATAAGCCTTTGGAGGACGAAAATGACCTAAATGTTCATCGAATGACACAAACACACCTATTGGATGCACTAGATTGCTTAAAAACCCTAATTGGAAAAGAATAAAACTAGGGAGGAGGAAAATGACCTAAATGTTCATCCAATGACACAAACACACCTATTGGATGCACAAGATTACTTAAAACCCCTAGTTGGACAAGAATAAGCCTAGAGAGGACGAAAATGACATAAATGTTCATCCAATGACACAAACACACCTATTGGATGCACAAGATTACTTAAAAACCCTAATTGGACAAGAATACGACTAGGGAGGACGAAAATGACCTAAATGTTCATCCAATGACACAAACACACTTATTCGATGCACAAGATTACTCAAAAACCCTAATTGGAAAAGAATAAGACTAGGGAGGACGAAAATGACCTAAATGTTCATCGAATGACACAAACACACCTAATGGATGCACAAGATTACTTAAAAACCCTAATTGGACAATAATAAGCATAGGGAGGACGAAAATGACCTAAATGTTCATCCAATGACACAAACACACCTATTAGATGCACAAGATTACTTAAAAACCCTAATTGGACAAGATTAAGCCTAGGGAGAACGAAAATGACCTAAATGTTCATTCAATGACACAAACACACCTACTGGATGCACAAGATTACTTAAAAACCCTAATTGGACAATAATAAGCCTAGGGAGGACAAAAATGACCTAAATGTTCATCCAATGACACAAACACACCTATTGGATGCACAAGATTACTTAAAACCCCTAATTGGACAAGAATATGCCTTGGGAGGACAAAAATGACCTAAATGTTCATCCAATGACACAAACACACCTATTGGATGCACAAGATTACTTAAAAATTCTTATTGGACAAGAATACGACTAGGGAGGACGAAAATGCCCTAAATGTTCATTCAATGATACAAACACACCTACTGGATGCACAAGATTACTTAAAAACCCTAATTGGACAATAATAAGCCTAGGGAGGACAAAAATGACCTAAATGTTCATCCAATGACACAAACACACCTATTGGATGCACAAGATTACTTAAAAACCCTAATTGGACAAGAATATGCCTAGGGAGGACAAAAATGACCTAAATGTTCATCCAATGACACAAACACACCTATTGGATGCACAAGATTACTTAAAAATTCTTATTGGACAAGAATACGACTAGGGAGGACGAAAATGCCCTAAATGTTCATCCAATGACACAAACACACTTATTAGATGCACAAGATTACTCAAAAACCCTAATTGGACAAGAATAAGCGTATGGAGGACGAAAATGACCTAAATGTTCATCCAATGACACAAACACACCTATTGGATGCACAAGATTACTTAAAAACCATAATTGGATAAGAATAAGCCTATGGAAGACGAAAATGACCTAAATGTACATCCAATGACAAAAATGAACTTATTGGATGCACAAGATTGGTTAAAAACCCTAATTGGACAAGAATAAGCCTTTGGAGGACGAAAATGACCTAAATGTTCATCCAATGACACAAACACACCTATTCGATGCACAAGATTGCTTAAAAACCCTAATTGGAAAAGAATAAAACTAGGGAAGAGAAAAATGACCTAAATGTTCATTCAATGACACAAACACACCTATTTGATGCACAAGATTGCTTAAAAACCCTAATTGGAAAAGAATAAGACTAGGGAGGACGAAAATGACCTAAATGTTCATCAAATGACACAAACACACCTAATGGATGCACAAGATTACTTAAAAACCCTAATTGGACAATAATAAGCATAGGGAGGACGAAAATGACCTAAATGTTCATCCAATGACACAAACACACCTATTGGATGCACAAGATTACTTAAAACCCCTAATTGGACAAGAATAAGCCTAGAGAGGACGAAAATGACCTAAATGTTCATCCAATGACACAAACACACCTATTGGATGCACAAGATTACTTAAAAACCCTAATTGGACAAGAATACGACTAGGGAGGACGAAAATGACCTAAATGTTCATCCAATGACACAAACACACTTATTAGATGCACAAGATCACTCAAAAACCCTAATTGGACAAGAATAAGCCTAGGGAGGACGAAAATGACCTAAATGTTCATTTAATTACAAAAACACACCTATTGGATGCACAAGATTACTTAAAAACCCTAATTGGACAAGAATAAGCCTATGGAAGACGAAAATGACCTAAATGTACATCCAATGACACAAATGAACTTATTGGATGCACAAGATTGGTTAAAAACCCTAATTGGACAAGAATAACCCTTTGGAGGACGAAAATGACCTAAATGTTCATCCAATGACACAAACACACCTATTGGATGCACAAGATTGCTTAAAAACCCTAATTGGAAAAGAATAATACTAGGGAGGAGGAAAATGACCTAAATGTTCATCCAATGACACAAACACACCTATTGGATGCACAAGATTACTTAAAACCCCTAATTGGACAAGAATAACCCTTGAGAGGACGAAAATGACCTAAATGTTCATCTAATGACACAAACACACCTATTGGATGCACAAGATTACTTAAAAACCATAAATGGACAAGAATACGACTAGGGAGGACGAAAATGACCTAAATGTTCCTCCAATGACACAAACACACTTATTAGATGCACAAGATTACTCAAAAACCCTAATTGGACAAGAATAAGCCTACGGAGGACGACAATGACCTAAATGTTCATCCAATGACAAAAACACACCTATTGGATGCACAAGATTACTTAAAAACCCTAATTGGACAAGAATAAGCCTATGGAAGACGAAAATGACATAAATGTACATCCAATGACACAAATGAACTTATTGGATAAACAAGATTGGTTAAAAACCCTAATTGGACAAGAATAAGCCTTTGGAGGACGAAAATGACCTAAATGTTCATCCAATGACACAAACACACCTATTGGATGCACAAGATTGCTTAAAAACCCTAATTGGAAAAGAATCAAACTATGGAGGAGGAAAATGATCTAAATGTTCATCCAATGACACAAACACACCTATTGGATGCACAAGATTACTTAAAACCCCTAATTGGACAAGAATAAGCCTAGAGAGGACGAAAATAACCTAAATGTTCATCCAATGACACAAACACACCTATTGGATCCACAAGATTACTTAAAAACCCTAATTGGACAAGAATACGACTAGGGAGGACGAAAATGACCTAAATGTTCATCCAATGACACAAACACACTTATTAGATGCACAAGATTACTCAAAAACCCTAATTGGACAAGAATAAGCCTAGGGAGGACGAAAATGACCTAAATGTTCATCCAATGACACAAACACACCTATTGGATGCACAAGATTACTTTAAAACCCTAATTGGACAAGAATAAGCCTATGGAAGACGAAAATGACCTAAATGTACATCCAATGACACAAATGAACTTATTGGATGCACAAGATTACTCAAAAACCCTAATTGGACAAGAATAAGCCTAGGGAGGACGAAAATGACCTAAATGTTCATCCAATGACACAAACACACCTATTGGATGCACAAGATTACCTAAAAACCCTAACTGGACAAGAATAAGCCTATGGAATACGAAAATGACCTAAATGTACATCCAATGACACAAATGAACTTATTAAATGCACAAGATTGGTTAAAAACCCTAATTGGACAAGAATAAGCCTTTGGAGGACGAAAATGACCTAAATGTTCATCCAATGACACAAACACACCTATTGGATGCACAAGATTGCTTAAAAACCCTAATTGGAAAAGAATAAAACTAGGGAAGAGAAATATGACTGAAATGTTCATCCAATGACACAAACACACCTACTGGATGCACAAGATTGCTTAAAAACCCTAATGTGAAAATAATAAGACTAGGGAGGACGAAAATGATCTAAATATTCATCCAATGACACAAATGAACTTATTGGATGCACAAGATTGGTTAAAAACCCTAATTTGACAAGAATAAGCCTTTGGAGGACGAAAATGACCTAAATGTTCATCCAATGACACAAACACACCTATTGGATTCACAAGATTGCTTAAAAACCCTAATTGGAAAAGAATAAAACTAGGGAGGAGGAAAATGACCTAAATGTTCATCCAATGACACAAACACACCTATTGGATGCACAAGATTACTTAAAAACCCTAATTGGACTAGAATACGACTAGGGAGGACGAAAATGACCTAAATGTTCATCCAATGACACAAACACACTTATTAGATGCAAAAGATTACTCAAAAACCGTAATTGGACAAGAATAAGCCTAGGGAGGATGAAAATGACCTAAATGTTCATCCAATGACAAAAACACACCTATTGGATGCACAAGATTACTTAAAAACCCAAATTGGACAAGAATAAGCCTATGGAAGACGAAAATGACCTAAATGTACATCCAATGACACAAATGAACTTATTGGATGCACAAGATTGGTTAAAAACCCTAATTGGACAAGAATAAGCCTTTGGAGGACGAAAATGACCTAAATGTTCATCCAATGACGCAAACACACCTATTGGATGCACTAGATTGCTTAAAAACCCTAATTGGAAAAGAATAAAACTAGGGAGGAGGAAAATGACCTAAATGTTCATCCAATGACACAAACACACCTATTGGATGCACAAGATTGCTTAAAAACCCTAATTGGTAATGAATAAGACTAGGGAGGACGAAAATGACCTAAATGTTCATCCAATGACACAAACACACCTACTAGACGCACAAGATTACTTAAAAACCCTAATTGGACAATAATAAGCCTATGGAAGACGAAAATGACCTAAATTGACATCCAATGACACAAATGAACTTATTGGATGCACAAGATTGGTTAAAAACCCTAATTGGACAAGAATAAGCCTTTGGAGGACGAAAATGACCTAAATGTTCATCCAATGACACAAACACACCTATTGGATGCACAAGATTGCTTAAAAACCCTAATTGGAAAAGAATAAAACTAGGGAAGAGAAAAATGACCGAAATGTTCATCCAATGACACAAACACACCTACTGGATGCACAAGATTGCTTAAAAACCCTAATTGGAAAAGAATAAGACTAGGGAGGACGAAAATGACCTAAATGTTCATCCAATGACACAAATGAACTTATTGGATGCACAAGATTGGTTAAAAACCCTAATTGGATAAGAATAAGCCTTTGGAGGACGAAAATGACCTAAATGTTCATCCAATGACACAAACACACCTATTGGATGCACTAGATTGCTTAAAAACCCTAATTGGAAAAGAATAAAACTAGGGAGGAGGAAAATGACCTAAATGTTCATCCAATGATACAAACACACCTATTGGATGCACAAGATTGCTTAAAAACCCTAATTGGAAAAGAATAAGACTAGTGAGGACGAAAATGACCTAAATGATCATCCAATGACACAAACACACCTATTAGATGCAGAAGATTACTTAAAAACCCTAATTGGACAAGATTAAGCCTAGGGAGGACGAAAATGACCTAAATGTTCATCCAATGACACAAACACACCTACTAGATGCACAAGATTACTTAAAAACCCTAATTGGACAATAATAAGCCTAAGGAAGACGAAAATGACCTAAATTGACATCCAATGACACAAATGAACTTATTGGATGCACAAGATTGGTTAAAAAGCCTAATTGGACAAGAATAAGCCTTTGGAGGACGAAAATGACCTAAATGTTCATCCAATGACAAAAACACACCTATTAGATGCACAAGATTGCTTGAAAACCCTAATTGGAAAAGAATAAAACTAGGGAAGAGAAAAATAAACAAAATGTTCATCCAATGACACAAACACACCTACTGGATGCACAAGATTGCTTAAAAACCCTAATTGGAAAAGAATAAGACTATGGAGGACGAAAATGACCTAAATGTTCATCCAATGACACAAACACACCTATTGGATGCACAAGATTACTTAAAAACCCTAATTGGACAAGAATACGACTAGGGAGGACGAAAATGACGTAAATGTTCATCCAATGACACAAACACACTTATTCGATGCACAAGATTACTCAAAAACCCTAATTGGACAAGAATAAGCCTAGGGAGGACGAAAATGACCTAAATGTTAATCCAATGACAAAAACACACCTATTGGATGCACAAGATTACTTAAAAACCCTAATTGGACAAGAATAAGCCTATGGAAGACGAAAATGACCTAAATGTACATCCAATGACACAAATGAACTTATTGGATGCACAAGATTGGTTAAAAACCCTAATTGGACAAGAATAAGCCTTTGGAGGACGAAAATGACCTAAATGTTCATCGAATCACACAAACACACCTATTGGATGCACTAGATTGCTTAAAAACCCTAATTGGAAAAGAATAAAACTAGGGAGGAGGAAAATGACCTAAATGTTCATCCAATGACACAAACACACCTATTGGATGCACAAGATTGCTTAAAAACCCTAATTGGAAAAGAATAAGACTAGGGAGGACGAAAATGACCTAAATGTTCATCCAAAGACACAAACACACCTATTGGATGCACAAGATTACTTAAAAACCCTAATTGGACAAGAATAAGCCTATGGAAGACGAAAATGACCTAAATGTACATCCAATGACACAAATGAACTTATTGGATGCACAAGATTGGTTAAAAACCCTAATTGGACAAGAATAAGCCTTTGGAGGACGAAAATGACCTAAATTTTCATCCAATGACACAAACACACCTTTTGGATGCACTAGATTGCTTAAAAACCCTAATTGGAAAAGAATAAAACTAGGGAGGAGGAAAATGACCTAAATGTTCATCCAATGACACAAACACACCTATTGGATGCACAAGATTGCTTAAAAACCCTAATTGGAAAAGAATAAAACTAGGGAAGAGAAATATGACCGAAATGTTCATCCAATGACACAAACACACCTATTAGATGCACAAGATTACTTAAAAACCCTAATTGGACAAGATTAAGCCTAGGGAGAACGAAAATGACCTAAATGTTCATTCAATGATACAAACACACCTACTGGATGCACAAGATTACTTAAAAACCCTAATTGGACAATAATAAGCCTAGGGAGGACAAAAATGACCTAAATGTTCATCCAATGACACAAACACACCTATTGGATGCACAAGATTACTTAAAACCCCTAATTGGACAAGAATATGCCTAGGGAGGACAAAAATGACCTAAATGTTCATCCAATGACACAAACACACCTATTGGATGCACAAGATTACTTAAAAATTCTTATTGGACAAGAATACGACTAGGGAGGACGAAAATGCCCTAAATGTTCATCCAATGACACAAACACACTTATTAGATGCACAAGATTACTCAAAAACCCTAATTGGACAAGAATAAGCGTATGGAGGACGAAAATGACCTAAATGTTCATCCAATGACACAAACACACCTATTGGATGCACAAGATTACTTAAAAACCATAATTGGATAAGAATAAGCCTATGGAAGACGAAAATGACCTAAATGTACATCCAATGACAAAAATGAACTTATTGGATGCACAAGATTGGTTAAAAACCCTAATTGGACAAGAATAAGCCTTTGGAGGACGAAAATGACCTAAATGTTCATCCAATGACACAAACACACCTATTCGATGCACAAGATTGCTTAAAAACCCTAATTGGAAAAGAATAAAACTAGGGAAGAGAAAAATGACCTAAATGTTCATTCAATGACACAAACACACCTATTTGATGCACAAGATTGCTTAAAAACCCTAATTGGAAAAGAATAAGACTAGGGAGGACGAAAATGACCTAAATGTTCATCAAATGACACAAACACACCTAATGGATGCACAAGATTACTTAAAAACCATAATTGGACAATAATAAGCATAGGGAGGACGAAAATGACCTAAATGTTCATCCAATGACACAAACACACCTATTGGATGCACAAGATTACTTAAAACCCCTAATTGGACAAGAATAAGCCTACAGAGGACGAAAATGACCTAAATGTTCATCCAATGACACAAACACACCTATTGGATGCACAAGATTACTTAAAAACCCTAATTGGACAAGAATACGACTAGGGAGGACGAAAATGACCTAAATGTTCATCCAATGACACAAACACACTTATTAGATGCACAAGATTACTCAAAAACCCTAATTGGACAAGAATAAGCCTAGGGAGGACGAAAATGACCTAAATGTTCATCTAATGACAAAAACACACCTATTGGATGCACAAGATTACTTAAAAACCCTAATTGGACAAGAATAAGCCTATGGAAGACGAAAATGACCTAAATGTACATCCAATGACACAAATGAACTTATTGGATGCACAAGATTGGTTAAAAACCCTAATTGGACAAGAATAACCCTTTGGAGGACGAAAATGACCTAAATGTTCATCCAATGACACAAACACACCTATTGGATGCACAAGATTGCTTAAAAACCCTAATTGGAAAAGAATAATACTAGGGAGGAGGAAAATGACCTAAATGTTCATCCAATGACACAAACACACCTATTGGATGCACAAGATTACTTAAAACCCCTAATTGGACAAGAATAACCCTAGAGAGGACGAAAATGACCTAAATGTTCATCCAATGACACAAACACACCTATTGGATGCACAAGATTACTTAAAAACCCTAATTGGACAAGAATACGACTAGGGAGGACGAAAATGACCTAAATGTTCATCCAATGACACAAACACACTTATTGGATGCACAAGATTTCTTAAAAACGCTAATTGGACAAGAATAAGCCTAGGGAGGACGAAAATGACCTAAATGTACATCCAATGACACAAATGAACTTATTGGATGCACAAGATTGGTTAAAAACCCTAATTGGACAAGAATAAGCCTAGGGAGGAGAAAATGAGCTAAATGTTCATCCAATGACACAAACACAACTATTGGATGCACAAGATTACTTAAAAACCCTAATTGGACAAGAATAAGCCTACGGAGGACGAAAATGACCTAAATGTTCATCCAATGACACAAACACACCTATTGGATGCACAAGATTACTTAAAAACCCTAATTGGACAAGAATACGACTAGGGAGGACGAAAATGACCTAAATGTTCATCCAATGACACAAACACACTTATTAGATGCACAAGATTACTCAAAAACCCTAATTGGACAAGAATAAGCCTAGGGAGGACGAAAATGACCTAAATGTTCATCCAATGACACAAACACACCTATTGGATGCACAAGATTACTTTAAAACCCTAATTGGACAAGAATAAGCCTATGGAAGACGAAAATGACCTAAATGTACATCCAATGACACAAATGAACTTATTGGATGCACAAGATTGGTTAAAAACCCTAATTGGACAAGAATAACCCTTTGGAGGACGAAAATGACCTAAATGTTCATCCAATGACACAAACACACCTATTGGATGCACAAGATTGCTTAAAAACCCTAATTGGACAAGAATAATACTAGGGAGGAGGAAAATGACCTAAATGTTCATCCAATGACACAAACACACATATTGGATGCACAAGATTACTTAAAAACCCTAATTGGACAATAATAAGCCTAGGGAGGACAAAAATGACCTAAATGTTCATCCAATGACACAAACACACCTATTGGATGCACAAGATTACTTAAAACCCCTAATTGGACAAGAATATGCCTAGGGAGGACAAAAATGACCTAAATGTTCATCCAATGACACAAACACACCTATTGGATGCACAAGATTACTTAAAAATTCTTATTGGACAAGAATACGACTAGGGAGGACGAAAATGCCCTAAATGTTCATTCAATGATACAAACACACCTACTGGATGCACAAGATTACTTAAAAACCCTAATTGGACAATAATAAGCCTAGGGAGGACAAAAATGACCTAAATGTTCATCCAATGACACAAACACACCTATTGGATGCACAAGATTACTTAAAACCCCTAATTGGACAAGAATATGCCTTGGGAGGACAAAAATGACCTAAATGTTCATCCAATGACACAAACACACCTATTGGATGCACAAGATTACTTAAAAATTCTAATTGGACAAGAATACGACTAGGGAGGACGAAAATGCCCTAAATGTTCATCCAATGACACAAACACACTTATTAGATGCACAAGATTACTCAAAAACCCTAATTGGACAAGAATAAGCCTAGGGAGGACGAAAATGACCTAAATGTTCATCCAATGACACAAACACACCTATTGGATGCACAAGATTACTTAAAAACCATAATTGCATAAGAATAAGCCTATGGAAGACGAAAATGACCTAAATGTACATCCAATGACAAAAATGAACTTATTGGATGCACAAGATTGGTTAAAAACCCTAATTGGACAAGAATAAGCCTTTGGAGGACGAAAATGACCTAAATGTTCATCCAATGACACAAACACACCTATTCGATGCACAAGATTGCTTAAAAACCCTAATTGGAAAAGAATAAAACTAGGGAAGAGAAAAATGACCTAAATGTTCATTCAATGACACAAACACACCTATTTGATGCACAAGATTGCTTAAAACCCTAATTGGACAATAATAAGCATAGGGAGGACGAAAATGACCTAAATGTTCATCCAATGACACAAACACACCTATTGGATGCACAAGATTACTTAAAAACCATAATTGCATAAGAATAAGCCTATGGAAGACGAAAATGACCTAAATGTACATCCAATGACAAAAATGAACTTATTGGATGCACAAGATTGGTTAAAAACCCTAATTGGACAAGAATAAGCCTTTGGAGGACGAAAATGACCTAAATGTTCATCCAATGACACAAACACACCTATTCGATGCACAAGATTGCTTAAAAACCCTAATTGGAAAAGAATAAAACTAGGGAAGAGAAAAATGACCTAAATGTTCATTCAATGACACAAACACACCTATTTGATGCACAAGATTGCTTAAAACCCTAATTGGAAAAGAATAAGACTAGGGAGGACGAAAATGACCTAAATGTTCATCAAATGACACAAACACACCTAATGGATGCACAAGATTACTTAAAAACCCTAATTGGACAATAATAAGCATAGGGAGGACGAAAATGACCTAAATGTTCATCCAATGACACAAACACACCTATTGGATGCACAAGATTACTTAAAACCCCTAATTGGACAAGAATAAGCCTAGAGAGGACGAAAATGACCTAAATGTTCATCCAATGACACAAACACACCTATTGGATGCACAAGATTACTTAAAAACCCTAATTGGACAAGAATACGACTAGGGAGGACGAAAATGACCTAAATTTTCATCCAATGACACAAACACACTTATTAGATGCACAAGATTACTCAAAAACCCTAATTGGACAAGAATATGCCTAGGGAGGACGAAAATGACCTAAATGTTCATCCAATGACAAAAACACACCTATTGGATGCACAAGATTACTTAAAATCCCTAATTGGACAAGAATAAGCCTATGGAAGACGAAAATGACCTAAATGTACATCCAATGACACAAATGAACTTATTGGATGCACAAGATTGGTTAAAAACCCTAATTGGACAAGAATAACCCTTTGGAGGACGAAAATGACCTAAATGTTCATCCAATGACACAAACACACCTATTGGATGCACAAGATTGCTTAAAAACCCTAATTGGAAAAGAATAATACTAGGGAGGAGGAAAATGACCTAAATGTTCATCCAATGACACAAACACACCTATTGGATGCACAAGATTACTTAAAACCCCTAATTGGACAAGAATAACCCTTGAGAGGACGAAAATGACCTAAATGTTCATCTAATGACACAAACACACATATTGGATGCACAAGATTACTTAAAAACCATAAATGGACAAGAATACGACTAGGGAGGACGAAAATGACCTAAATGTTCCTCCAATGACACAAACACACTTATTAGATGCACAAGATTACTCAAAAACCCTAATTGGACAAGAATAAGCCTACGGAGGACGACAATGACCTAAATGTTCATCCAATGACAAAAACACACCTATTGGATGCACAAGATTACTTAAAAACCCTAATTGGACAAGAATAAGCCTATGGAAGACGAAAATGACATAAATGTACATCCAATGACACAAATGAACTTATTGGATAAACAAGATTGGTTAAAAACCCTAATTGGACAAGAATAAGCCTTTGGAGGACGAAAATGACCTAAATGTTCATCCAATGACACAAACACACCTATTGGATGCACAAGATTGCTTAAAAACCCTAATTGGAAAAGAATCAAACTATGGAGGAGGAAAATGATCTAAATGTTCATCCAATGACACAAACACACCTATTGGATGCACAAGATTACTTAAAACCCCTAATTGGACAAGAATAAGCCTAGAGAGGACGAAAATAACCTAAATGTTCATCCAATGACACAAACACACCTATTGGATCCACAAGATTACTTAAAAACCCTAATTGGACAAGAATACGACTAGGGAGGACGAAAATGACCTAAATGTTCATCCAATGACACAAACACACTTATTAGATGCACAAGATTACTCAAAAACCCTAATTGGACAAGAATAAGCCTAGGGAGGACAAAAATGACCTAAATGTTCATCCAATTACAAAAACACACCTATTGGATGCACAAGATTACTTAAAAACCCTAATTGGACAAGAATAAGCCTATGGAAGACGAAAATGACCTAAATGTACATCCAATGACACAAATGAACTTATTGGATGCACAAGATTGGTTAAAAACCCTAATTGGACAAGAATAAGCCTTTGGAGGACGAAAATGACCTAAATGTTCATCGAATGACACAAACACACCTATTGGATGCACTAGATTGCTTAAAAACCTTAATTGGAAAAGAATAAAACAAGGGAGGAGGAAAATGACCTAAATGTTCATCCAATGACACAAACACACCTATTGGATGCACAAGATTACTTAAAACCCCTAATTGGACAAGAATAAGCCTAGAGAGGACGAAAATGACATAAATGTTCATCCAATGACACAAACACACCTATTGGATGCACAAGATTACTTAAAAACCCTAATTGGACAAGAATACGACTAGGGAGGACGAAAATGACCTAAATGTTCATCCAATGACACAAACACACTTATTCGATGCACAAGATTACTCAAAAACCCTAATTGGAAAAGAATAAGACTAGGGAGGACGAAAATGACCTAAATGTTCATCGAATGACACAAACACACCTAATGGATGCACAAGATTACTTAAAAACCCTAATTGGACAATAATAAGCATAGGGAGGACGAAAATGACCTAAATGTTCATCCAATGAGACAAACAAACCTATTAGATGCCCAAGATTACTTAAAAACCCTAATTGGACAAGATTAAGCCTAGGGAGAACGAAAATGACCTAAATGTTCATTCAATGACACAAACACACCTACTGGATGCACAAGATTACTTAAAAACCCTAATTGGACAATAATAAGCCTAGGGAGGACAAAAATGACCTAAATGTTCATCCAATGACACAAACACACCTATTGGATGCACAAGATTACTTAAAACCCCTAATTGGACAAGAATATGCCTTGGGAGGACAAAAATGACCTAAATGTTCATCCAATGACACAAACACACCTATTGGATGCACAAGATTACTTAAAAATTCTTATTGGACAAGAATACGACTAGGGAGGACGAAAATGCCCTAAATGTTCATTCAATGATACAAACACACCTACTGGATGCACAAGATTACTTAAAAACCCTAATTGGACAATAATAAGCCTAGGGAGGACAAAAATGACCTAAATGTTCATCCAATGACACAAACACACCTATTGGATGCACAAGATTACTTAAAACCCCTAATTGGACAAGAATATGCCTTGGGAGGACAAAAATGACCTAAATGTTCATCCAATGACACAAACACACCTATTGGATGCACAAGATTACTTAAAAATTCTAATTGGACAAGAATACGACTAGGGAGGACGAAAATGCCCTAAATGTTCATCCAATGACACAAACACACTTATTAGATGCACAAGATTACTCAAAAACCCTAATTGGACAAGAATAAGCCTAGGGAGGACGAAAATGACCTAAATGTTCATCCAATGACACAAACACACCTATTGGATGCACAAGATTACTTAAAAACCATAATTGCATAAGAATAAGCCTATGGAAGACGAAAATGACCTAAATGTACATCCAATGACAAAAATGAACTTATTGGATGCACAAGATTGGTTAAAAACCCTAATTGGACAAGAATAAGCCTTTGGAGGACGAAAATGACCTAAATGTTCATCCAATGACACAAACACACCTATTCGATGCACAAGATTGCTTAAAAACCCTAATTGGAAAAGAATAAAACTAGGGAAGAGAAAAATGACCTAAATGTTCATTCAATGACACAAACACACCTATTTGATGCACAAGATTGCTTAAAACCCTAATTGGACAATAATAAGCATAGGGAGGACGAAAATGACCTAAATGTTCATCCAATGACACAAACACACCTATTGGATGCACAAGATTACTTAAAACCCCTAATTGGACAAGAATAAGCCTAGAGAGGACGAAAATGACCTAAATGTTCATCCAATGACACAAACACACCTATTGGATGCACAAGATTACTTAAAAACCCTAATTGGACAAGAATAAGACTAGGGAGGACGAAAATGACCTAAATGTTCATCCAATGACACAAACACACTTATTAGATGCACAAGATTGCTTAAAAACCCTAATTGGACAAGAATAAGCCTAGGGAGGACGAAAATGACCTAAATATACATCCAATGACACAAATGAACTTACTGGATGCACCAAGATTGGTTAAAAACCCTAATTGGACAAGAATAAGCCTATGGAGGACGAAAATGACCTAAATGTTCATCCAATGACACAAACACACCTATTGGATGCACCAGATTGGATAAAAACCCTAATTGGACAAGAATAAGCCTAGGGAGGACGAAAATGACCTAAATGTTCATCCAATGACACAAACACACCTATTGGATGCACAAGATTGGTTAAAAACCCTAATTGGACAAGAATAAGCCTAGGGAGGACGAAAATGACCTAAATGTTCATCCAATGACAAAAACATACCTATTGGATGCACAAGATTGTTTAGAAACCCTAATTGGACAAGAATAAGCCTTGGGAGGACGAAAATCACCTAAATGTTCATCCAATGACACAAATTAACATATTGGATGCACAAGATTGGTTAAAAACCCTAATTGGACAAGAATAAGCCTAGGGAGGACGAAAATGACCTAAATGTTCATCAAATGACTAAACACACCTATTGGATGCACAAGATTGGTTAGAAACCCTAATTGGGCAAGAATAAGCCTAGGGAGGACGAAAATGACCTAAATGTTCACCCAATGACACAAATGAACTTATTGGATGCACAAGATTGGTTAAAAACCCTAATTGGACAAGAATAAGCCTAGGGAGGACGAAAATGACCTAAATGTTCAACCAATGACACAAATGAACTTATTGGATGCACAACATTGGTTAAAAACCTTAATTGTACAAGAATAAGCCTAGGGAGGACGAAAATGACCTAAATGTTCATCCAATGACACAAATGAACTTATTGGATGCACAAGATTGGTTAAAAACCCTAATTGGACAAGAATAAGCCTAGGGAGGACGAAAATGACCTAAATGTTCATCCAATGACACAAATGAACTTATTGGATGCACAAGATTGGTTAAAAACCCTAATTGGACAAGAATAAGCCTAGGGAGGACGAAAATGACCTAAATGTTCATCCAATGACACAAATGAACTTATTGGATGCACAAGATTGGTTAAAAACCATAATTGGACAAAAATAAGCCTAGGGAGGACGAAAATGACCTAAATGTTCATCCAATGACACAAATGAACTTATTGGATGCACAAGATTGGTTAAAAACCCTAATTGGACAAGAATAAGCCTAGGGAGGACGAAAATGACCTAAATGTTCATCAAATGACTAAACACTCCTATTGGATGCACAAGATTGGTTAGAAACCCTAATTGGACAAGAATAAGCCTAGGGAGGACGAAAATGACCTAAATGTACATCCAATGACACAAATGAACTTATTGGATGCACAAGATTGGTTAAAAACCCTAATTGGACAAGAATAAGCCTAGGGAGGACGAAAATGACCTAAATGTACATCCAATGACACAAATGAACTTATTGGATGCACAAGATTGGTTAAAAACCCTAATTGGACAAGAATAAGCCTATGGAGGACGAAAATGACCTAAATGTTCGTCCAATGACACAAACACACCTATTGGATGCACAAGATTACTTAAAAACCCTAATTGGACAAGAATAAGCCTAGGGAGGACGAAAATGACCTAAATGTTCATCCAATGACACAAACACACCTATTGGATGCACAAGATTGCTTAAAAACCCTAATTAGACAAGAATAAGACTAGGGAGGACGAAAATGACCTAAATGTACATCCAATGACACAAATGAACTTATTGGATGCACAAGATTGGTTAAAAACCCTAATTGGACAAGAATAAGCTTATGGAGGACGAAAATGACCTAAATGTTCATCCAATGACACAAACACACCTATTGGATGCACAAGATTACTTAAAATTCCTAATTGGACAAGAATAAACCTAGGGATGACGAAAATGACCTAAATGTACATCCAATGACACAAATGAACTTATTGGATGCACAGGATTGCTTAGAAACCCTAATTGGACAAGAATAAGCCTATGGAGGACGAAAATGACCTAATGATCATCCAATGACACAAACACACCTATTGGATGCACAAGATTACTTAAAAACCCTAATTGGACAAGAATAAGCCTAGAGAGGACGAAAATGACCTAAATGTTCATCCAATGACACAAACACACCTATTGGATGCACAAGATTACTTAAAAACCCTAATTGGACAAGAATACGACTAGGGAGGACGAAAATGACCTAAATGTTCATCCAATGACACAAACACACTTATTAGATGCACAAGATTACTCAAAAACCCTAATTGGACAAGAATAAGCCTAGGGAGGACGAAAATGACCTAAATGTTCATCCAATGACACAAACACACCTATTGGATGCACAAGATTACTTTAAAACCCTAATTGGACAAGAATAAGCCTATGGAAGACGAAAATGACCTAAATGTACATCCAATGACACAAATGAACTTATTGGATGCACAAGATTGGTTAAAAACCCTAATTGGACAAGAATAACCCTTTGGAGGACGAAAATGACCTAAATGTTCATCCAATGACACAAACACACCTATTGGATGCACAAGATTGCTTAAAAACCCTAATTGGACAAGAATAATACTAGGGAGGAGGAAAATGACCTAAATGTTCATCCAATGACACAAACACACATATTGGATGCACAAGATTACTTAAAAACCCTAATTGGACAATAATAAGCCTAGGGAGGACAAAAATGACCTAAATGTTCATCCAATGACACAAACACACCTATTGGATGCACAAGATTACTTAAAACCCCTAATTGGACAAGAATATGCCTAGGGAGGACAAAAATGACCTAAATGTTCATCCAATGACACAAACACACCTATTGGATGCACAAGATTACTTAAAAATTCTTATTGGACAAGAATACGACTAGGGAGGACGAAAATGCCCTAAATGTTCATCCAATGACACAAACACACTTATTAGATGCACAAGATTACTCAAAAACCCTAATTGGACAAGAATAAGCGTATGGAGGACGAAAATGACCTAAATGTTCATCCAATGACACAAACACACCTATTGGATGCACAAGATTACTTAAAAACCATAATTGGATAAGAATAAGCCTATGGAAGACGAAAATGACCTAAATGTACATCCAATGACAAAAATGAACTTATTGGATGCACAAGATTGGTTAAAAACCCTAATTGGACAAGAATAAGCCTTTGGAGGACGAAAATGACCTAAATGTTCATCCAATGACACAAACACACCTATTCGATGCACAAGATTGCTTAAAAACCCTAATTGGAAAAGAATAAAACTAGGGAAGAGAAAAATGACCTAAATGTTCATTCAATGACACAAACACACCTATTTGATGCACAAGATTGCTTAAAAACCCTAATTGGAAAAGAATAAGACTAGGGAGGACGAAAATGACCTAAATGTTCATCAAATGACACAAACACACCTAATGGATGCACAAGATTACTTAAAAACCATAATTGGACAATAATAAGCATAGGGAGGACGAAAATGACCTAAATGTTCATCCAATGACACAAACACACCTATTGGATGCACAAGATTACTTAAAACCCCTAATTGGACAAGAATAAGCCTACAGAGGACGAAAATGACCTAAATGTTCATCCAATGACACAAACACACCTATTGGATGCACAAGATTACTTAAAAACCCTAATTGGACAAGAATACGACTAGGGAGGACGAAAATGACCTAAATGTTCATCCAATGACACAAACACACTTATTAGATGCACAAGATTACTCAAAAACCCTAATTGGACAAGAATAAGCCTAGGGAGGACGAAAATGACCTAAATGTTCATCTAATGACAAAAACACACCTATTGGATGCACAAGATTACTTAAAAACCCTAATTGGACAAGAATAAGCCTATGGAAGACGAAAATGACCTAAATGTACATCCAATGACACAAATGAACTTATTGGATGCACAAGATTGGTTAAAAACCCTAATTGGACAAGAATAACCCTTTGGAGGACGAAAATGACCTAAATGTTCATCCAATGACACAAACACACCTATTGGATGCACGAGATTGCTTAAAAACCCTAATTGGAAAAGAAACAAAACTAGGGAAGAGAAAAATGACCTAAATGTTCATCCAATGACACAAACACACCTATTGGATGCACAAGATTGCTTAAAAACCCTAATTGGAAAAGAATAAGACTAGGGAGGACGAAAATGACCTAAATGTTCATCCAATGACACAAACATACCTATTAGATGCACAAGATTACTTAAAAACCCTAATTGGACAAAAATAAGCCTAGGGAGGACGAAAATGACCTAAATGTTCATCCAATGACACAAATGAACTTATTGGATGCACAAGATTGGTTAAAAACCCTAATTTGACAAGAATAAGCCTTTGGAGGACGAAAATGACCTAAATGTTCATCCAATGACACAAACACACCTATTGGATGCACAAGATTGCTTAAAAACCCTAATTGGAAAAGAATAAGACTAGGGAGGACGAAAATGACCTAAATGTTCATCCAATGACACAAACACACCTATTAGATGCACAAGATTACTTAAAAACCCTAATTGGACAAGATTAAGCCTAGGGAGGACGAAAATGACCTAAATGTTCATCCAATGACACAAACACACCTACTGGATGCACAAGATTACTTAAAAACCCTAATTGGACAAGAATAAGCCTAGGGAGGACAAAAATGACCTAAATGTTCATCCAATGACACAAACACACCTATTGGATGCACAAGATTACTTAAAACCCCTAATTGGACAAGAATATGCCTAGGGAGGACAAAAATGACCTAAATGTTCATCCAATGACACAAACACACCTATTGGATGCACAAGATTACTTAAAAATTCTTATTGGACAAGAATACGACTAGGGAGGACGAAAATGCCCTAAATGTTCATCCAATGACACAAACACACTTATTAGATGCACAAGATTACTCAAAAACCCTAATTGGACAAGAATAAGCCTAGGGAGGACGAAAATGACCTAAATGTTCATCCAATGACACAAACACACCTATTGGATGCACAAGATTACTTAAAAACCATAATTGGATAAGAATAAGCCTATGGAAGACGAAAATGACCTAAATGTACATCCAATGACAAAAATGAACTTATTGGATGCACAAGATTGGTTAAAAACCCTAATTGGACAAGAATAAGCCTTTGGAGGACGAAAATGACCTAAATGTTCATCCAATGACACAAACACACCTATTCGATGCACAAGATTGCTTAAAAACCCTAATTGGAAAAGAATAAAACTAGGGAAGAGAAAAATGACCTAAATGTTCATTCAATGACACAAACACACCTATTTGATGCACAAGATTGCTTAAAACCCTAATTGGAAAAGAATAAGACTAGGGAGGACGAAAATGACCTAAATGTTCATCGAATGACACAAACACACCTAATGGATGCACAAGATTACTTAAAAACCCTAATTGGACAATAATAAGCATAGGGAGGACGAAAATGAACTAAATGTTCATCCAATGAGACAAACACACCTATTAGATGCACAAGATTACTTAAAAACCCTAATTGGACAAGATTAAGCCTAGGGAGAACGAAAATGACCTAAATGTTCATTCAATGACACAAACACACCTACTGGATGCACAAGATTACTTAAAAACCCTAATTGGACAATAATAAGCCTAGGGAGGACAAAAATGACCTAAATGTTCATCCAATGACACAAACACACCTATTGGATGCACAAGATTACTTAAAACCCCTAATTGGACAAGAATATGCCTTGGGAGGACAAAAATGACCTAAATGTTCATCCAATGACACAAACACACCTATTGGATGCACAAGATTACTTAAAAATTCTTATTGGACAAGAATACGACTAGGGAGGACGAAAATGCCCTAAATGTTCATCCAATGACACAAACACACTTATTAGATGCACAAGATTACTCAAAAACCCTAATTGGACAAGAATAAGCCTAGGGAGGACGAAAATGACCTAAATGTTCATCCAATGACACAAACACACCTATTGGATGCACAAGATTACTTAAAAACCATAATTGGATAAGAATAAGCCTATGGAAGACGAAAATGACCTAAATGTACATCCAATGACAAAAATGAACTTATTGGATGCACAAGATTGGTTAAAAACCCTAATTGGACAAGAATAAGCCTTTGGAGGACGAAAATGACCTAAATGTTCATCCAATGACACAAACACACCTATTCGATGCACAAGATTGCTTAAAAACCCTAATTGGAAAAGAATAAAACTAGGGAAGAGAAAAATGACCTAAATGTTCATTCAATGACACAAACACACCTATTTGATGCACAAGATTGCTTAAAAACCCTAATTGGAAAAGAATAAGACTAGGGAGGACGAAAATGACCTAAATGTTCATCAAATGACACAAACACACCTAATGGATGCACAAGATTACTTAAAAACCATAATTGGACAATAATAAGCATAGGGAGGACGAAAATGACCTAAATGTTCATCCAATGACACAAACACACCTATTGGATGCACAAGATTACTTAAAACCCCTAATTGGACAAGAATAAGCCTACAGAGGACGAAAATGACCTAAATGTTCATCCAATGACACAAACACACCTATTGGATGCACAAGATTACTTAAAAACCCTAATTGGACAAGAATACGACTAGGGAGGACGAAAATGACCTAAATGTTCATCCAATGACACAAACACACTTATTAGATGCACAAGATTACTCAAAAACCCTAATTGGACAAGAATAAGCCTAGGGAGGACGAAAATGACCTAAATGTTCATCTAATGACAAAAACACACCTATTGGATGCACAAGATTACTTAAAAACCCTAATTGGACAAGAATAAGCCTATGGAAGACGAAAATGACCTAAATGTACATCCAATGACACAAATGAACTTATTGGATGCACAAGATTGGTTAAAAACCCTAATTGGACAAGAATAACCCTTTGGAGGACGAAAATGACCTAAATGTTCATCCAATGACACAAACACACCTATTGGATGCACAAGATTGCTTAAAAACCCTAATTGGAAAAGAATAATACTAGGGAGGAGGAAAATGACCTAAATGTTCATCCAATGACACAAACACACCTATTGGATGCACAAGATTACTTAAAACCCCTAATTGGACAAGAATAACCCTAGAGAGGACGAAAATGACCTAAATGTTCATCCAATGACACAAACACACCTATTGGATGCACAAGATTACTTAAAAACCCTAATTGGACAAGAATACGACTAGGGAGGACGAAAATGACCTAAATGTTCATCCAATGACACAAACACACTTATTAGATGCACAAGATTACTCAAAAACCCTAATTGGACAAGAATATGCCTAGGGAGGACGAAAATGACCTAAATGTTCATCCAATGACAAAAACACACCTATTGGATGCACAAGATTACTTAAAATCCCTAATTGGACAAGAATAAGCCTATGGAAGACGAAAATGACCTAAATGTACATCCAATGACACAAATGAACTTATTGGATGCACAAGATTGGTTAAAAACCCTAATTGGACAAGAATAACCCTTTGGAGGACGAAAATGACCTAAATGTTCATCCAATGACACAAACACACCTATTGGATGCACAAGATTGCTTAAAAACCCTAATTGGAAAAGAATAATACTAGGGAGGAGGAAAATGACCTAAATGTTCATCCAATGACACAAACACACCTATTGGATGCACAAGATTACTTAAAACCCCTAATTGGACAAGAATAACCCTTGAGAGGACGAAAATGACCTAAATGTTCATCTAATGACACAAACACACCTATTGGATGCACAAGATTACTTAAAAACCATAAATGGACAAGAATACGACTAGGGAGGACGAAAATGACCTAAATGTTCATCCAATGACAAAAACACACCTATTGGATGCACAAGATTACTTAAAAACCCTAATTGGACAAGAATAAGCCTATGGAAGACGAAAATGACATAAATGTACATCCAATGACACAAATGAACTTATTGGATAAACAAGATTGGTTAAAAACCCTAATTGGACAAGAATAAGCCTTTGGAGGACGAAAATGACCTAAATGTTCATCCAATGACACAAACACACCTATTGGATGCACAAGATTGCTTAAAAACCCTAATTGGAAAAGAATCAAACTATGGAGGAGGAAAATGATCTAAATGTTCATCCAATGACACAAACACACCTATTGGATGCACAAGATTACTTAAAACCCCTAATTGGACAAGAATAAGCCTAGAGAGGACGAAAATAACCTAAATGTTCATCCAATGACACAAACACACCTATTGGATCCACAAGATTACTTAAAAACCCTAATTGGACAAGAATACGACTAGGGAGGACGAAAATGACCTAAATGTTCATCCAATGACACAAACACACTTATTGGATGCACAAGATTACTCAAAAACCCTAATTGGACAAGAATAAGCCTAGGGAGGACAAAAATGACCTAAATGTTCATCCAATGACAAAAACACACCTATTGGATGCACAAGATTACTTAAAAACCCTAATTGGACAAGAATAAGCCTATGGAAGACGAAAATGACCTAAATGTACATCCAATGACACAAATGAACTTATTGGATGCACAAGATTGGTTAAAAACCCTAATTGGACAAGAATAAGCCTTTGGAGGACGAAAATGACCTAAATGTTCATCGAATGATACAAACACACCTATTGGATGCACTAGATTGCTTAAAAACCCTAATTGGAAAAGAATAAAACTAGGGAGGAGGAAAATGACCTAAATGTTCATCCAATGACACAAACACACCTATTGGATGCACAAGATTACTTAAAACCCCTAATTGGACAAGAATAAGCCTAGAGAGGACGAAAATGACATAAATGTTCATCCAATGACACAAACACACCTATTGGATGCACAAGATTACTTAAAAACCCTAATTGGACAAGAATACGACTAGGGAGGACGAAAATGACCTAAATGTTCATCCAATGACACAAACACACTTATTCGATGCACAAGATTACTCAAAAACCCTAATTGGAAAAGAATAAGACTAGGGAGGACGAAAATGACCTAAATGTTCATCGAATGACACAAACACACCAATGGATGCACAAGATTACTTAAAAACCCTAATTGGACAATAATAAGCATAGGGAGGACGAAAATGACCTAAATGTTCATCCAATGACACAAACACACCTATTGGATGCACAAGATTACTTAAAACCCCTAATTGGACAAGAATAAGCCTAGAGAGGACGAAAATGACCTAAATGTTCATCATATGACACAAACACACCTATTGGATGCACAAGATTACTTAAAAACCCTAATTGGACAAGAATACGACTAGGGAGGACGAAAATGACCTAAATGTTCATCCAATGACAAAAACACACCTATTGGATGCACAAGATTACTTAAAAACCCTAATTGGACAAGAATAAGCCTAGAGAGGACGAAAATGACCTAAATGTTCATCCAATGACACAAACACACCTATTGGATGCACAAGATTACTTAAAAACCCTAATTGGACAAGAATACGACTAGGGAGGACGAAAATGACCTAAATGTTCATCCAATGACACAAACACACTTATTAGATGCACAAGATTACTCAAAAACCCTAATTGGACAAGAATATGCCTAGGGAGGACGAAAATGACCTAAATGTTCATCCAATGACAAAAACACACCTATTGGATGCACAAGATTACTTAAAATCCCTAATTGGACAAGAATAAGCCTATGGAAGACGAAAATGACCTAAATGTACATCCAATGACACAAATGAACTTATTGGATGCACAAGATTGGTTAAAAACCCTAATTGGACAAGAATAACCCTTTGGAGGACGAAAATGACCTAAATGTTCATCCAATGACACAAACACACCTATTGGATGCACAAGATTGCTTAAAAACCCTAATTGGAAAAGAATAATACTAGGGAGGAGGAAAATGACCTAAATGTTCATCCAATGACACAAACACACCTATTGGATGCACAAGATTACTTAAAACCCCTAATTGGACAAGAATAACCCTTGAGAGGACGAAAATGACCTAAATGTTCATCTAATGACACAAACACACCTATTGGATGCACAAGATTACTTAAAAACCATAAATGGACAAGAATACGACTAGGGAGGACGAAAATGACCTAAATGTTCCTCCAATGACACAAACACACTTATTAGATGCACAAGATTACTCAAAAACCCTAATTGGACAAGAATAAGCCTACGGAGGACGACAATGACCTAAATGTTCATCCAATGACAAAAACACACCTATTGGATGCACAAGATTACTTAAAAACCCTAATTGGACAAGAATAAGCCTATGGAAGACGAAAATGACATAAATGTACATCCAATGACACAAATGAACTTATTGGATAAACAAGATTGGTTAAAAACCCTAATTGGACAAGAATAAGCCTTTGGAGGACGAAAATGACCTAAATGTTCATCCAATGACACAAACACACCTATTGGATGCACAAGATTGCTTAAAAACCCTAATTGGAAAAGAATCAAACTATGGAGGAGGAAAATGATCTAAATGTTCATCCAATGACACAAACACACCTATTGGATGCACAAGATTACTTAAAACCCCTAATTGGACAAGAATAAGCCTAGAGAGGACGAAAATAACCTAAATGTTCATCCAATGACACAAACACACCTATTGGATCCACAAGATTACTTAAAAACCCTAATTGGACAAGAATACGACTAGGGAGGACGAAAATGACCTAAATGTTCATCCAATGACACAAACACACTTATTAGATGCACAAGATTACTCAAAAACCCTAATTGGACAAGAATAAGCCTAGGGAGGACGAAAATGACCTAAATGTTCATCTAATGACAAAAACACACCTATTGGATGCACAAGATTACTTAAAAACCCTAATTGGACAAGAATAAGCCTATGGAAGACGAAAATGACCTAAATGTACATCCAATGACACAAATGAACTTATTGGATGCACAAGATTGGTTAAAAACCCTAATTGGACAAGAATAACCCTTTGGAGGACGAAAATGACCTAAATGTTCATCCAATGACACAAACACACCTATTGGATGCACAAGATTACTTAAAAACCCTAATTGGACAAGAATACGACTAGGGAGGACGAAAATGACCTAAATGTTCATCCAATGACACAAATGAACTTATTGGATGCACAAGATTGGTTAAAAACCCTAATTGGACAAGAATAAGCCTAGGGAGGACGAAAATGACCTAAATGTTCGTCCAATGACACAAATTAACTTATTGGATGCATAAGATTTGTTTAAAAACCCTAATTGGACAAGAATAAGCCTTGGGAGGACGAAAATGACATAAATGTTCATCCAATGACACAAATGAACTTATTGGATGCACAAGATTGGTTAAAAACCCTAATTGGACAAGAATAAGCCTTGGGAGGACGAAAATGACCTAAATGTTCATCCAATGACACAAACACACCTATTGGATGCACAAGATTGGTTAGAAACCCTAATTGAACAAGAATAAGCCTAGGGAGGACGAAAATGACCTAACTGTTCATCCAATGACACAAATGAACTTATTGGATGCACAAGATTGCTTAAAAACCCTAATTGGACAAGAATAAGCCTAGGGAGGACGAAAATGACCTAAATGTTCATCCAATGACACAAATGAACTTATTGGATGCACAAGATTGGTTAAAAACCCTAATTGGACAAGAATAAGCCTTGGGAGGACGAAAATTACCTAAATGTTCATCCAATGACACAAATGAACTTATTGGATGCACAAGATTGCTTAAAAACCCTAATTGGACAAGAATAAGCCTAGGGAGGACGAAAATGACCTAAATGTTCATCCAATGACACAAACACAGCTATTGGATGCACAAGATTGGTTAAAAACCCTAATTGGACAAGAATATGCCTAGGGAGGACGAAAATGACCTAAATGTTCATCCAATGACACAAATGAACTTATTGGATGCACAAGATTGCTTAAAAACCCTAATTGGACAAGAATAAGCCTATGGAGGACGAAAATGACCTAAATGTTCATCCAATGACACAAACACACCTATTGGATGCACAAGATTACTTAAAAACCCTAATTGGACAAGAATAAGCCTAGAGAGGACGAAAATGACCTAAATGTTCATCCAATGACACAAACACACCTATTGGATGCACAAGATTACTTAAAAACCCTAATTGGACAAGAATACGACTAGGGAGGACGAAAATGACCTAAATGTTCATCCAATGACACAAACACACTTATTAGATGCACAAGATTACTTAAAAACCCTAATTGGACAAGAATAAGCCTAGGGAGGACGAAAATGACCTAAATGTTCATCCAATGACAAAAACACACCTATTGGATGCACAAGATTACTTAAAAACCCTAATTGGACAAGAATAAGTCTATGGAAGACGAAAATGACCTAAATGTACATCCAATGACACAAATGAACTTATTGGATGCACAAGATTGGTTAAAAACCCTAATTGGACAAGAATAAGTCTTTGGAGGACGAAAATGACCTAAATGTTCATCCAATGACACAAACACACCTTTTGGATGCACACGATGGCTTAAAAACCCTAATTGGAAAAGAATCAAACTATGGAGGAGGAAAATGATCTAAATGTTCATCCAATGACACAAACACACCTATTGGATGCACAAGATTACTTAAAACCCCTAATTGGACAAGAATAAGCCTAGAGAGGACGAAAATGACCTAAATGTTCATCCAATGACACAAACACACCTATTGGATGCACAAGATTACTTAAAAACCCTAATTGGACAAGAATACGACTAGGGAGGACGAAAATGACCTAAATGTTCATCCAATGACACAAACACACTTATTAGATGCACAAGATTACTCAAAAACCCTAATTGGACAAGAATAAGCCTAGGGAGGACAAAAATGACCTAAATGTTCATCCAATGACAAAATCACACCTATTGGATGCACAAGATTACTTAAAAACCCTAATTGGACAAGAATAAGCCTATGGAAGACGAAAATGACATAAATGTACATCCAATGACACAAATGAACTTATTGGATAAACAAGATTGGTTAAAAACCCTAATTGGACAAGAATAAGCCTTTGGAGGACGAAAATGACCTAAATGTTCATCCAATGACACAAACACACCTATTGGATGCACAAGATTGCTGAAAAACCCTATTTGGAAAAGAATCAAACTATGGAGGAGGAAAATGATCAAAATGTTCATCCAATGACACAAACACACCTATTGGATGCACAAGATTACTTAAAACCCCTAATTGGACAAGAATAAGCCTAGAGAGGACGAAAATGACCTAAATGTTCATCCAATGACACAAACACACCTATTGGATGCACAAGATTACTTAAAAACCCTAATTGGACAAGAATACGACTAGGGAGGACGAAAATGACCTAAATGTTAATCCAATGACACAAACACACTTATTAGATGCACAGGATTACTCAAAAACCCTAATTGGACAAGAATAAGCCTAGGGAGGACAAAAATGACCTAAATGTTCATCCAATGACAAAAACACACCTATTGGATGCACAAGATTACATAAAAACCCTAATTGGACAAGAATAAGCCTATGGAAGACGAAAATGACCTAAATGTACATCCAATGACACAAATGAACTTATTGGATGCACAAGATTGGTTAAAAACCCTAATTGGACAAGAATAAGCCTTTGGAGGACGAAAATGACCTAAATGTTCATCGAATGACACAAACACACCTATTGGATGCACTAGATTGCTTAAAAACCCTAATTGGAAAAGAATAAAATTAGGGAGGAGGAAAATGACCTAAATGTTCATCCAATGACACAAACACACCTATTGGATGCACAAGATTACTTAAAACCCCTAATTGGACAAGAATAAGCCTAGAGAGGACGAAAATGACATAAATGTTCATCCAATGACACAAACACACCTATTGGATGCACAAGATTACTTAAAAACCCTAATTGGACAAGAATACGACTAGGGAGGACGAAAATGACCTAAATGTTCATCCAATGACACAAACTTACTTATTCGATGCACAAGATTACTCAAAAACCCTAATTGGACAAGAATAAGCCTAGGGAGGACGAAAATGACCTAAATGTTAATCCAATGACAAAAACACACCTATTGGATGCACAAGATTACTTAAAAACCCTAATTGGACTAGAATAAGCCTATGGAAGACGAAAATGACCTAAATGTACATCCAATGACATAAATGAACTTATTGGATGCACAAGATTGGTTAAAAACCCTAATTGGACAAGAATAAGTCTTCGGAGGACGAAAATGACCTAAATGTTCATCCAATGACACAAACACACCTTTTGGATGCACTAGATTGCTTAAAAACCCTAATTGGAAAAGAATAAAACTAGGGAGGAGGAAAATGACCTAAATGTTCATCCAATGACACAAACACACCTATTGGATGCACAAGATTTCTTAAAAA
>JBBPBR010000004.1:32875833-32913190 GCA_037974775.1 Cicer pinnatifidum | reverse complement strand
TATTGGATGCACAAGATTACTTAAAAACCCTAATTGGACAAGAATACGACTAGGGAGGACGAAAATGACCTAAATGTTCATCCAATGACACAAACACACTTATTAGATGCACAAGATTACTCAAAAACCCTAATTGGACAAGAATAAGCCTAGGGAGGACAAAAATGACCTAAATGTTCATCCAATGACACAAACACACCTATTGGATGCACAAGATTACTTAAAAACCCTAATTGGACAAGAATAAGCCTATGGAAGACGAAAATGACCTAAATGTACATCCAATGACACAAATCAACTTATTGGATGCACAAGATTGGTTAAAAACCCTAATTGGACAAGAATAAGCCTTTGGAGGACGAAAATGACCTAAATGTTCATCCAATGACACAAATGAACTTATTGGATGCACAAGATTGGTTAAAAACCCTAATTGGACAAGAATAAGCCTTTTGAGGACGAAAATGACCTAAATGTTCATCCAATGACACAAACACACCTATTAGATGCACAAGATTACTTAAAAACCCTAATTGGACAAGATTAAGCCTAGGGAGGACGAAAATGACCTAAATGTTCATCCAATGACACAAACACACCTACTGGATGCACAAGATTACTTAAAAACCCTAATTGGACAATAATAAGCCTAGGGAGGACAAAAATGACCTAAATGTTCATCCAATGACACAAACACACCTATTGGATGCACAAGATTACTTAAAACCCCTAATTGGACAAGAATATGCCTTGGGAGGACAAAAATGACCTAAATGTTCATCCAATGACACAAACACACCTATTGGATGCACAAGATTACTTAAAAATTCTAATTGGACAAGAATACGACTAGGGAGGACGAAAATGCCCTAAATGTTCATCCAATGACACAAACACACTTATTAGATGCACAAGATTACTCAAAAACCCTAATTGGACAAGAATAAGCCTAGGGAGGACGAAAATGACCTAAATGTTCATCCAATGACACAAACACACCTATTGGATGCACAAGATTACTTAAAAACCATAATTGCATAAGAATAAGCCTATGGAAGACGAAAATGACCTAAATGTACATCCAATGACAAAAATGAACTTATTGGATGCACAAGATTGGTTAAAAACCCTAATTGGACAAGAATAAGCCTTTGGAGGACGAAAATGACCTAAATGTTCATCCAATGACACAAACACACCTATTCGATGCACAAGATTGCTTAAAAACCCTAATTGGAAAAGAATAAAACTAGGGAAGAGAAAAATGACCTAAATGTTCATTCAATGACACAAACACACCTATTTGATGCACAAGATTGCTTAAAACCCTAATTGGAAAAGAATAAGACTAGGGAGGACGAAAATGACCTAAATGTTCATCAAATGACACAAACACACCTAATGGATGCACAAGATTACTTAAAAACCCTAATTGGACAATAATAAGCATAGGGAGGACGAAAATGACCTAAATGTTCATCCAATGACACAAACACACCTATTGGATGCACAAGATTACTTAAAACCCCTAATTGGACAAGAATAAGCCTAGAGAGGACGAAAATGACCTAAATGTTCATCCAATGACACAAACACACCTATTGGATGCACAAGATTACTTAAAAACCCTAATTGGACAAGAATACGACTAGGGAGGACGAAAATGACCTAAATGTTCATCCAATGACACAAACACACTTATTAGATGCACAAGATTACTCAAAAACCCTAATTGGACAAGAATAAGCCTAGGGAGGACAAAAATGACCTAAATGTTCATCCAATGACAAAAACACACCTATTGGATGCACAAGATTACATAAAAACCCTAATTGGACAAGAATAAGCCTATGGAAGACGAAAATGACCTAAATGTACATCCAATGACACAAATGAACTTATTGGATGCACAAGATTGGTTAAAAACCCTAATTGGACAAGAATAAGCCTTTGGAGGACGAAAATGACCTAAATGTTCATCGAATGACACAAACACACCTATTGGATGCACTAGATTGCTTAAAAACCCTAATTGGAAAAGAATAAAATTAGGGAGGAGGAAAATGACCTAAATGTTCATCCAATGACACAAACACACCTATTGGATGCACAAGATTACTTAAAACCCCTAATTGGACAAGAATAAGCCTAGAGAGGACGAAAATGACATAAATGTTCATCCAATGACACAAACACACCTATTGGATGCACAAGATTACTTAAAAACCCTAATTGGACAAGAATACGACTAGGGAGGACGAAAATGACCTAAATGTTCATCCAATGACACAAACTTACTTATTCGATGCACAAGATTACTCAAAAACCCTAATTGGACAAGAATAAGCCTAGGGAGGACGAAAATGACCTAAATGTTAATCCAATGACAAAAACACACCTATTGGATGCACAAGATTACTTAAAAACCCTAATTGGACTAGAATAAGCCTATGGAAGACGAAAATGACCTAAATGTACATCCAATGACATAAATGAACTTATTGGATGCACAAGATTGGTTAAAAACCCTAATTGGACAAGAATAAGTCTTCGGAGGACGAAAATGACCTAAATGTTCATCCAATGACACAAACACACCTTTTGGATGCACTAGATTGCTTAAAAACCCTAATTGGAAAAGAATAAAACTAGGGAGGAGGAAAATGACCTAAATGTTCATCCAATGACACAAACACACCTATTGGATGCACAAGATTTCTTAAAAACCCTAATTGGAAAAGAATAAGACTAGGGAGGCCGAAAATGACCTAAATGTTCATCCAATGACACAAATGAACTTATTGGATAAACAAGATTGGTTAAAAACCCTAATTGGACAAGAATAAGCCTTTGGAGGACGAAAATGACCTAAATGTTCATCCAATGACACAAACACACCTATTGGATGCACAAGATTGCTTAAAAACCCTATTTGGAAAAGAATCAAACTATGGAGGAGGAAAATGATCAAAATGTTCATCCAATGACACAAACACACCTATTGGATGCACAAGATTACTTAAAACCCCTAATTGGACAAGAATAAGCCTAGAGAGGACGAAAATGACCTAAATGTTCATCCAATGACACAAACACACCTATTGGATGCACAAGATTACTTAAAAACCCTAATTGGACAAGAATACGACTAGGGAGGACGAAAATGACCTAAATGTTCATCCAATGACACAAACACACTTATTAGATGCACAAGATTACTCAAAAACCCTAATTGGACAAGAATAAGCCTAGGGAGGACAAAAATGACCTAAATGTTCATCCAATGACAAAAACACACCTATTGGATGCACAAGATTACATAAAAACCCTAATTGGACAAGAATAAGCCTATGGAAGACGAAAATGACCTAAATGTACATCCAATGACACAAATGAACTTATTGGATGCACAAGATTGGTTAAAAACCCTAATTGGACAAGAATAAGCCTTTGGAGGACGAAAATGACCTAAATGTTCATCGAATGACACAAACACACCTATTGGATGCACTAGATTGCTTAAAAACCCTAATTGGAAAAGAATAAAATTAGGGAGGAGGAAAATGACCTAAATGTTCATCCAATGACACAAACACACCTATTGGATGCACAAGATTACTTAAAACCCCTAATTGGACAAGAATAAGCCTAGAGAGGACGAAAATGACATAAATGTTAATCCAATGACACAAACACACCTATTGGATGCACAAGATTACTTAAAAACCCTAATTGGACAAGAATACGACTAGGGAGGACGAAAATGACCTAAATGTTCATCCAATGACACAAACTTACTTATTCGATGCACAAGATTACTCAAAAACCCTAATTGGACATGAATAAGCCTAGGGAGGACGAAAATGACCTAAATGTTAATCCGATGACAAAAACACACCTATTGGATGCACAAGATTACTTAAAAACCCTAATTGGACTAGAATAAGCCTATGGAAGACGAAAATGACCTAAATGTACATCCAATGACACAAATGAACTTATTGGATGCACAAGATTGGTTAAAAACCCTAATTGGACAAGAATTAGTCTTTGGAGGACGAAAATGACCTAAATGTTCATCCAATGACACAAACACACCTTTTGGATGCACTAGATTGCTTAAAAACCCTAATTGGAAAAGAATAAAACTAGGGAGGAGGAAAATGACCTAAATGTTCATCCAATGACACAAACACACCTATTGGATGCACAAGATTTCTTAAAAATCCTAATTGGAAAAGAATAAGACTAGGGAGGCCGAAAATGACCTAAATGTTCATCCAATGACACAAACACACCTATTAGATGCACAAGATTACTTAAAAACCCTAATTGGACAAGATTAAGCCTAGGGAGGAAGAAAATGACCTAAATGTTCATCCAATGACACAAACACACCTACTTGATGCACAAGATTACTTAAAAACCCTAATTGGACAATAATAAGCCTAGGGAGGACAAAAATGACCTAAATGTTCATCCAATGACACAAACACACCTATTGGATGCACAAGATTACTTAAAACCCCTAATTGGACAAGAATATGCCTAGGGAGGAAAAAAATGACCTAAATGTTCATCCAATGACACAAACACACCTATTGGATGCACAAGATTACTTAAAAATTCTTATTGGACAAGAATACGACTAGGGAGGACGAAAATGCCCTAAATGTTCATCCAATGACACAAACACACTTATTAGATGCACAAGATTACTCAAAAACCCTAATTGGACAAGAATAAGCCTAGGGAGGACGAAAATGACCTAAATGTTCATCCAATGACACAAACACACCTATTGGATGCACAAGATTACTTAAAAACCATAATTGGATAAGAATAAGCCTATGGAAGACGAAAATGACCTAAATGTACATCCAATGACAAAAATGAACTTATTGGATGCACAAGATTGGTTAAAAACCCTAATTGGACAAGAATAAGCCTTTGGAGGACGAAAATGACCTAAATGTTCATCCAATGACACAAACACACCTATTCGATGCACAAGATTGCTTAAAAACCCAAATTGGAAAAGAATAAAACTAGGGAAGAGAAAAATGACCTAAATGTTCATTCAATGACACAAACACACCTATTTGATGCACAAGATTGCTTAAAAACCCTAATTGGAAAAGAATAAGACTAGGGAGGACGAAAATGACCTAAATGTTCATCAAATGACACAAACACACCTAATGGATGCACAAGATTACTTAAAAACCCTAATTGGACAATAATAAGCATCGAAAGGACGAAAATGACCTAAATGTTCATCCAATGACACAAACACACCTATTGGATGCACAAGATTACTTAAAACCCCTAATTGGACAAGAATAAGCCTAGAGAGGACGAAAATGACCTAAATGTTCATCCAATGACACAAACACACCTATTGGATGCACAAGATTAGTTAAAAACCATAATTGGACAAGAATACGACTAGGGAGGACGAAAATGACCTAAATGTTCATCCAATGACACAAACACACTTATTAGATGCACAAGATTACTCAAAAACCCTAATTGGACAAGAATAAGCCTAGGGAGGACGAAAATGACCTAAATGTTCATCCAATGACAAAAACACACCTATTGGATGCACAAGATTACTTAAAAACCCTAATTGGACAAGAATAAGCCTATGGAAGACGAAAATGACCTAAATGTACATCCAATGACACAAATGAACTTATTGGATGCACAAGATTGGTTAAAAACCCTAATTGGACAAGAATAACCCTTTGGAGGACGAAAATGACCTAAATGTTCATCCAAAGACACAAACACACCTATTGGATGCACAAGATTGCTTAAAAACCCTAATTGGACAAGAATAATACTAGGGAGGAGGAAAATGACCTAAATGTTCATCCAATGACACAAACACACCTATTGGATGCACAAGATTACTTAAAACCCCTAATTGGACAAGAATAACCCTAGAGAGGACGAAAATGACCTAAATGTTCATCCAATGACACAAACACACCTATTGGATGCACAAGATTACTTAAAAACCCTAATTGGACAAGAATACGACTAGGGAGGACGAAAATGACCTAAATGTTCATCCAATGACACAAACACACTTATTAGATGCACAAGATTACTCAAAAACCCTAATTGGACAAGAATAAGCCTAGGGAGGTCGAAAATGACCTAAATGTTCATCCAATGACAAAAACACACCTATTGGATGCACAAGATTATTTAAAAACCCTAATTGTACAAGAATAAGCCTATGGAAGACGAAAATGACCTAAATGTACATCCAATGACACAAATCAACTTATTGGATGCACAAGATTGGTTAAAAACCTTAATTGGACAAGAATAACCCTTTGGAGGACGAAAATGACCTAAATGTTCATCCAATGACACAAACACACCTATTGGATGCACAAGATTGCTTAAAAACCCTAATTGGACAAGAATAATACTAGGGAGGAGGAAAATGACCTAAATTTTCATCCAATGACACAAACACACCTATTGGATGCACAAGATTACTTAAAAACCCTAATTGGACAAGAATACGACTAGGGAGGACGAAAATGACCTAAATGTTCCTCCAATGACACAAACACACTTATTAGATGCACAAGATTACTCAAAAACCCTAATTGGACAAGAATAAGCCTACGGAGGACGAAAATGACCTAAATGTTCATCCAATGACAAAAACACACCTATTGGATGCACAAGATTACTTAAAAACCCTAATTGGACAAGAATAAGCCTATGGAAGACGAAAATGACATAAATGTACATCCAATGACACAAATGAACTTATTGGATAAACAAGATTCGTTAAAAACCCTAATTGGACAAGAATAACCCTTTGGAGGACGAAAATGACCTAAATGTTCATCCAATGACATAAACACACCTATTGGATGCACAAGATTGCTTAAAAACCCTAATTGGACAAGAATCAAACTATGGAGGAGGAAAATGACCTAAATGTTCATCCAATGACACAAACACACCTATTGGATGCACAAGATTACTTAAAACCCCTAATTGGACAAGTATAACCCTAGAGAGGACGAAAATGACCTAAATGTTCATCCAATGACACAAACACACCTATTGGATGCACAAGATTACTTAAAAACCCTAATTGGACAAGAATACGACTAGGGAGGACGAAAATGACCTAAATGTTCATCCAATGACACAAACACACTTATTAGATGCAAAAGATTACTCAAAAAACCTAATTGGACAAGAATAAGCCTAGGGAGGACGAAAATGACCTAAATGTTCATCCAATGACAAAAACACACCTATTGGATGCACAAGATTACTTAAAAACCCTAATTGTACAAGAATAAGCCTATGGAAGACGAAAATGACCTAAATGTACATCCAATGACACAAATGAACTTATTGGATGCACAAGATTGGTTAAAAACCTTAATTGGACAAGAATAACCCTTTGGAGGACGAAAATGACCTAAATGTTCATCCAATGACACAAACACACCTATTGGATGCACAAGATTGCTTAAAAACCCTAATTGGACAAGAATAATACTAGGGAGGAGGAGAATGACCTAAATTTTCATCCAATGACACAAACACACATATTGGATGCACAAGATTACTTAAAACCCCTAATTGGACAAGAATAACCCTAGAGAGGACGAAAATGACCTAAATGTTCATCCAATGACACAAACACACCTATTGGATGCACAAGATTACTTAAAAACCCTAATTGGTCAAGAATACGACTAGGGAGGACGAAAATGACCTAAATGTTCCTCCAATGACACAAACACACTTATTAGATGCACAAGATTACTCAAAAACCCAAATTGGACAAGAATAAGCCTACGGAGGACGAAAATGACCTAGATGTTCATCCAATGACAAAAACACACCTATTGGATGCACAAGATTACTTAAAAACCCTAATTGGACAAGAATAAGCCTATGGAAGACGAAAATGACATAAATGTACATCCAATGACACAAATGAACTTATTGGATAAACAAGATTCGTTAAAAACCCTAATTGGACAAGAATAAGCCTTTGGAGGACGAAAATGACCTAAATGTTCATCCAATGACATAAACACACCTATTGGATGCACAAGATTGCTTAAAAACCCTAATTGGAAAAGAATCAAACTATGGAGGAGGAAAATGACCTAAATGTTCATCCAATGACACAAACACACCTATTGGATGCACAAGATTACTTAAAACCCCTAATTGGACAAGAATAAGCCTAGAGAGGACGAAAATGACCTAAATGTTCATCCAATGACACAAACACACCTATTGGATGCACAAGATTACTTAAAAACTCTAATTGGACAAGAATACGACTAGGGAGGACGAAAATGACCTAAATGTTCATCCAATGACACAAACACACTTATTAGATGCACAAGATTACTCAAAAAACCTAATTGGACAAGAATAAGCCTAGGGAGGACGAAAATGACCTAAATGTTCATCCAATGACAAAAACACACCTATTGGATGCACAAGATTACTTAAAAACCCTAATTGGACAAGAATAAGCCTATGGAAGACGAAAATGACCTAAATGTACATCCAATGACACAAATGAACTTATTGGATGCACAAGATTGGTTAAAAACCCTAATTGGACAAGAATAAGTCTTTGGAGGACGAAAATGACCTAAATGTTCATCCAATGACACAAACACACCTTTTGGATGCACTAGATTGCTTAAAAACCCTAATTGGAAAAGAATAAAACTAGGGAGGAGAAAAATGACCTAAATGTTCATCCAATGACACAAACACACCTATTGGATGCACAAGATTGCTTAAAAACCCTAATTGGAAAAGAATAAGACTAGGGAGGCCGAAAATGACCTAAATGTTCATCCAATGACACAAACACACCTATTAGATGCACAAGATTACTTAAAAACCCTAATTGGACAAGATTAAGCCTAGGGAGGACGAAAATGACCTAAATGTTCATCCAATGACACAAACACACCTACTGGATGCACAAGATTACTTAAAAACCCTAATTGGACAATAATAAGCCTAGGGAGGACAAAAATGACCTAAATGTTCATCCAATGACACAAACACACCTATTGGATGCACAAGATTACTTAAAACCCCTAATTGGACAAGAATATGCCTAGGGAGGACAAAAATGACCTAAATGTTCATCCAATGACACAAACACACCTATTGGATGCACAAGATTACTTAAAAATTCTTATTGGACAAGAATACGACTAGGGAGGACGAAAATGCCCTAAATGTTCATCCAATGACACAAACACACTTATTAGATGCACAAGATTACTCAAAAACCCTAATTGGACAAGAATAAGCGTATGGAGGACGAAAATGACCTAAATGTTCATCCAATGACACAAACACACCTATTGGATGCACAAGATTACTTAAAAACCATAATTGGATAAGAATAAGCCTATGGAAGACGAAAATGACCTAAATGTACATCCAATGACAAAAATGAACTTATTGGATGCACAAGATTGGTTAAAAACCCTAATTGGACAAGAATAAGCCTTTGGAGGACGAAAATGACCTAAATGTTCATCCAATGACACAAACACACCTATTCGATGCACAAGATTGCTTAAAAACCCTAATTGGAAAAGAATAAAACTAGGGAAGAGAAAAATGACCTAAATGTTCATTCAATGACACAAACACACCTATTTGATGCACAAGATTGCTTAAAAACCCTAATTGGAAAAGAATAAGACTAGGGAGGACGAAAATGACCTAAATGTTCATCAAATGACACAAACACACCTAATGGATGCACAAGATTACTTAAAAACCATAATTGGACAATAATAAGCATAGGGAGGACGAAAATGACCTAAATGTTCATCCAATGACACAAACACACCTATTGGATGCACAAGATTACTTAAAACCCCTAATTGGACAAGAATAAGCCTACAGAGGACGAAAATGACCTAAATGTTCATCCAATGACACAAACACACCTATTGGATGCACAAGATTACTTAAAAACCCTAATTGGACAAGAATACGACTAGGGAGGACGAAAATGACCTAAATGTTCATCCAATGACACAAACACACTTATTAGATGCACAAGATTACTCAAAAACCCTAATTGGACAAGAATAAGCCTAGGGAGGACGAAAATGACCTAAATGTTCATCTAATGACAAAAACACACCTATTGGATGCACAAGATTACTTAAAAACCCTAATTGGACAAGAATAAGCCTATGGAAGACGAAAATGACCTAAATGTACATCCAATGACACAAATGAACTTATTGGATGCACAAGATTGGTTAAAAACCCTAATTGGACAAGAATAACCCTTTGGAGGACGAAAATGACCTAAATGTTCATCCAATGACACAAACACACCTATTGGATGCACAAGATTGCTTAAAAACCCTAATTGGACAAGAATAATACTAGGGAGGAGGAAAATGACCTAAATGTTCATCCAATGACACAAACACACCTATTGGATGCACAAGATTACTTAAAACCCCTAATTGGACAAGAATAACCATAGAGAGGACGAAAATGACCTAAATGTTCATCCAATGACACAAACACACCTATTGGATGCACAAGATTACTTAAAAACCCTAATTGGACAAGAATACGACTAGGGAGGACGAAAATGACCTAAATGTTCATCCAATGACACAAACACACTTATTAGATGCACAAGATTACTCAAAAACCCTAATTGGACAAGAATAAGCCTAGGGAGGACGAAAATGACCTAAATGTTCATCCAATGACAAAAACACACCTATTGGATGCACAAGATTACTTTAAAACCCTAATTGGACAAGAATAAGCCTATGGAAGACGAAAATGACCTAAATGTACATCCAATGACACAAATGAACTTATTGGATGCACAAGATTGGTTAAAAACCCTAATTGGACAAGAATAACCCTTTGGAGGACGAAAATGACCTAAATGTTCATCCAATGACACAAACACACCTATTGGATGCACAAGATTGCTTAAAAACCCTAATTGGACAAGAATAATACTAGGGAGGAGGAAAATGACCTAAATGTTCATCCAATGACACAAACACACATATTGGATGCACAAGATTACTTAAAAACCCTAATTGGACAATAATAAGCCTAGGGAGGACAAAAATGACCTAAATGTTCATCCAATGACACAAACACACCTATTGGATGCACAAGATTACTTAAAACCCCTAATTGGACAAGAATATGCCTAGGGAGGACAAAAATGACCTAAATGTTCATCCAATGACACAAACACACCTATTGGATGCACAAGATTACTTAAAAATTCTTATTGGACAAGAATACGACTAGGGAGGACGAAAATGCCCTAAATGTTCATCCAATGACACAAACACACTTATTAGATGCACAAGATTACTCAAAAACCCTAATTGGACAAGAATAAGCGTATGGAGGACGAAAATGACCTAAATGTTCATCCAATGACACAAACACACCTATTGGATGCACAAGATTACTTAAAAACCATAATTGGATAAGAATAAGCCTATGGAAGACGAAAATGACCTAAATGTACATCCAATGACAAAAATGAACTTATTGGATGCACAAGATTGGTTAAAAACCCTAATTGGACAAGAATAAGTCTTTGGAGGACGAAAATGACCTAAATGTTCATCCAATGACACAAACACACCTTTTGGATGCACTAGATTACTTAAAAACCCTAATTGGAAAAGAATAAAACTAGGGAGGAGAAAAATGACCTAAATGTTCATCCAATGACACAAACACACCTATTGGATGCACAAGATTGCTTAAAAACCCTAATTGGAAAAGAATAAGACTAGGGAGGCCGAAAATGACCTAAATGTTCATCCAATGACACAAACACACCTATTAGATGCACAAGATTACTTAAAAACCCTAATTGGACAAGATTAAGCCTAGGGAGGACGAAAATGACCTAAATGTTCATCCAATGACACAAACACACCTACTGGATGCACAAGATTACTTAAAAACCCTAATTGGACAATAATAAGCCTAGGGAGGACAAAAATGACCTAAATGTTCATCCAATGACACAAACACACCTATTGGATGCACAAGATTACTTAAAACCCCTAATTGGACAAGAATATGCCTAGGGAGGACAAAAATGACCTAAATGTTCATCCAATGACACAAACACACCTATTGGATGCACAAGATTACTTAAAAATTCTTATTGGACAAGAATACGACTAGGGAGGACGAAAATGCCCTAAATGTTCATCCAATGACACAAACACACTTATTAGATGCACAAGATTACTCAAAAACCCTAATTGGACAAGAATAAGCGTATGGAGGACGAAAATGACCTAAATGTTCATCCAATGACACAAACACACCTATTGGATGCACAAGATTACTTAAAAACCATAATTGGATAAGAATAAGCCTATGGAAGACGAAAATGACCTAAATGTACATCCAATGACAAAAATGAACTTATTGGATGCACAAGATTGGTTAAAAACCCTAATTGGACAAGAATAAGCCTTTGGAGGACGAAAATGACCTAAATGTTCATCCAATGACACAAACACACCTATTCGATGCACAAGATTGCTTAAAAACCCTAATTGGAAAAGAATAAAACTAGGGAAGAGAAAAATGACCTAAATGTTCATTCAATGACACAAACACACCTATTTGATGCACAAGATTGCTTAAAAACCCTAATTGGAAAAGAATAAGACTAGGGAGGACGAAAATGACCTAAATGTTCATCAAATGACACAAACACACCTAATGGATGCACAAGATTACTTAAAAACCATAATTGGACAATAATAAGCATAGGGAGGACGAAAATGACCTAAATGTTCATCCAATGACACAAACACACCTATTGGATGCACAAGATTACTTAAAACCCCTAATTGGACAAGAATAAGCCTACAGAGGACGAAAATGACCTAAATGTTCATCCAATGACACAAACACACCTATTGGATGCACAAGATTACTTAAAAACCCTAATTGGACAAGAATACGACTAGGGAGGACGAAAATGACCTAAATGTTCATCCAATGACACAAACACACTTATTAGATGCACAAGATTACTCAAAAACCCTAATTGGACAAGAATAAGCCTAGGGAGGACGAAAATGACCTAAATGTTCATCTAATGACAAAAACACACCTATTGGATGCACAAGATTACTTAAAAACCCTAATTGGACAAGAATAAGCCTATGGAAGACGAAAATGACCTAAATGTACATCCAATGACACAAATGAACTTATTGGATGCACAAGATTGGTTAAAAACCCTAATTGGACAAGAATAACCCTTTGGAGGACGAAAATGACCTAAATGTTCATCCAATGACACAAACACACCTATTGGATGCACAAGATTACTTAAAAACCCTAATTGGACAAGAATACGACTAGGGAGGACGAAAATGACCTAAATGTTCATCCAATGACACAAACACACTTATTAGATGCACAAGATTACTCAAAAACCCTAATTGGACAAGAATATGCCTAGGGAGGACGAAAATGACCTAAATGTTCATCCAATGACAAAAACACACCTATTGGATGCACAAGATTACTTAAAATCCCTAATTGGACAAGAATAAGCCTATGGAAGACGAAAATGACCTAAATGTACATCCAATGACACAAATGAACTTATTGGATGCACAAGATTGGTTAAAAACCCTAATTGGACAAGAATAACCCTTTGGAGGACGAAAATGACCTAAATGTTCATCCAATGACACAAACACACCTATTGGATGCACAAGATTGCTTAAAAACCCTAATTGGAAAAGAATAATACTAGGGAGGAGGAAAATGACCTAAATGTTCATCCAATGACACAAACACACCTATTGGATGCACAAGATTACTTAAAACCCCTAATTGGACAAGAATAACCCTAGAGAGGACGAAAATGACCTAAATGTTCATCCAATGACACAAACACACCTATTGGATGCACAAGATTACTTAAAAACCCTAATTGGACAAGAATACGACTAGGGAGGACGAAAATGACCTAAATGTTCATCCAATGACACAAACACACTTATTAGATGCACAAGATTACTCAAAAACCCTAATTGGACAAGAATAAGCCTAGGGAGGACGAAAATGACCTAAATGTTCATCTAATGACAAAAACACACCTATTGGATGCACAAGATTACTTAAAAACCCTAATTGGACAAGAATAAGCCTATGGAAGACGAAAATGACCTAAATGTACATCCAATGACACAAATGAACTTATTGGATGCACAAGATTGGTTAAAAACCCTAATTGGACAAGAATAAGCCTTTGGAGGACGAAAATGACCTAAATGTTCATCGAATGACACAAACACACCTATTGGATGCACTAGATTGCTTAAAAACCTTAATTGGAAAAGAATAAAACAAGGGAGGAGGAAAATGACCTAAATGTTCATCCAATGACACAAACACACCTATTGGATGCACAAGATTACTTAAAACCCCTAATTGGACAAGAATAAGCCTAGAGAGGACGAAAATGACATAAATGTTCATCCAATGACACAAACACACCTATTGGATGCACAAGATTACTTAAAAACCCTAATTGGACAAGAATACGACTAGGGAGGACGAAAATGACCTAAATGTTCATCCAATGACACAAACACACTTATTCGATGCACAAGATTACTCAAAAACCCTAATTGGAAAAGAATAAGACTAGGGAGGACGAAAATGACCTAAATGTTCATCGAATGACACAAACACACCAATGGATGCACAAGATTACTTAAAAACCCTAATTGGACAATAATAAGCATAGGGAGGACGAAAATGACCTAAATGTTCATCCAATGACACAAACACACCTATTGGATGCACAAGATTACTTAAAACCCCTAATTGGACAAGAATAAGCCTAGAGAGGACGAAAATGACCTAAATGTTCATCCAATGACACAAACACACCTATTGGATGCACAAGATTACTTAAAAACCCTAATTGGACAAGAATAAGACTAGGGAGGACGAAAATGACCTAAATGTTCATCCAATGACACAAACACACTTATTAGATGCACAAGATTGCTTAAAAACCCTAATTGGACAAGAATAAGCCTAGGGAGGATGAAATTGACCTAAATGTACATCCAATGACACAAATGAACTTATTGGATGCACAAGATTGGTTAAAAACCCTAATTGGACAAGAATAAGCCTATGGAGGACGAAAATGACCTAAATGTTCATCCAATGACACAAACACACCTATTAGATGCACAAGATTACTTAAAAACCCTAATTGGACAAGAATAAGCCTAGGGAGGACGAAAATGACCTAAATGTTCATCCAATGACACAAACACACCTATTGGATGCACAAGATTACTTAAAAACCCTAATTGGACAAGAATACAACTAGGGAGGACGAAAATGACCTAAATGTTCATCCAATGAAACAAACACACCTATTGGATGCACAAGATTGGTTTAAAATCCGAATTTATAAAGAATAAGCCTAGGGAGGCCGAAAATCAGCTAAATGTTCATCTAATGAAACAAACACACCTATTAGATGCTCAAGATTGCTTAAAAACCCTAATTGGAAAATAATAACACTAGGGAGGACGAAAATGACCTAAATGTTCATCCAATGACACAAACACACCTATTGGATGCGCAAGATTGGTTAAAAACCCTAATTGGACAAGAATAAACCTAGGGAGGACGAAAATGACCTAAATGTTCATCCAATGACACAAACATACCTATTGGATGCACAAGATTGGTTAAAAACCCTAATTTGTAAAGAATAAGCCTAGGGAGGACGAAAATGACCTAAATGTTCATCTAATGACACAAACACACCTATTGGATGCACAAGATTGGTTAAAAACCCTAATTGGACAAGAATAAGCCTAGGGAGGACGAAAATGACCTAAATGTTCATCCAATGACACAAATGAACTTATTGGATGCACAAGATTGGTTGAAAACCCTAATTAGACAAGAATAAGCCTAGGGAGAACGAAAATGACCTAAATGTTCGTCCAATGACACAAATGAACTTATTGGATGCACAAGATTGGTTAAAAACCCTAATTGGACAAGAATAAGCCTAGGGAGGACGAAAATGACCTAAATGTTCATCCAATGACACAAACACACCTATTGGATGCACTAGATTGCATAAAAACCCTAATTGGACAAGAATAAGACTAGGGAGGACGAAAATGACCTAAATGTTCATCCAATGACACAAATGAACTTATTGGATGCACAAGATTGGTTAAAAACCCTAATTGGACAAGAACAAGCCTAGGGAGGACGAAAATGACCTAAATGTTCGTCCAATGACACAAACACACCTATTGGATGCACAAGATTACATAAAAACCCTAATTGGACAAGAATAAGACTAGGGAGGACGAAAATGACCTAAATGTTTATCCAATGACACAAACACACGTATTGGATGCACAAGATTGGTTAAAAACCCTACTTGGACAAAAATAAGCCTAGGGACAACGAAAATGACCTAAATGTTCGTCCAATGACACAAATGAACTTATTGGATGCACAAGATTGGTTAAAAACCCTAATTGGACAAGAATAAGCCTAGGGAGGACGAAAATGACCTAAATGTTCATCCAATGACACAAATGAACTTATTGGATGCACAAGATTGGTTGAAAAACCCTAATTGGACAAGAATAAGCCTAGGGAGGACGAAAATGACCTAAATGTTCATCCAATGACACAAATGAACTTATTGGATGCACAAGATTGGTTAAAAACCCTAATTGGACAAGAATAAGCCTTTGGAGGACGAAAATGACCTAAATGTTCATCCAATGACACAAACACACCTATTGGATGCACAAGATTGCTTAAAAACCCTAATTGGAAAAGAATAAAACTAGGGAGGAGGAAAATGACCTAAATGTTCATCCAATGACACAAACACACTTATTAGATGCACAAGATTACTCAAAAACCCTAATTGGACAAGAATAAGCCTAGGGAGGACGAACATGACCTAAATGTTCATCCAATGAGAAAAACACACCTATTGGATGCACAAGATTACTTAAAAACCCTAATTGGACAAGAATAAGCCTATGGAAGACGAAAATGACCTAAATGTACATCCAATGACACAAATGAACTTATTGGATGCACAAGATTGGTTAAAAACCCTAATTGGACAAGAATAAGCCTTTGGAGGACGAAAATGACCTAAATGTTCATCGAATGACACAAACACACCTATTGGATGCACTAGATTGCTTAAAAACCCTAATTGGAAAAGAATAAAATTAGGGAGGAGGAAAATGACCTAAATGTTCATCCAATGACACAAACACACCTATTGGATGCACAAGATTACTTAAAACCCCTAATTGGACAAGAATAAGCCTAGAGAGGACGAAAATGACATAAATGTTCATCCAATGACACAAACACACCTATTGGATGCACAAGATTACTTAAAAACCCTAATTGGACAAGAATACGACTAGGGAGGACGAAAATGACCTAAATGTTCATCCAATGACACAAACACACTTATTAGATGCACAAGATTACTCAAAAACCCTAATTGGACAAGAATAAGCCTAGGGAGGACGAAAATGACCTAAATGTTCATCCAATGACACAAACACACCTATTGGATGCACAAGATTACTTTAAAACCCTAATTGGACAAGAATAAGCCTATGGAAGACGAAAATGACCTAAATGTACATCCAATGACACAAATGAACTTATTGGATGCACAAGATTGGTTAAAAACCCTAATTGGACAAGAATAACCCTTTGGAGGACGAAAATGACCTAAATGTTCATCCAATGACACAAACACACCTATTGGATGCACAAGATTGCTTAAAAACCCTAATTGGACAAGAATAATACTAGGGAGGAGGAAAATGACCTAAATGTTCATCCAATGACACAAACACACATATTGGATGCACAAGATTACTTAAAACCCCTAATTGGACAAGAATAACCCTAGAGAGGACGAAAATGACCTAAATGTTCATCCAATGACACAAACACACCTATTGGATGCACAAGATTACTTAAAAACCCTAATTGGACAAGAATACGACTAGGGAGGACGAAAATGACCTAAATGTTCCTCCAATGACACAAACACACTTAATAGATGCACAAGATTACTCAAAAACCCTAATTGGACAAGAATAAGCCTACGGAGGACGAAAATGACCTAAATGTTCATCCAATGACAAAAACACACCTATTGGATGCACAAGATTACTTAAAAACCCTAATTGGACAAGAATAAGCCTATGGAAGACGAAAATGACCTAAATGTACATCCAATGACACAAATGAACTTATTGGATGCACAAGATTGGTTAAAAACCCTAATTGGACAAGAATAAGCCTTTGGAGGACGAAAATGACCTAAATGTTCATCGAATCACACAAACACACCTATTGGATGTACTAGATTGCTTAAAAACCCTAATTGGAAAAGAATAAAACTAGGGAGGAGGAAAATGACCTAAATGTTCATCCAATGACACAAACACACCTATTGGATGCACAAGATTGCTTAAAAACCCTAATTGGAAAAGAATAAGACTAGGGAGGACGAAAATGACCTAAATGTTCATCCAATGACACAAACACACCTATTTGATGCACAAGATTACTTAAAAACCCTAATTGGACAAGATTAAGCCTAGGGAGGACGAAAATGACATAAATGTTTATCCAATGACACAAACACACTTATTAGATGCACAAGATTACTCAAAAACCCTAATTGGACAAGAATAAGCCTAGGGAGGACGAAAATGACCTAAATGTTCATCCAATGACAAAAACACATCTATTGGATGCACAAGATTACTTAAAAATCATAATTGGACAAGAATAAGCCTATGGAAGACGAAAATGACCTAAATGTACATCCAATGACACAAATGAACTTATTGGATGCACAAGATTGGTTAAAAACCCTAATTGGACAAGAATAAGTCTTTGGAGGACGAAAATGACCTAAATGTTCATCCAATGACACAAACACACCTTTTGGATGCACTAGATTGCTTAAAAACCCTAATTGGAAAAGAATAAAACTAGGGAGGAGGAAAATGACCTAAATGTTCATCCAATGACACAAACACACCTATTGGATGCACAAGATTGCTTAAAAACCCTAATTGGAAAAGAATAAGACTAGGGAGGCCGAAAATGACCTAAATGTTCATCCAATGACACAAACACACCTATTAGATGCACAAGATTACTTAAAAACCCTAATTGGACAAGATTAAGCCTAGGGAGGACGAAAATGACCTAAATGTTCATCCAATGACACAAACACACCTACTGGATGCACAAGATTACTTAAAAACCCTAATTGGACAATAATAAGCCTAGGGAGGACAAAAATCACCTAAATGTTCATCCAATGACACAAACACACCTATTGGATGCACAAGATTACTTAAAACCCCTAATTGGACAAGAATATGCCTAGGGAGGACAAAAATGACCTAAATGTTCATCCAATGACACAAACACACCTATTGGATGCACAAGATTACTTAAAAATTCTTATTGGACAAGAATACGACTAGGGAGGACGAAAATGCCCTAAATGTTCATCCAATGACACAAATACACTTATTAGATGCACAAGATTACTCAAAAACCCTAATTGGACAAGAATAAGCCTAGGGAGGACGAAAATGACCTAAATGTTCATCCAATGACACAAACACACCTATTGGATGCACAAGATTACTTAAAAACCATAATTGGATAAGAATAAGCCTATGGAAGACGAAAATGACCTAAATGTACATCCAATGACAAAAATGAACTTATTGGATGCACAAGATTGGTTAAAAACCCTAATTGGACAAGAATAAGCCTTTGGAGGACGAAAATGACCTAAATGTTCATCCAATGACACAAACACACCTATTCGATGCACAAGATTGCTTAAAAATCCTAATTGGAAAAGAATAAAACTAGGGAAGAGAAAAATGACCTAAATGTTCATTCAATGACACAAACACACCTATTTGATGCACAAGATTGCTTAAAAACCCTAATTGGAAAAGAATAAGACTAGGGCGGACGAAAATGACCTAAATGTTCATCAAATGACACAAACACACCTAATGGATGCACAAGATTACTTAAAAACCCTAATTGGACAATAATAAGCATAGGGAGGACGAAAATGACCTAAATATTCATCCAATGACACAAACACACCTATTGGATGCACAAGATTACTTAAAACCCCTAATTGAACAAGAATAAGCCTAGAGAGGACGAAAATGACCTAAATGTTCATCCAATGACACAAACACACCTATTGGATGCAGAAGATTACTTAAAAACCCTAATTGGACAAGAATACGACTAGGGAGGACGAAAATGACCTAAATGTTCATCCAATGACACAAACACACTTATTAGATGCACAAGATTACTCAAAAACCCTAATTGGACAAGAATAAGCCTAGGGAGGACGAAAATGACCTAAATGTTCATCCAATGACAAAAACACACCTATTGGATGCACAAGATTACTTAAAAACCCTAATTGGACAAGAATAAGCCTATGGAAGACGAAAATGACTTAAATGTACATCCAATGACACAAATGAACTTATTGGATGCACAAGATTGGTTAAAAACCCTAATTGGACAAGAATAAGCCTTTGGAGGACGAAAATGACCTAAATGTTCATCCAATGACACAAACACACTTATTAGATGCACAAGATTACTCAAAAACCCTAATTGGACAAGAATAAGCCTAGGGAGGACGAAAATGACCTAAATGTTCATCCAATGACAAAAACACACCTATTGGATGCACAAGATTACTTAAAAACCCTAATTGGACAAGAATAAGCCTATGGAAGACGAAAATGACCTAAATGTACATCCAATGACACAAATGAACTTATTTGATGCACAAGATTTGTTAAAAACCCTAATTGCAAAAGAATAAGCCTTTGGAGGACGAAAATGACCTAAATGTTCATCCAATGACACAAACACTCCTATTGGATGCACAAGATTGCTTAAAAACCCTAATTGGAAAAGAATAAAACTAGGGAGGAGGAAAATGACATAACTGTTCATCCAATGACACAAACACACCTATTGGATGCACAAGATTACTTAAAACCCCTAATTGGACAAGAATAAGCCTAGAGAGGACGAAAATGACCTAAATGTTCATCCAATGACACAAACACACCTATTGGATGCACAAGATTACTTAAAAACCCTAATTGGACAAGAATACGACTAGGGAGGACGAAAATGACCTAAATGTTCATCCAATGACACAAACACACTTATTAGATGCACAAGATTACTCAAAAACCCTAATTGGACAAGAATAAGCCTAGGGAGGACGAAAATGACCTAAATGTTCATCTAATGACAAAAACACACCTATTGGATGCACAAGATTACTTAAAAACCCTAATTGGACAAGAATAAGCCTATGGAAGACGAAAATGACCTAAATGTACATCCAATGACACAAATGAACTTATTGGATGCACAAGATTGGTTAAAAACCCTAATTGGACAAGAATAACCCTTTGGAGGACGAAAATGACCTAAATGTTCATCCAATGACACAAACACACCTATTGGATGCACAAGATTGCTTAAAAACCCTAATTGGAAAAGAATAATACTAGGGAGGAGGAAAATGACCTAAATGTTCATCCAATGACACAAACACACCTATTGGATGCACAAGATTACTTAAAACCCCTAATTGGACAAGAATAACCCTAGAGAGGACGAAAATGACCTAAATGTTCATCCAATGACACAAACACACCTATTGGATGCACAAGATTACTTAAAAACCCTAATTGGACAAGAATACGACTAGGGAGGACGAAAATGACCTAAATGTTCCTCCAATGACACAAACACACTTATTAGATGCACAAGATTACTCAAAAACCCTAATTGGACAAGAATAAGCCTACGGAGGACGAAAATGACCTAAATGTTCATACAATGACAAAAACACACCTATTGGATGCACAAGATTACTTAAAAACCCTAATTGGACAAGAATAAGCCTATGGAATACGAAAATGACATAAATGTACATCCAATGACACAAATGAACTTATTGGATAAACAAGATTGGTTAAAAACCCTAATTGGACAAGAATAAGCCTTTGGAGGACGAAAATGACCTAAATGTTCATCCAATGACACAAACACACCTATTGGATGCACAAGATTGCTTAAAAACCCTAATTGGAAAAGAATAAAACTAGGGAGGAGGAAAATGACCTAAATGTTCATCCAATGACACAAACACACTTATTAGATGCACAAGATTACTCAAAAACCCTAATTGGACAAGAATAAGCCTAGGGAGGACGAACATGACCTAAATGTTCATCCAATGAGAAAAACACACCTATTGGATGCACAAGATTACTTAAAAACCCTAATTGGACAAGAATAAGCCTATGGAAGACGAAAATGACCTAAATGTACATCCAATGACACAAATGAACTTATTGGATGCACAAGATTGGTTAAAAACCCTAATTGGACAAGAATAAGCCTTTGGAGGACGAAAATGACCTAAATGTTCATCCAATGACACAAACACACCTATTGGATGCACAAGATTACTTAAAAACCCTAATTGGACAAGAATACGACTAGGGAGGACGAAAATGACCTAAATGTTCATCCATTGACACAAACACACCTATAGGATGCACAAGATTGCTTAAAAACCCTAATTGGAAAAGAATAAAACTAGTGAGGACGAAAATGATCTAAATTTTCATCCAATGACACAAACACACCTATTGGATGCACAAGATTACTTAAAAACCCTAATTGGACAAGAATAAGCCTAGGGAGGACGAAAATGACCTAAATGTTCATCCAATGACACAAACACACCTATTGGATGCACAAGATTACTTTAAAACCCTAATTGGACAAGAATAAGCCTATGGAAGACGAAAATGACCTAAATGTACATCCAATGACACAAATGAACTTATTGGATGCACAAGATTGGTTAAAAACCCTAATTGGACAAGAATAACCCTTTGGAGGACGAAAATGACCTAAATGTTCATCCAATGACACAAACACACCTATTGGATGCACAAGATTGCTTAAAAACCCTAATTGGACAAGAATAATACTAGGGAGGAGGAAAATGACCTAAATGTTCATCCAATGACACAAACACACATATTGGATGCACAAGATTACTTAAAAACCCTAATTGGACAATAATAAGCCTAGGGAGGACAAAAATGACCTAAATGTTCATCCAATGACACAAACACACCTATTGGATGCACAAGATTACTTAAAACCCCTAATTGGACAAGAATATGCCTAGGGAGGACAAAAATGACCTAAATGTTCATCCAATGACACAAACACACCTATTGGATGCACAAGATTACTTAAAAATTCTTATTGGACAAGAATACGACTAGGGAGGACGAAAATGCCCTAAATGTTCATCCAATGACACAAACACACTTATTAGATGCACAAGATTACTCAAAAACCCTAATTGGACAAGAATAAGCGTATGGAGGACGAAAATGACCTAAATGTTCATCCAATGACACAAACACACCTATTGGATGCACAAGATTACTTAAAAACCATAATTGGATAAGAATAAGCCTATGGAAGACGAAAATGACCTAAATGTACATCCAATGACAAAAATGAACTTATTGGATGCACAAGATTGGTTAAAAACCCTAATTGGACAAGAATAAGCCTTTGGAGGACGAAAATGACCTAAATGTTCATCCAATGACACAAACACACCTATTGGATGCACAAGATTACTTAAAAATTCTTATTGGACAAGAATACGACTAGGGAGGACGAAAATGCCCTAAATGTTCATCCAATGACACAAACACACTTATTAGATGCACAAGATTACTCAAAAACCCTAATTGGACAAGAATAAGCCTAGGGAGGACGAAAATGACCTAAATGTTCATCCAATGACACAAACACACCTATTGGATGCACAAGATTACTTAAAAACCCTAATTGGACAAGAATAAGCCTATGGAAGACGAAAATGACATAAATGTACATCCAATGACACAAATGAACTTATTGGATAAACAAGATTGGTTAAAAACCCTAATTGGACAAGAATAAGCCTTTGGAGGACGAAAATGACCTAAATGTTCATCCAATGACACAAACACACCTATTGGATGCACAAGATTGCTTAAAAACCCTAATTGGAAAAGAATCAAACTATGGAGGAGGAAAATGATCTAAATGTTCATCCAATGACACAAACACACCTATTGGATGCACAAGATTACTTAAAACCCCTAATTGGACAAGAATAAGCCTAGAGAGGACGAAAATAACCTAAATGTTCATCCAATGACACAAACACACCTATTGGATCCACAAGATTACTTAAAAACCCTAATTGGACAAGAATACGACTAGGGAGGACGAAAATGACCTAAATGTTCATCCAATGACACAAACACACTTATTAGATGCACAAGATTACTCAAAAACCCTAATTGGACAAGAATAAGCCTAGGGAGGACGAAAATGACCTAAATGTTCATCCAATGACAAAAACACACCTATTGGATGCACAAGATTACTTAAAAACCCTAATTGGACAAGAATAAGCCTATGGAAGACGAAAATGACCTAAATATACATCCAATGACACAAATGAACTTATTGGATGCACAAGATTGGTTAAAAACCCTAATTGGACAAGAATAAGCCTTTGGAGGACGAAAATGACTTAAATGTTCATCGAATGACACAAACACACCTATTGGATGCACTAGATTGCTTAAAAACCCTAATTGGAAAAGAATAAAACTAGGGAGGAGGAAAATGACCTAAATGTTCATCCAATGACACAAACACACCTATTGGATGCACAAGATTACTTAAAACCCCTAATTGGACAAGAATAAGCCTAGAGAGGACGAAAATGACCTAAATGTTCATCCAATGACACAAACACACCTATTGGATGCACAAGATTACTTAAAAACCCTAATTGGACAAGAATACGACTAGGGAGGACGAAAATGTCCTAAATGTTCATCCAATGACACAAACACACTTATTCGATGCACAAGATTACTCAAAAACCCTAATTGGACAAGAATAAGCCTAGGGAGGACGAAAATGACCTAAATGTTAATCCAATGACAAAAACACACCTATTGGATGCACAAGATTACTTAAAAACCCTAATTGGACAAGAATAAGCCTATGGAAGACGAAAATGACCTAAATGTACATCCAATGACACAAATGAACTTATTGGATGCACAAGATTGGTTAAAAACCCTAATTGGACAAGAATAAGCCTTTGGAGGACGAAAATGACCTAAATGTTCATCCAATGACGCAAACACACCTATTGGATGCACTAGATTGCTTAAAAACCCTAATTGGAAAAGAATAAAACTAGGGAGGAGGAAAATGACCTAAATGTTCATCCAATGACACAAACACACCTATTGGATGCACAAGATTGCTTAAAAACCCTAATTGGTAATGAATAAGACAAGGGAGGACGAAAATGACCTAAATGTTCATCCAATGACACAAACACACCTACTGGACGCACAAGATTACTTAAAAACCCTAATTGGACAATAATAAGCCTATGGAAGACGAAAATGACCTAAATTGACATCCAATGACACAAATGAACTTATTGGATGCACAAGATTGGTTAAAAACCCTAATTGGACAAGAATAAGCCTTTGGAGGACGAAAATGACCTAAATGTTCATCCAATGACACAAACACACCTATTGGATGCACAAGATTGCTTAAAAACCCTAATTGGAAAAGAATAAAACTAGGGAATAGAAAAATGACCGAAATGTGAATCCAATGACACAAACACACCTACTGGATGCACAAGATTGATTAAAAACCCTAATTGGAAAAGAATAAGACTAGGGAGGACGAAAATGACCTAAATGTTCGTCCAATGACACAAATGAAATTATTGGATGCACAAGATTGGTTAAAAACCCTAATTGGATAAGAATAAGCCTTTGGAGGACGAAAATGACCTAAATGTTCATCCAATGACACAAACACACCTATTGTATGCACTAGATTGCTTAAAAACCCTAATTGGAAAAGAATAAAACTAGAAAGGAGGAAAATGACCTAAATGTTCATCCAATGACACAAACACACCTATTGGATGCACAAGATTGCTTAAAAACCCTAATTGGAAACGAATAAGACTAGGGAGGACGAAAATGACCTAAATGATCATCCAATGACACAAACACACCTATTAGATGCAGAAGATTGCTTAAAAACCCTAATTGGAAAAGAATAAAACTAGGGAATAGAAAAATGACCGAAATGTTCATCCAATGACACAAACACACCTACTGGATGCACAAGATTGATTAAAAACCCTAATTGGAAAAGAATAAGACTAGGGAGGACGAAAATGACCTAAATGTTCGTCCAATGACACAAATGAAATTATTGGATGCACAAGATTGGTTAAAAACCCTAATTGGATAAGAATAAGCCTTTGGAGGACGAAAATGACCTAAATGTTCATCCAATGACACAAACACACCTATTGTATGCACTAGATTGCTTAAAAACCCTAATTGGAAAAGAATAAAACTAGAAAGGTGGAAAATGACCTAAATGTTCATCCAATGACACAAACACACCTATTGGATGCACAAGACTGCTTAAAAACCCTAATTGGAAAAGAATAAGACTAGGGAGGCCGAAAATGACCTAAATGTTCATCCAATGACACAAACACACCTATTAGATGCACAAGATTACTTAAAAACCCTAATTGGACAAGATTAAGCCTAGGGAGGACGAAAATGACCTAAATGTTCATCCAATGACACAAACACACCTACTGGATGCACAAGATTACTTAAAAACCCTAATTGGACAATAATAAGCCTAGGGAGGACAAAAATGACCTAAATGTTCATCCAATGACACAAACATGCCTATTGGATGCACAAGATTACTTAAAACCCCTAATTGGACAAGAATATGCCTAGGGAGGACAAAAATGACCTAAATGTTCATCCAATGACACAAACACACCTATTGGATGCACAAGATTACTTAAAATTTCTTATTGGACAAGAATACGACTAGGGAGGACGAAAATGCCCTAAATGTTCATCCAATGACACAAACACACTTATTAGATGCACAAGATTACTCAAAAACCCTAATTGGACAAGAATAAGCCTAGGGAGGACGAAAATGACCTAAATGTTCATCCAATGACACAAACACACCTATTGGATGCACAAGATTACTTAAAAACCATAATTGGATAAGAATAAGCCTATGGAAGACGAAAATGACCTAAATGTACATCCAATGACAAAAATGAACTTATTGGATGCACAAGATTGGTTAAAAACCCTAATTGGACAAGAATAAGCCTTTGGAGGACGAAAATGACCTAAATGTTCATCCAATGACACAAACACACCTATTCGATGCACAAGATTGCTTAAAAACCCTAATTGGAAAAGAATAAAACTAGGGAAGAGAAAAATGACCTAAATGTTCATTCAATGACACAAACACACCTATTTGATGCACAAGATTGCTTAAAAACCCTAATTGGAAAAGAATAAGACTAGGGAGGACGGAAATGACCTAAATGTTCATCAAATGACACAAACACACCTAATGGATGCACAAGATTACTTAAAAACCCTAATTGGACAATAATAAGCATAGGGAGGACGAAAATGACCTAAATGTTCATCCAATGACACAAACACACCTATTGGATGCACAAGATTACTTAAAACCCCTAATTGGACAAGAATAAGCCTAGAGAGGACGAAAATGACCTAAATGTTCATCCAATGACACAAACACACCTATTGGATGCACAAGATTACTTAAAAACCCTAATTGGACAAGAATAAGACTAGGGAGGACGAAAATGACCTAAATGTTCATCCAATGACACAAACACACTTATTAGATGCACAAGATTGCTTAAAAACCCTAATTGGACAAGAATAAGCCTAGGGAGGACGAAAATGACCTAAATATACATCCAATGACACAAATGAACTTATTGGATGCACAAGATTGGTTAAAAACCCTAATTGGACAAGAATAAGCCTAGGGAGGACGAAAATGACCTAAATGTTCATCCAATGACACAAACACACCTATTGGATGCACAAGATTGGTTAAAAACCCTAATTGGACAAGAATACGCCTAGGGAGGACGAAAATTACCTAAATGTTCATCCAATGACACAAACAGACCGATTGGATGCACACGATTGGTTAGAAACCCTAATTTGACAAGAATAAGCCTAGGGAGGACGAAAATGACCTAAATGTTAATCCAATGACACAAATGAACTTATTGGATGCACAAGATTGGTTAAAAACCCTAATTGGACAAGAATAAGCCTAGGGAGGACGAAAATGACCTAAATGTTAATCCAATGACACAACTCAACTTATTGGATGCACAAGATTGGTTAAAAACCCTAATTGGGCAAGATTAAGCCTAGGGAGGACGAAAATGACCTAATTGATCATCCAATGACACAAACATACCTATTGGATGCACAAGATTGGTTAAAAACCCTAATTGGACAAGAATAAGCCTAGGGAGGACGAAAATGACATAAATGTTAATCCAATGACACAACTCAACTTATTGGATGCACAAGATTGGTTAAAAACCCTAATTGGACAAGAATATGCCTAGGGAGGACGAAAATGACCTAATTGATCATCCAATGACACAAACACACCTATTGGATGCACAAGATTGGTTAAAAACCCTAATTGGACAAGAATATGCCTAGGGAGGACGAAAATGACCTAAATATTAATTCAATGACACAAACAAAGTTATTGGATGCACAAAATTGGTTAAAAACCCTAATTGGACAAGAATAAGCCTAGGGAGGACGTAAATGACCTAATTGATCATCCAATGACACAAACACACCTATTGGATGCACAAGATTGGTTAAAAACCCTAATTGGACAAGAATAAGCCTAGGGAGGACGAAAATGACCTAATTGATCATCCAATGACACAAACACACCTATTGGATGCACAAGATTGGTTAAAAACCCTAATTGGACAAGAATATGCCTAGGGAGGACGAAAATGACCTTAATATTAATTCAATAACACAAACAAAGTTATTGGATGCACAAGATTGGTTAAAAACCCTAATTGGACAAGAATAAGCCTAGGGAGGACGTAAATGACCTAATTGATCATCCAATGACACAAACACACCTATTGGATGCACAAGATTGGTGAAAAACCATAATTGGACAAGAATATGCCTAGGGACGACGAAAATGACCTAAATATTAATTCAATGACACAAACAAACTTATCGGATGCACAAGATTGGTTAAAAACCCTAATTGGACAAGAATATGCCTAGGGAGGACGAAAATGACCTAATTGATCATCCAATGACACAAACACACCTATTGGATGCACAAGATTGGTTAAAAACCCTAATTGGACAAGAATATGCCTAGGGAGGAAGAAAATGACCTAAATATTAATTCAAAGAAACAGACAAGCTTATTGGATGCACAAGATTGGTTAAAAACCCTAATTAGACAAGAATATGCCTAGGGAGGACGAAAATGACCTAATTGATCATCCAATGACACAAACACACCTATTGGATGCACAAGATTGGTTAAAAACCCTAATTGGAAGAGAATAAGCCTAGGGAGGACGAAAATGACCTAATTGATCATCCAATGACACAAACACACCTATTGGATGCACAAGATTGGTTAAAAACCCTAATTGGACAAGAATATGCCTAGGGAGGACGAAAATGACCTAATTGATCATCCAATGACACAAACACACCTATTGGATGCACAAGATTGGTTAAAAACCCTAATTGGACAAGAATATGCCTAGGGAGGACAAAAATGACCTAAATATTAATTCAATGACACAAATAAACTTATCGGATGCACAAGATTGGTTAAAAACCCTAATTGGACAAGAATAAGCCTAGGGAGGACGAAAATGACCTAATTGATCATCCAATGACACAAACACACCTATTGGATGCACAAGATTGGTTAAAAACCCTAATTGGACAAGAATATGCCTAGGGAGGACGAAAATGACCTAAATATTAATACAATGAAACAGACAAACTTATTGGATGCACAAGATTGGTTACAAACCCTAATTGGACAAGAATATGCCTAGGGAGGACGAAAATGACCTAATTGATCATCCAATGACACAAACACACCTATTGGATGCACAAGATTAGTTAAAAACCCTAATTGGACAAGAATAAGCCTAGGGAGGACGAAAATGACCTAAATGTTCATCCAATGACACAAACACACCTATTGGATGCACAAGATTACTTAAAAACCCTAATTGGACAAGAATACGACTAGGGAGGACGAAAATGCCCTAAATGTTCATCCAATGACACAAACACACTTATTAGATGCACAAGATTACTCAAAAACCCTAATTGGACAAGAATAAGCCTAGGGAGGACGAAAATGACCTAAATGTTCATCCAATGACACAAACACACCTATTGGATGCACAAGATTACTTAAAAACCATAATTGGATAAGAATAAGCCTATGGAAGACGAAAATGACCTAAATGTACATCCAATGACAAAAATGAACTTATTGGATGCACAAGATTGGTTAAAAACCCTAATTGGACAAGAATAAGCCTTTGGAGGACGAAAATGACCTAAATGTTCATCCAATGACACAAACACACCTATTCGATGCACAAGATTGCTTAAAAACCCTAATTGGAAAAGAATAAAACTAGGGAAGAGAAAAATGACCTAAATGTTCATTCAATGACACAAACACACCTATTTGATGCACAAGATTGCTTAAAAACCCTAATTGGAAAAGAATAAGACTAGGGAGGACGAAAATGACCTAAATGTTCATCAAATGACACAAACACACCTAATGGATGCACAAGATTACTTAAAAACCATAATTGGACAATAATAAGCATAGGGAGGACGAAAATGACCTAAATGTTCATCCAATGACACAAACACACCTATTGGATGCACAAGATTACTTAAAACCCCTAATTGGACAAGAATAAGCCTACAGAGGACGAAAATGACCTAAATGTTCATCCAATGACACAAACACACCTATTGGATGCACAAGATTACTTAAAAACCCTAATTGGACAAGAATACGACTAGGGAGGACGAAAATGACCTAAATGTTCATCCAATGACACAAACACACTTATTAGATGCACAAGATTACTCAAAAACCCTAATTGGACAAGAATAAGCCTAGGGAGGACGAAAATGACCTAAATGTTCATCTAATGACAAAAACACACCTATTGGATGCACAAGATTACTTAAAAACCCTAATTGGACAAGAATAAGCCTATGGAAGACGAAAATGACCTAAATGTACATCCAATGACACAAATGAACTTATTGGATGCACAAGATTGGTTAAAAACCCTAATTGGACAAGAATAACCCTTTGGAGGACGAAAATGACCTAAATGTTCATCCAATGACACAAACACACCTATTGGATGCACAAGATTGCTTAAAAACCCTAATTGGACAAGAATAATACTAGGGAGGAGGAAAATGACCTAAATGTTCATCCAATGACACAAACACACCTATTGGATGCACAAGATTACTTAAAACCCCTAATTGGACAAGAATAACCCTAGAGAGGACGAAAATGACCTAAATGTTCATCCAATGACACAAACACACCTATTGGATGCACAAGATTACTTAAAAACCCTAATTGGACAAGAATACGACTAGGGAGGACGAAAATGACCTAAATGTTCATCCAATGACACAAACACACTTATTAGATGCACAAGATTACTCAAAAACCCTAATTGGACAAGAATATGCCTAGGGAGGACGAAAATGACCTAAATGTTCATCCAATGACAAAAACACACCTATTGGATGCACAAGATTACTTAAAATCCCTAATTGGACAAGAATAAGCCTATGGAAGACGAAAATGACCTAAATGTACATCCAATGACACAAATGAACTTATTGGATGCACAAGATTGGTTAAAAACCCTAATTGGACAAGAATAACCCTTTGGAGGACGAAAATGACCTAAATGTTCATCCAATGACACAAACACACCTATTGGATGCACAAGATTGCTTAAAAACCCTAATTGGAAAAGAATAATACTAGGGAGGAGGAAAATGACCTAAATGTTCATCCAATGACACAAACACACCTATTGGATGCACAAGATTACTTAAAACCCCTAATTGGACAAGAATAACCCTAGAGAGGACGAAAATGACCTAAATGTTCATCCAATGACACAAACACACCTATTGGATGCACAAGATTACTTAAAAACCCTAATTGGACAAGAATACGACTAGGGAGGACGAAAATGACCTAAATGTTCCTCCAATGACACAAACACACTTATTAGATGCACAAGATTACTCAAAAACCCTAATTGGACAAGAATAAGCCTACGGAGGACGAAAATGACCTAAATGTTCATACAATGACAAAAACACACCTATTGGATGCACAAGATTACTTAAAAACCCTAATTGGACAAGAATAAGCCTATGGAATACGAAAATGACATAAATGTACATCCAATGACACAAATGAACTTATTGGATAAACAAGATTGGTTAAAAACCCTAATTGGACAAGAATAAGCCTTTGGAGGACGAAAATGACCTAAATGTTCATCCAATGACACAAACACACCTATTGGATGCACAAGATTGCTTAAAAACCCTAATTGGAAAAGAATCAAACTATGGAGGAGGAAAATGACCTAAATGTTCATCCAATGACACAAACACACCAATTGGATGCACAAGATTGCGTAAAAACCCTAATTGGAAAAGAATAAGACTAGGGAGGACGAAAATGACCTAAATGTTTATCCAATGACACAAACACACCTATTAGATGCACAAGATTACTTAAAAACCCTAATTGGACAAGATTAAGCCTAGGGAGGACGAAAATGACCTAAATGTTTATCCAATGACATAAACACACCTACTGGATGCACAAGATTACTTAAAAACCCTAATTGGACAATAATAAGCCTAGGGAGGACGAAAATGACCTAAATGTTCATCCAATGACACAAACACACCTATTGGATGCACAAGATTACTTAAAAACCCTAAATGGACAAGAATACGACTAGGGAGGACGAAAATGCCCTAAATGTTCATCCAATGACACAAACACACTTATTAGATGCACAAGATTACTCAAAAACCCTAATTGGACAAGAATAAGCCTAGTGAGGACGAAAATGACATAAATGTTCATCCAATGACACAAACACACCTATTGGATGCACAAGATTACTTAAAAACCCTAATTGGACAAGAATAAGCATATGGAAGACGAAAATGACCTAAATGTAAATCCAATGACACAAATGAACTTATTGGATGCACAAGATTGGTTAAAAACCCTAATTGGACAAGAATAAGCCTTGGGAGGATGAAAATGACCTAATTGATCATCCAATGACACAAACACACCTATTGGATGCACAAGATTACTTAAAACCCCTAATTGGACAAGAATAAGCCTAGAGAGGACGAAAATGACCTAAATGTTCATCAAATGACACAAACACACCTATTGGATGCACAAGATTACTTAAAAACCCTAATTGGACTAGAATACGACTAGGGAGGACGAAAATGACCTAAATGTTCATCCAATGATACAAACACACTTATTAGATGCACAAGATTACTCAAAAACCCTAATTGGACAAGAATAAGCCTAGGGAGGACGAAAATGACCTAAATGTTCATCCAATGACAAAAACACACCTATTGGATGCACAAGATTACTTAAAAACCAAAATTGGACAAGAATAAGCCTATGGAAGACGAAAATGACCTAAATGTACATCCAATGACACAAATGAACTTATTGGATGCACAAGATTGGTTAAAAACCCTAATTGGACAAGCATAAGCCTTTGGAGGACGAAAATGACCTAAATGTTCATCCAATGACACAAACACACCTATTGGATGCACTAGATTGCTTAAAAACCCTAATTAGAAAAGAATAAAACTAGGGAGGAGGAAAATGACCTAAATGTTCATCCAATGACACAAACACACCTATTGGATGCACAAGATTGCTTAAAAACCTTAATTGGAAAAGAATAAGACTAGGGAGGACGAAAATGACCTAAATGTTCATCCATTGACACAAACACACCTATTAGATGCACAAGATTACTTAAAAACCCTAATTGGACAAGATTAAGCCTAGGGAGGACGAAAATGACCTAAATGTTCATCCAATGACACAAACACACCTACTGGACGCACAAGATTACTTAAAAACCCTAATTGGACAATAATAAGCCTATGGAAGACGAAAATGACCTAAATTGACATCCAATGACACAAATGAACTTATTGGATGCACAAGATTGGTTAAAAACCCTAATTGGACAAGAATAAGCCTTTGGAGGACGAAAATGACCTAAATGTTCATCCAATGACACAAACACACCTATTGGATGCACAAGATTGCTTAAAAACCCTAATTGGAAAAGAATAAAACTAGGGAAGAGAAAAATGACCTAAATGTTCATCCAATGACACAAACACACCTATTGGATGCACAAGATTGCTTAAAAACCCTATTTGGAAAAGAATAAGACTAGGGAGGACGAAAATGACCTAAATGTTCATCCAATGACACAAACACACCTATTGGATCCACAAGATTGGTTCAAAACCCTAATTGGACAAGAATAAGCCTAGGGAGGACGAAAATGACCTAAATGTTCATCCAATGACACAAACACACCTATTGGATGCACAAGATTACTTAAAAACCCTAATTGGACAAGAATACAACTAGGGAGGACGAAAATGACCTAAATGTTCATCCAATGAAACAAACACACCTATTGGATGCACAAGATTGGTTTAAAATCCGAATTTATAAAGAATAAGCCTAGGGAGGCCGAAAATCAGCTAAATGTTCATCTAATGAAACAAACACACCTATTAGATGCTCAAGATTGCTTAAAAACCCTAATTGGAAAATAATAACACTAGGGAGGACGAAAATGACCTAAATGTTCATCCAATGACACAAACACACCTATTGGATGCGCAAGATTGGTTAAAAACCCTAATTGGACAAGAATAAACCTAGGGAGGACGAAAATGACCTAAATGTTCATCCCATGACACAAACATACCTATTGGATGCACAAGATTGGTTAAAAACCCTAATTTGTAAAGAATAAGCCTAGGGAGGACGAAAATGACCTTAATGTTCATCTAATGACACAAACACACCTTTTGGATGCACAAGATTCGTTAAAAACCCTAATTGGACAAGAATAAGCCTACAGAGGAAGCAAATGACCTAAATGTACATCCAATGACACAAATGAACTTATTGGATGCACAAGATTGGTTAAAAACCCTAATTGGACAAGAATAAGCCTATGGAGAACGAAAATGACCTAAATGTTCATCCAATGACACAAACACACCTATTGGATGCACAAGATTGGTTCAAAACCCTAATTGGACAAGAATAAGCCTAGGGAGGACGAAAATGACCTAAATGTTCATCCAATGACACAAACACACCTATTGGATGCACCAGATTACTTAAAAACTCTAATTGGACAAGAATACAACTAGGGAGGACGTAAATGACCTAAATGTTCATCCAATGACACAAACACACCTATTGGATGCACAAGATTGGTTCAAAACCCTAATTGGACAAGAAAAAGCCATTGGAGGACGAAAATGACCTAAATGTTCATCCAATGACACAAACACACCTATTGGATGCACAAGATTGCTTAAAAACCCTAATTGGAAAAGAATAAGACTAGGGAGGACGAAAATGACCTAAATGTTCATCCAATGACACAAACACACCTATTAGATGCACAAGATTACTTAAAAACCCTAATTGGACAAGATTAAGCCTAGGGAGGACGAAAATGACCTAAATGTTCATCCAATGACACAAACACACCTACTGGATGCACAAGATTACTTAAAAACCCTAATTGGACAATAATAAGCCTAGGGAGGACAAAAATGACCTAAATGTTCATCCAATGACACAAACACACCTATTGGATGCACAAGATTACTTAAAACCCCTAATTGGACAAGAATATGCCTAGGGAGGACAAAAATGACCTAAATGTTCATCCAATGACACAAACACACCTATTGGATGCACAAGATTACTTAAAAATTCTTATTGGACAAGAATACGACTAGGGAGGACGAAAATGCCCTAAATGTTCATCCAATGACACAAACACACTTATTAGATGCACAAGATTACTCAAAAACCCTAATTGGACAAGAATAAGCCTAGGGAGGACGAAAATGACCTAAATGTTCATCCAATGACACAAACACACCTATTGGATGCACAAGATTACTTAAAAACCCTAATTGGACAAGAATAAGCCTATGGAAGACGAAAATGACATAAATGTACATCCAATGACACAAATGAACTTATTGGATAAACAAGATTGGTTAAAAACCCTAATTGGACAAGAATAAGCCTTTGGAGGACGAAAATGACCTAAATGTTCATCCAATGACACAAACACACCTATTGGATGCACAAGATTGCTTAAAAACCCTAATTGGAAAAGAATCAAACTATGGAGGAGGAAAATGATCTAAATGTTCATCCAATGACACAAACACACCTATTGGATGCACAAGATTACTTAAAACCCCTAATTGGACAAGAATAAGCCTAGAGAGGACGAAAATAACCTAAATGTTCATCCAATGACACAAACACACCTATTGGATCCACAAGATTACTTAAAAACCCTAATTGGACAAGAATACGACTAGGGAGGACGAAAATGACCTAAATGTTCATCCAATGACACAAACACACTTATTAGATGCACAAGATTACTCAAAAACCCTAATTGGACAAGAATAAGCCTAGGGAGGACGAAAATGACCTAAATGTTCATCCAATGACAAAAACACACCTATTGGATGCACAAGATTACTTAAAAACCAAAATTGGACAAGAATAAGCCTATGGAAGACGAAAATGACCTAAATGTACATCCAATGACACAAATGAACTTATTGGATGCACAAGATTGGTTAAAAACCCTAATTGGACAAGCATAAGCCTTTGGAGG
>JBBPBR010000004.1:32855931-32868763 GCA_037974775.1 Cicer pinnatifidum | reverse complement strand
AGGGAGGACGAAAATGACCTAAATGTTCATCCAATGACACAAACACACCTACTGGACGCACAAGATTACTTAAAAACCCTAATTGGACAATAATAAGCCTATGGAAGACGAAAATGACCTAAATTGACATCCAATGACACAAATGAACTTATTGGATGCACAAGATTGGTTAAAAACCCTAATTGGACAAGAATAAGCCTTTGGAGGACGAAAATGACCTAAATGTTCATCCAATGACACAAACACACCTATTGGATGCACAAGATTGCTTAAAAACCCTAATTGGAAAAGAATAAAACTAGGGAGGACGAAAATGACCTAAATGTTCATCCAATGACACAAACACAGCTATTGGATGCACAAGATTACTTAAAAACCCTAATTGGACAAGAATAAGCCTAGGGAGAACGAAAATGACCTAAATGTTCATCCAATGACACAAACACACCTTTTGGATGCACAAGATTACTTAAAAACCCTAATTGGACAAGAATAAGCCTAGGGAAGACGAAAATGACCTAAATGTACATCCAATGACACAAATGAACTTATTGGATGCACAAGATTGGTTAAAAACCCTAATTGGACAAGAATAAGCATTTGGAGGACGAAAATGACCTAAATGTTCATCCAATGACACAAACACACCTATTGGATGCACAAGATTGCTTAAAAACCCTAATTGGAAAAGAATAAAACTAGGGAATAGAAAAATGACCGAAATGTTCATCCAATGACACAAACACACCTACTGGATGCACAAGATTGATTAAAAACCCTAATTGGAAAAGAATAAGACTAGGGAGGACGAAAATGACCTAAATGTTCGTCCAATGACACAAATGAAACTATTGGATGCACAAGATTGGTTAAAAACCCTAATTGGATAAGAATAAGCCTTTGGAGGACGAAAATGACCTAAATGTTCATCCAATGACACAAACACACCTATTGTATGCACTAGATTGCTTAAAAACCCTAATTGGAAAAGAATAAAACTAGAAAGGAGGAAAATGACCTAAATGTTCATCCAATGACACAAACACACCTATTGGATGCACAAGATTGCTTAAAAACCCTAATTGGAAATGAATAAGACTAGGGAGGACGAAAATGACCTAAATGATCATCCAATGACACAAACACACCTATTAGATGCAGAAGATTACTTAAAAACCCTAATTGGACAAGATTAAGCCTAGGGAGGACGAAAATGACCTAAATGTTCATCCAATGACACAAACACACCTACTGGACGCACAAGATTACTTAAAAACCCTAATTGGACAATAATAAGCCTATGGAAGACGAAAATGACCTAAATTGACATCCAATGACACAAATGAACTTATTGGATGCACAAGATTGGTTAAAAACCCTAATTGGACAAGAATAAGCCTTTGGAGGACGAAAATGACCTAAATGTTCATCCAATGACACAAACACACATATTGGATGCACAAGATTGCTTAAAAACCCTAATTGGAAAAGAATAAGACTAGGGAAGAGAAAAATGACCGAAATGTTCATCCAATGACACAAACACACCTACTGGATGCACAAGATTTCTTAAAAACCCTAATTGGAAAAGAATAAGACTAGGGAGGACGAAAATGACCTAAATGTTCATCCAATGACACAAATGAACTTATTGGATGCACAAGATTGGTTAAAAACCCTAATTGGACAAGAATAAGCCTTTGGAGGACGAAAATGACCTAAATGTTCATCGAATGACACAAACACACCTATTGGATGCACTAGATTGCTTAAAAACCCTAATTGGAAAAGAATAAAACTAGGGAGGAGGAAAATGACCTAAATGTTCATCCAATGACACAAACACACCTATTGGATGCACAAGATTACTTAAAACCCCTAATTGGACAAGAATAAGCCTAGAGAGGACGAAAATGACCTAAATGTTCATCCAATGACACAAACACACCTATTGGATGCACAAGATTACTTAAAAACCCTAATTGGACAAGAATACGACTAGGGAGGACGAAAATGACCTAAATGTTCATCCAATGACACAAACACACTTATTAGATGCACAAGATTACTCAAAAACCCTAATTGGACAAGAATATGCCTAGGGAGGACGAAAATGACCTAAATGTTCATCCAATGACAAAAACACACCTATTGGATGCACAAGATTACTTAAAATCCCTAATTGGACAAGAATAAGCCTATGGAAGACGAAAATGACCTAAATGTACATCCAATGACACAAATGAACTTATTGGATGCACAAGATTGGTTAAAAACCCTAATTGGACAAGAATAACCCTTTGGAGGACGAAAATGACCTAAATGTTCATCCAATGACACAAACACACCTATTGGATGCACAAGATTGCTTAAAAACCCTAATTGGAAAAGAATAATACTAGGGAGGAGGAAAATGACCTAAATGTTCATCCAATGACACAAACACACCTATTGGATGCACAAGATTACTTAAAACCCCTAATTGGACAAGAATAACCCTAGAGAGGACGAAAATGACCTAAATGTTCATCCAATGACACAAACACACCTATTGGATGCACAAGATTACTTAAAAACCCTAATTGGACAAGAATACGACTAGGGAGGACGAAAATGACCTAAATGTTCCTCCAATGACACAAACACACTTATTAGATGCACAAGATTACTCAAAAACCCTAATTGGACAAGAATAAGCCTTCGGAGGACGAAAATGACCTAAATGTTCATCCAATGACAAAAACACACCAATTGGATGCACAAGATTACTTAAAACCATAATTGGAAAAGAATCAAACTAGGGAGGACGAAAATGACCTAAATGTTCATCCAATGACACAAACACACCTATTAGATGCACAAGATTACTTAAAAACCCTAATTGGACAAGATTAAGCCTAGGGAGGACGAAAATGACCTAAATGTTTATCCAATGACACAAACACACCTACTGGAAGCACAAGATTACTTAAAAACCCTAATTGGACAATAATAAGCCTAGGGAGGACGAAAATGACCTAAATGTTCATCCAATGACACAAACACACCTATTGGATGCACAAGGTTACTTAAAACCCCTAATTGGACAAGAATATGCCTAGGGAGGACGAAAATGACCTAAATGTTCATCCAATGACACAAACACACCTATTGGATGCACACGATTACTTAAAAACCCTAATTGGACAAGAATACGACTAGGGAGGACGAAAATGCCCTAAATGTTCATCCAATGACACAAACACACTTATTAGATGCACAAGATTACTCAAAAACCCTAATTGGACAAGAATAAGCCTAGGGAGGACGAGAATGACATAAATGTTCATTCAATGACACAAACACACTTATTAGATGCACAAGATTACTCAAAAACCCTAATTGGACAAGAATAAGCCTAGGGAGGCCGAAAATGACCTAAATGTTCATCCAATGACACAAACACACCTATTAGATGCACAAGATTACTTAAAAACCCTAATTGGACAAGATTAAGCCTAGGGAGGACGAAAATGACCTAAATGTTCATCCAATGACACAAACACACCTACTGGATGCACAAGATTACTTAAAAACCCTAATTGGACAAGAATAAGCCTAGGGAGGACGAAAATGACCTAAATGTTCATCCAATGACACAAACACACCTATTGGATGCACAAGATTACTTAAAAACCCTAATTGGACAAGAATAAGACTAGGGAAGACGAAAATGACCTAAATGTACATCCAATGACACAAATGAACTTATTGGATGCACAAGATTGGTTAAAAACCCTAATTGGACAAGAATAAGCCTTTGGAGGACGAAAATGACCTAAATGTTCATCGAATCACACAAACACACCTATTGGATGCACTAGATTGCTTAAAAACCCTAATTGGAAAAGAATAAAACTAGGGAGGAGGAAAATGACCTAAATGTTCATCCAATGACACAAACACACCTATTGGATGCACAAGATTGCTTAAAAACCCTAATTGGAAAAGAATAAGACTAGGGAGGACGAAAATGACCTAAATGTTCATCCAAAGACACAAACACACCTATTGGATGCACAAGATTACTTAAAAACCCTAATTGGACAAGAATAAGCCTATGGAAGACGAAAATGACCTAAATGTACATCCAATGACACAAATGAACTTATTGGATGCACAAGATTGGTTAAAAACCCTAATTGGACAAGAATAACCCTTTGGAGGACGAAAATGACCTAAATGTTCATCCAATGACACAAACACACCTATTGGATGCACAAGATTGCTTAAAAACCCTAATTGGACAAGAATAATACTAGGGAGGAGGAAAATGACCTAAATGTTCATCCAATGACACAAACACACCTATTGGATGCACAAGATTACTTAAAACCCCTAATTGGACAAGAATAACCATAGAGAGGACGAAAATGACCTAAATGTTCATCCAATGACACAAACACACCTATTGGATGCACAAGATTACTTAAAAACCCTAATTGGACAAGAATACGACTAGGGAGGACGAAAATGACCTAAATGTTCATCCAATGACACAAACACACTTATTAGATGCACAAGATTACTCAAAAACCCTAATTGGACAAGAATAAGCCTAGGGAGGACGAAAATGACCTAAATGTTCATCCAATGACAAAAACACACCTATTGGATGCACAAGATTACTTAAAAACCCTAATTGGACAAGAATAAGCCTATGGAAGACGAAAATGACCTAAATGTACATCCAATGACACAAATGAACTTATTGGATGCACAAGATTGGTTAAAAACCCTAATTGGACAAGAATAAGCCTTTGGAGGACGAAAATGACCTAAATGTTCATCGAATGACACAAACACACCTATTGGATGCACTAGATTGCTTAAAAACCTTAATTGGAAAAGAATAAAACAAGGGAGGAGGAAAATGACCTAAATGTTCATCCAATGACACAAACACACCTATTGGATGCACAAGATTACTTAAAACCCCTAATTGGACAAGAATAAGCCTAGAGAGGACGAAAATGACATAAATGTTCATCCAATGACACAAACACACCTATTGGATGCACAAGATTACTTAAAAACCCTAATTGGACAAGAATACGACTAGGGAGGACGAAAATGACCTAAATGTTCATCCAATGACACAAACACACTTATTCGATGCACAAGATTACTCAAAAACCCTAATTGGAAAAGAATAAGACTAGGGAGGACGAAAATGACCTAAATGTTCATCGAATGACACAAACACACCAATGGATGCACAAGATTACTTAAAAACCCTAATTGGACAATAATAAGCATAGGGAGGACGAAAATGACCTAAATGTTCATCCAATGACACAAACACACCTATTGGATGCACAAGATTACTTAAAACCCCTAATTGGACAAGAATAAGCCTAGAGAGGACGAAAATGACCTAAATGTTCATCATATGACACAAACACACCTATTGGATGCACAAGATTACTTAAAAACCCTAATTGGACAAGAATACGACTAGGGAGGACGAAAATGACCTAAATGTTCATCCAATGACAAAAACACACCTATTGGATGCACAAGATTACTTAAAAACCCTAATTGGACAAGAATAAGCCTAGAGAGGACGAAAATGACCTAAATGTTCATCCAATGACACAAACACACCTATTGGATGCACAAGATTACTTAAAAACCCTAATTGGACAAGAATACGACTAGGGAGGACGAAAATGACCTAAATGTTCATCCAATGACACAAACACACTTATTCGATGCACAAGATTACTCAAAAACCCTAATTGGACAAGAATAAGCCTAGGGAAGACGAAAATGACCTAAATGTTCATCCAATGACAAAGACACACCTATTGGATGCACAAGATTACTTAAAAACCCTAATTGGACAAGAATAAGACTATGGAAGACGAAAATGACCTAAATGTACATCCAATGACACAAATGAAGTTATTGGATGCACAAGATTGGTTAAAAACCCAAATTGGACAAGAATAAGCCATTGGAGGACGAAAATGACCTAAATGTTCATCGAATCACACAAACACACCTATTGGATGCACTAGATTGCTTAAAAACCCTAATTGGAAAAGAATAAAACTAGGGAGGAGGAAAATGACCTAAATGTTCATCCAATGACACAAACACACCTATTGGATGCACAAGATTGCTTAAAAACCCTAATTGGAAAAGAATAAGACTAGGGAGGACGAAAATGACCTAAATGTTCATCCAATTACACAAACACACCTATTACATGCACAAGATTACTTAAAAACCCTAATTGGACAAGATTAAGCCTAGGGAGGACGAAAATGACCTAAATGTACATCCAATGACACAAATGAACTTATTGGATGCACAAGATTGGTTAAAAACCCTAATTGGACAAGAATAAGCCTTCGGAGGACGAAAATGACCTAAATGTTCATCGAATGAAACAAACACACCTATTGGATGCACTAGATTGCTTAAAAACCCTAATTGGAAAAGAATAAAACTAGGGAGGAGGAAAATGACCTAAATGTTCATCCAATGACACAAACACACCTATTGGATGCACAAGATTGCTTAAAAACCCTAATTGGAAAAGAATAAGGCTAGGGAGGACGAAAATGACCTAAATGTTCATCCAATTACACAAACACACCTATTACATGCACAAGATTACTTAAAAACCCTAATTGGACAAGATTAAGCCTAGGGAGGACGAAAATGACCTAAATGTTCATCCAATGACACAAACACACTTATTAGATGCACAAGATTACTCAAAAACCCTAATTGGACAAGAATAAGCCTAGGGAGGCCGAAAATGACCTAAATGTTCATCCAATGACACAAACACACCTATTAGATGCACAAGATTACTTAAAAACCCTAATTGGACAAGATTAAGCCTAGGGAGGACGAAAATGACCTAAATGTTCATCCAATGACACAAACACACCTACTGGATGCACAAGGTTACTTAAAAACCCTAATTGGACAATAACAAGCCTAGGGAGGACAAAAATGACCTAAATGTTCATCCAATGACACAAACACACCTATTGGATGCACAAGATTACTTAAAACCCCTAATTGGATAAGAATATGCCTAGGGAGGACAAAAATGACCTAAATGTTCATCCAATGATACAAACACACCTATTGGATGCACAAGATTACTTAAAAATTCTAATTGGACAAGAATACGACTAGGGAGGACGAAAATTCCCTAAATGTTCATCCAATGACACAAACACACTTATTAGATGCACAAGATTACTCAAAAACCCTAATTGGACAAGAATAAGCCTAGGAAGGACGAAAATGACCTAAATGTTCATCCAATGACACAAACACACCTATTGGATGCACAAGATTACTTAAAAACCATAATTGGATAAGAATAAGCCTATGGAAGACGAAAATGACCTAAATGTACATCCAATGACAAAAATGAACTTATTGGATGCACAAGATTGGTTAAAAACCCTAATTGGACAAGAATAAGCCTTTGGAGGACGAAAATGACCTAAATGTTCATCCAATGACACAAACACACCTATTCGATGCACAAGATTGCTTAAAAACCTTAATTGGCAAAGAATAAAACTAGGGAAGAGAAAAATGACCTAAATGTTCATTCAATGACACAAACACACCTATTGGATGCACAAGATTGCTTAAAAACCCTATTTGGAAAAGAATAAGACTAGGGAGGACGAAAATGACCTAAATGTTCATCAAATGACACAAACACACCTAATGGATGCACAAGATTACTTAAAAACCCTAATTGGACAATAATAAGCCTAGGGAGGACGAAAATGACCTAAATGTTCATCTAATGACACAAACACACCTATTGGATGCACAAGATTACTTAAAACCCCTAATTGGACAAGAATAAGCCTAGAGAGGACGAAAATGACCTAAATGTTCATCCAATGACACAAACACACCTATTGGATGCACAAGATTACTTAAAAACCCTAATTGGACAAGAATACGACTAGGGAGGACGAAAATGACCTAAATGTTCATCCAATGACACAAACACACTTATTAGATGCACAAGATTACTCAAAAACCCTAATTGGACAAGAATATGCCTAGGGAGGACGAAAATGACCTAAATGTTCATCCAATGACAAAAACACACCTATTGGATGCACAAGATTACTTAAAATCCCTAATTGGACAAGAATAAGCCTATGGAAGACGAAAATGACCTAAATGTACATCCAATGACACAAATGAACTTATTGGATGCACAAGATTGGTTAAAAACCCTAATTGGACAAGAATAACCCTTTGGAGGACGAAAATGACCTAAATGTTCATCCAATGACACAAACACACCTATTGGATGCACAAGATTGCTTAAAAACCCTAATTGGAAAAGAATAATACTAGGGAGGAGGAAAATGACCTAAATGTTCATCCAATGACACAAACACACCTATTGGATGCACAAGATTACTTAAAACCCCTAATTGGACAAGAATAACCCTAGAGAGGACGAAAATGACCTAAATGTTCATCCAATGACACAAACACACCTATTGGATGCACAAGATTACTTAAAAACCCTAATTGGACAAGAATACGACTAGGGAGGACGAAAATGACCTAAATGTTCCTCCAATGACACAAACACACTTATTAGATGCACAAGATTACTCAAAAACCCTAATTGGACAAGAATAAGCCTTCGGAGGACGAAAATGACCTAAATGTTCATCCAATGACAAAAACACACCAATTGGATGCACAAGATTACTTAAAACCATAATTGGAAAAGAATCAAACTAGGGAGGACGAAAATGACCTAAATGTTCATCCAATGACACAAACACACCTATTAGATGCACAAGATTACTTAAAAACCCTAATTGGACAAGATTAAGCCTAGGGAGGACGAAAATGACCTAAATGTTTATCCAATGACACAAACACACCTACTGGAAGCACAAGATTACTTAAAAACCCTAATTGGACAATAATAAGCCTAGGGAGGACGAAAATGACCTAAATGTTCATCCAATGACACAAACACACCTATTGGATGCACAAGGTTACTTAAAACCCCTAATTGGACAAGAATATGCCTAGGGAGGACGAAAATGACCTAAATGTTCATCCAATGACACAAACACACCTATTGGATGCACACGATTACTTAAAAACCCTAATTGGACAAGAATACGACTAGGGAGGACGAAAATGCCCTAAATGTTCATCCAATGACACAAACACACTTATTAGATGCACAAGATTACTCAAAAACCCTAATTGGACAAGAATAAGCCTAGGGAGGACGAGAATGACATAAATGTTCATTCAATGACACAAACACACTTATTAGATGCACAAGATTACTCAAAAACCCTAATTGGACAAGAATAAGCCTAGGGAGGCCGAAAATGACCTAAATGTTCATCCAATGACACAAACACACCTATTAGATGCACAAGATTACTTAAAAACCCTAATTGGACAAGATTAAGCCTAGGGAGGACGAAAATGACCTAAATGTTCATCCAATGACACAAACACACCTACTGGATGCACAAGATTACTTAAAAACCCTAATTGGACAATAATAAGCCTAGGGAGGACGAAAATGACCTAAATGTTCATCCAATGACACAAACACACCTATTGGATGCACAAGATTACTTAAAAACCCTAATTGGACAAGAATACGACTAGGGAGGACGAAAATGACCTAAATGTTCATCCAATGACACAAACACACTTATTAGATGCACAAGATTACTCAAAACCCCTAATTGGACAAGAATAAGCCTAGGGAGGACGAAAATGACCTAAATGTTCATCCAATGACACAAACACACCTATTGGATGCACAAGATTACTTAAAAACCCTAATTGGACAAGAATAAGCCTATGGAAGACGAAAATGACCTAAATGTACATCCAATGACACAAATGAACTTATTGGATGCACAAGATTGGTTAAAAACCCTAATTGGACAAGAATAAGCCTTTGGAGGACGAAAATGACCTAAATGTTCATCGAATGACACAAACACACCTATTGGATGCACTAGATTGCTTAAAAACCCTAATTGGAAAAGAATAAAACTAGGGAGGAGGAAAATGACCTAAATGTTCATCCAATGACACAAACACACCTATTGGATGCACAAGATTACTTAAAACCCCTAATTGGACAAGAATAAGCCTAGAGAGGACGAAAATGACCTAAATGTTCATCCAATGACACAAACACACCTATTGGATGCACAAGATTACTTAAAAACCCTAATTGGACAAGAATAAGACTAGGGAGGACGAAAATGACCTAAATGTTCATCCAATGACACAAACACACTTATTAGATGCACAAGATTACTCAAAAACCCTAATTGGACAAGAATAAGCCTAGGGAGGACAAAAATGACCTAAATGTTCATCCAATGACAAAAACACACCTATTGGATGCACAAGATTACTTAAAAACCCTAATTGGACAAGAATAAGCCTATGGAAGACGAAAATGACCTAAATGTACATCCAATGACACAAATGAACTTATTGGATGCACAAGATTGGTTAAAAACCCTAATTGGACAAGAATAAGCCTTTGGAGGACGAAAATGACCTAAATGTTCATCGAATGATACAAACACACCTATTGGATGCACTAGATTGCTTAAAAACCCTAATTGGAAAAGAATAAAACTAGGGAGGAGGAAAATGACCTAAATGTTCATCCAATGACACAAACACACCTATTGGATGCACAAGATTACTTAAAACCCCTAATTGGACAAGAATAAGCCTAGAGAGGACGAAAATGACATAAATGTTCATCCAATGACACAAACACACCTATTGGATGCACAAGATTACTTAAAAACCCTAATTGGACAAGAATACGACTAGGGAGGACGAAAATGACCTAAATGTTCATCCAATGACACAAACACACTTATTCGATGCACAAGATTACTCAAAAACCCTAATTGGAAAAGAATAAGACTAGGGAGGACGAAAATGACCTAAATGTTCATCGAATGACACAAACACACCAATGGATGCACAAGATTACTTAAAAACCCTAATTGGACAATAATAAGCATAGGGAGGACGAAAATGACCTAAATGTTCATCCAATGACACAAACACACCTATTGGATGCACAAGATTACTTAAAACCCCTAATTGGACAAGAATAAGCCTAGAGAGGACGAAAATGACCTAAATGTTCATCATATGACACAAACACACCTATTGGATGCACAAGATTACTTAAAAACCCTAATTGGACAAGAATACGACTAGGGAGGACGAAAATGACCTAAATGTTCATCCAATGACAAAAACACACCTATTGGATGCACAAGATTACTTAAAAACCCTAATTGGACAAGAATAAGCCTAGAGAGGACGAAAATGACCTAAATGTTCATCCAATGACACAAACACACCTATTGGATGCACAAGATTACTTAAAAACCCTAATTGGACAAGAATACGACTAGGGAGGACGAAAATGACCTAAATGTTCATCCAATGACACAAACACACTTATTAGATGCACAAGATTACTCAAAAACCCTAATTGGACAAGAATAAGCCTAGGGAGGACGAAAATGACCTAAATGTTCATCCAATGACACAAACACACCTATTGGATGCACAAGATTACTTAAAAACCATAATTGGATAAGAATAAGCCTATGGAAGACGAAAATGACCTAAATGTACATCCAATGACAAAAATGAACTTATTGGATGCACAAGATTGGTTAAAAACCCTAATTGGACAAGAATAAGCCTTTGGAGGACGAAAATGACCTAAATGTTCATCCAATGACACAAACACACCTATTCGATGCACAAGATTGCTTAAAAACCTTAATTGGAAAAGAATAAAACTAGGGAAGAGAAAAATGACCTAAATGTTCATTCAATGACACAAACACACCTATTGGATGCACAAGATTGCTTAAAAACCCTATTTGGAAAAGAATAAGACTAGGGAGGACGAAAATGACCTAAATGTTCATCAAATGACACAAACACACCTAATGGATGCACAAGATTACTTAAAAACCCTAATTGGACAATAATAAGCCTAGGGAGGACGAAAATGACCTAAATGTTCATCCAATGACACAAACACACCTATTGGATGTACAAGATTACTTAAAACCCCTAATTGGACAAGAATAAGCCTAGAGAGGACGAAAATGACCTAAATGTTCATCCAATGACACAAACACACCTATTGGATGCACAAGATTACTTAAAAACCCTAATTGGACAAGAATACGACTAGGGAGGACGAAAATGACCTAAATGTTCATCCAATGACACAAACACACTTATTAGATGCACAAGATCACTCAAAAACCCTAATTGGACAAGAATAAGCCTAGGGAGGACGAAAATGACCTAAATGTTCATTTAATTACAAAAACACACCTATTGGATGCACAAGATTACTTAAAAACCCTAATTGGACAAGAATAAGCCTATGGAAGACGAAAATGACCTAAATGTACATCCAATGACACAAATGAACTTATTGGATGCACAAGATTGGTTAAAAACCCTAATTGGACAAGAATAACCCTTTGGAGGACGAAAATGACCTAAATGTTCATCCAATGACACAAACACACCTATTGGAGGCACAAGATTGCTTAAAAACCCTAATTGGAAAAGAATAATACTAGGGAGGAGGAAAATGACCTAAATGTTCATCCAATGACACAAACACACCTATTGGATGCACAAGATTACTTAAAACCCCTAATTGGACAAGAATTACCCTAGAGAGGACGAAAATGACCTAAATGTTCATCCAATG
>JBBPBR010000004.1:32837811-32854005 GCA_037974775.1 Cicer pinnatifidum | reverse complement strand
ACAAACACACCTATTGGATGCACACGATTACTTAAAAACCCTAATTGGACAAGAATACGACTAGGGAGGACGAAAATGCCCTAAATGTTCATCCAATGACACAAACACACTTATTAGATGCACAAGATTACTCAAAAACCCTAATTGGACAAGAATAAGCCTAGGGAGGACGAGAATGACATAAATGTTCATTCAATGACACAAACACACCTATTGGATGCACAAGATTACTTAAAAACCCTAATTGGACAAGAATAAGCCTATGGAAGATGAAAATGACCTAAATGTACATCTAATGACACAAATGAACTTATTGGATGCACAAGATTGGTTAAAAACCCTAATTGGACAAGAATAAGCCTTTCGAGGACGAAAATGACCTTAATGTTCATCCAATGACACAAACACACCTATTGGATGCAGAAGATTGCTTAAAAACCCTAATTGGAATAGAATAAAACTAGGGAAGAGAAAAATGACCTAAATGTTCATCCAATGACCAAACACACCTAATGGATGCACAAGATTGCTTAAAAACCCTAATTGGAAAAGAATAAGACTAGGGAGGACGAAAATGACCTAAATGTTCATCCAATGACACAAACACACCTAATGGATGCACAAGATTACTTAAAAACCCTAATTGGACAATAATAAGCCTAGGGAGGACGAAAATGACCTAAATGTTCATCCAATGACACAAACACACCTATTGGATACACAAGATTACTTAAAACCCCTAATTGGACAAGAATAAGCCTAGAGAGGACGAAAATAACCTAAATGTTCATCGAATGACACAAACACACCTATTGGATGCACAAGATAACTTAAAAATCCTAATTGGACAAGAATACGACTAGGGAGGACGAAAATGACCTAAATGTTCATCAAATGACACAAACACACTTATTAGATGCACAAGATTACTCAAAAACCCTAATTGGACAACAATAAGCCTAGGGAGGACGAAAATGACCTAAATGTTCATCCAATGACAAAAACACACCTATTGGATGCACAAGATTACTTAAAAACCCTAATTGGACAAGAATAAGCCTATGGAAGACGAAAATGACCTAAATGTACATCCAATGACACAAATGAACTTATTTGATGCACAAGATTTGTTAAAAACCCTAATTGCAAAAGAATAAGCCTTTGGAGGACGAAAATGACCTAAATGTTCATCCAATGACACAAACACTCCTATTGGATGCACAAGATTGCTTAAAAACCCTAATTGGAAAAGAATAAAACTAGGGAGGAGGAAAATGACATAACTGTTCATCCAATGACACAAACACACCTATTGGATGCACAAGATTACTTAAAACCCCTAATTGGACAAGAATAAGCCTAGAGAGGACGAAAATGACCTAAATGTTCATCCAATGACACAAACACACCTATTGGATGCACAAGATTACTTAAAAACCCTAATTGGACAAGAATACGACTAGGGAGGACGAAAATGACCTAAATGTTCATCCAATGACACAAACACACTTATTAGATGCACAAGATTACTCATAAACCCTAATTGGACAAGAATAAGCCTAGGGAGGACGAAAATGACCTAAATGTTCATACAATGACAAAAACACTCCTATTGGATGCACAAGATTACTTAAAAACCCTAATTGGACAAGAATAAGCCTATGGAAGACGAAAATGACCTAAATGTACATCCAATGACACAAATGAACTTATTGGATCCACAAGACTGGTTAAAAACCCTAATTGGACAAGAATGACACAAACACACCTATTGGATGCACAAACACACCTATGACAAGAATAAGCCTTTGGAGGACGAAAATGAGCTAAATGTTCATCCAATGACACAAACACACCTATTGGATGCACAAGATTGCTTAAAAACCCTAATTGGAAAAGAATAAAACTATGGAGGAGGAAAATGACCTAAATGTTCATCCAATGACACAAACACACCTATTGGATGCACAAGATTACTTAAAAACCATAATTGGAGAAGAATACGACTAGGGAGGACGAAAATGCCCTAAATGTTCATCCAATGACACAAACACACTTATTAGATGCACAAGATTACTCAAAAACCCTAATTGGACAAGAATAAGCCTAGGGAGGACGAAAATGACCTAAATGTTCATCCAATGACACAAACACACCTATTGGATGCACAAGAATACTTAAAAACCCTAATTGGACAAGAATAAGCCTATGGAAGACAAAAATGACCTAAATGTACATCCAATGACACAAATGAACTTATTGGATGCACAAGATTGGTTAAAAACCCTAATTGGACAAGAATAAGCCTTTGGAGGACGAAAATGACCTAAATGTTCATCCAATGACACAAACACACCTATTGGATGCACAAGATTGCTTAAAAACCCTAATTTGAAAAGAATAAAACTAGGGAAGAGAAAAATGACCTGAATGTTCATCCAATGACACAAACACACCTATTGGATGCACAAGATTGCTTAAAAACCCTAATTGGAAAAGAATAAGACTAGAGAGGACGAAAATGACCTAAATGTTCATCCAATGACACGAACACACCTATTAGATGCACAAGATTACTTAAAAACCCAAATTTGACAAGAATAAGCCTAGGGAGGACGGAAATGACCTAAATGTTCATCCAATGACACAAATGAACTTATTGGATGCACAAGATTGGTTAAAAACCCTAATTGGACAAGAATAAGCCTTTGGAGGACGAAAATGACCTAAATGTTCATCCAATGACACAAACACACCTATTGGATGCACAAGATTGCTTAAAAACCCTAATTGGACTAGAATAAGCCTAGGGAGGACGAAAATGACCTAAATGTTCATCCAATGACACAAACACTCCTACTTAAAAACCCTAATTGGACAATAATAATCCTAGGGAGGACCAAAATGACCTAAATGTTCATGCAAAGACACAAACACACCTATTGGATGCACAAGATTACTTAAAACCCCTAATTGGACAAGAATAAGCCTAGGGAGGACGAAAATGACCTAAATGTTCATCCAATGACACAAACACACCTATTGGATGCACAAGATTACTTAAAAACCCTAATTGGACAAGAATAAGCCTAGGGAGGACGAAAATGACCTAAATGTTCATCAAATGACACAAATGAACTTATTGGATGCACAAGATTGGTTAAAAACCCTAATTGGACAAGAATAAGCCTTTGGAGGAAGAAAATGACCTAAATGTTCATCCAATGACACAAACACACCTATTGGATGCACAAGATTGCTTAAAAACCCTAATTGGAAAAGAATAAGACTAGGGAGAACGAAAATGACCTAAATGTTCATCCAATGACACAAAAACACCTAATGGATGCACAAGATTACTTAAAAACCCTAATTGGACAATAATAAGCCTAGGGAGGACAAAAATGACCTAAACGTTCATCCAATGACACAAACACACCTATTGGATGCACAAGATTACTTAAAACCCCTAATTGGACAAGAATAAGCCTAGAGAGGACGAAAATGACCTAAATGTTCATCCAATGACACAAACACACCTATTGGATGCACAAGATTACTTAAAAACCCTAATTTGACAAGAATACGACTAGGGAGGACGAAAATGACCTAAATGTTCATCCAATGACACAAACACACCTATTGGATGCACAAGATTGCTTAAAAACCCTAATTGGAAAAGAATAAGACTAGGGAGGACGAAAATAACCTAAATGTTCGTCCAATGACACAAACACACCTATTAGATGCACAAGATTACTTAAAAACCCTAATTAGACAAGAATGAGCCTAGGGAGGACGAAAAGGACCTAAATGTTCATCCAATGACACAAATGAACTTATTGGATGCACAAGATTGGTTAAAAACCCTAATTGGACAAGAATAAGCCTTTGGAGGACGAAAATGACCTAAATGTTCATCCAATGACACAAACACACCTATTGGATGCACAAGATTGCATAAAAACCCTAATTGGAAAAGAATAAGACTAGGGAGGACGAAAATGACCTAAATGTTCATCCAATGACACAAACACACCTATAAGATGCACAAGATTACTTAAAAACCCTAATTGGACAAGAATAAGCCTAGGGAGGACGAAAATGACCTAAATGTTCATCCAATGACCCAAACACTCCTACTGGATGCACAAGATTACTTAAAAACCCTAATTGGACAATAATACGCCTAGGGAGGACGAAAATGACCTAAATGTTCATGCAAAGACACAAACACACCTATTGGACGCACAAGATTACTTAAAACCCCTAATTGGACAAGAATAAGCCTAGGGAGGACGAAAATGACCTAAATGTTCATCCAATGACAAAAACACACCTATTGGATGCACAATATTACTTAAAAACCCTAATTGGACAAGAATACGACTAGGGAGGACGAAAATGACCTAAATGTTCATCCAATGACACAAACACACCTATTGGATGCACAAGATTGCTTAAAAACCCTAATTGGAAAAGAATAAGACTAGGGAGGACGAAAATGACCTAAATGTTCATCCAATGACACAAACACACCTATTAGATGCACAAGATTACTTAAAAACCCTAATTGGACAAGATTAAGCCTAGGGAGGACGAAAATGACCTAAATGTTCATCCAATGACACAAACACAGCTATTGGATGCACAAGATTACTTAAAAACCCTAATTGGACAAGAATAAGCCTATGGAAGACGAAAATGACCTAAATGTACATCCAATGACACAAATGAACTTATTGGATGCACAAGATTGGTTAAAAACCCTAATTGGACAAGAATAACCCTTTGGAGGACGAAAATGACCTAAATGTTCATCCAATGACACAAACACACCTATTGGATGCACGAGATTGCTTAAAAACCCTAATTGGAAAAGAAACAAAACTAGGGAAGAGAAAAATGACCTAAATGTTCATCCAATGACACAAACACACCTATTGGATGCACAAGATTGCTTAAAAACCCTAATTGGAAAAGAATAAGACTAGGGAGGACGAAAATGACCTAAATGTTCATCCAATGACACAAACATACCTATTAGATGCACAAGATTACTTAAAAACCCTAATTGGACAAAAATAAGCCTAGGGAGGACGAAAATGACCTAAATGTTCATCCAATGACACAAATGAACTTATTGGATGCACAAGATTGGTTAAAAACCCTAATTTGACAAGAATAAGCCTTTGGAGGACGAAAATGACCTAAATGTTCATCCAATGACACAAACACACCTATTGGATGCACAAGATTGCTTAAAAACCCTAATTGGAAAAGAATAAGACTAGGGAGGACGAAAATGACCTAAATGTTCATCCAATGACACAAACATACCTAATGGATGCACAAGATTACTTAAAAACCCTAATTGGACAATAATAAGCCTAGGGAGGACGAAAATGACCTAAATGTTAATCCAATGACACAAACACACCTATTGGATGCACAAGATTACTTAAAACCCCTAATTGGACAAGAATAAGCCTAGATAGGACGAAAATGACCTAAATGTTCATCCAATGACACAAACACACCTATTGGATGCACAAGATTACTTAAAAACCCTAATTGGACAAGAATATGACTAGGGGGGACGAAAATGACCTAAATGTTCATCCAATGACACAAACACACCTATTGGATGCACAAGATTGCTTAAAAACCCTAATTGGAAAAGAATAAGACTAGGGAGGACGAAAATGACCTAAATGTTCGTCCAATGACACAAACACACCTATTAGATGCACAAGATTACTTAAAAACCCTAATTGGACAAGAATAAGCCTAGGGAGGACGAAAATGACCTAAATGTTCATCCAATGACACAAATGAACTTATTGGATGCACAAGATTGGTTAAAAACCCTAATTGGACAAGAATAAGCCTTTGGAGGACGAAAATGACCTAAATGTTCATCCAATGACACAAATACACCTATTGGATGCACAAGATTGCTTAAAAACCCATATTGGATAAGAATAAGACTAGGGAGGACGAAAATGACCTAAATGTTCATCCAATGACACAAACACACCTATAAGATGCACAAGATTACTTAAAAACCCTAATTGGACAAGAATAAGCCTAGGGAGGACGAAAATGACCTAAATGTTCATCCAATGACACAAACACTCCTACTGGATGCACAAGATTACTTAAAAACCCTAATTGGACAATAATACGCCTAGGGAGGACGAAAAAGACCTAAATGTTCATGCAAAGACACAAACACACCTATTGGATGCACAAGATTACTTAAAACCCCTAATTGGACAAGAATAAGCCTAGGGAGGACGAAAATGACCTAAATGTTCATCCAATGACACAAACACACCTATTGGATGCACAAGATTACTTAAAAACCCTAATTGGACAAGAATAAGCCTATGGAAGACGAAAATGACCTAAATGTACATCCAATGACACAAATGAACTTATTTGATGCACAAGATTTGTTAAAAACCCTAATTGCAAAAGAATAAGCCTTTGGAGGACGAAAATGACCTAAATGTTCATCCAATGACACAAACACTCCTATTGGATGCACAAGATTGCTTAAAAACCCTAATTGGAAAAGAATAAAACTAGGGAGGAGGAAAATGACATAACTGTTCATCCAATGACACAAACACACCTATTGGATGCACAAGATTACTTAAAACCCCTAATTGGACAAGAATAAGCCTAGAGAGGACGAAAATGACCTAAATGTTCATCCAATGACACAAACACACCTATTGGATGCACAAGATTACTTAAAAACCCTAATTGGACAAGAATACGACTAGGGAGGACGAAAATGACCTAAATGTTCATCCAATGACACAAACACACCTATTGGATGCACAAGATTGCTTAAAAACCCTAATTGGACAATAATAAGCCTAGGGAGGACGAAAATGACCTAAATGTTCATCCAATGACACAAACACACCTATTGGATGCACAAGATTGGTTAAAAACCCTAATTGGACAAGAATAAGCCTAGGGAGGACGAAAATGACCTAAATGTATATCCAATGACACAAATGAACTTATTGGATGCACAAGATTGGTTAAAAACCCTAATTGGACAAGAATAAGCCTAGGGAGGACGAAAATGACCTAAATGTTCATCCAATGACACAAATGAACTTATTGGATGCACAAGATTGGTTGAAATCCCTAATTGGACAAGAATAAGCCTAGGGAGCACGAAAATGACCTAAATGTTCCTCCAATGACACAAACACACCAATTGGATGCACAAGATTGCATAAAAACCATAATTGGACAAGGATAAGACAAGGGAGGACGAAAATGACCTAAATGTTCCTCCAATGACACAAATGAACTTATTGGATGCACAAGATTGGTTAAAAACCCTAATTGGACAAGAATAAGCCTAGGGAGGACGAAAATGACCTAAATGTTCATCCAATGACACAAATGAACTTATTGGATGCACAAGATTGGTTAAAAACCCTAATTGGACAAGAATAAGCCTAGGGAGGACGAAAATGACCTAAATGTTCATCCAATGACACAAATGAACTTATTGGATGCACAAGATTGGTTGAAAACCATAATTGGACAAGAATAAGCCTAGGGAGGACGAAAATGACCTAAATGTTCATCCAATGACACAAACGAACTTATTGGATGCACAAGATTGGTTGAAAACCCTAATTGGACAAGAATAAGCCTAGGGAGCACGAAAATGACCTAAATGTTCCTCCAATGACACAAACACACCAATTGGATGCACAAGATTGCATAAAAACCCTAATTGGACAAGAATAAGACTAGGGAGGACAAAAATGACCTAAATGTTCATCCAATGAAGAAAATGAACTTATTGGATGCACAAGATTGGTTAAAAACCCTAATTGGACAAGAATAAGCATAGGGAGGACGAAAATGACCTAAATGTTCATCCAATGACACAAACACACCTATTGGATGCACAAGATTGCATAAAAACCCTAACTGGACAAGAATAAGACTAGGGAAGACGAAAATGACCTAAATGTCCCTCCAATGACACAAATGAACTTATTGGATGCACAAGGTTGATTAAAAACCCTAATTGGACAAGAATAAGCCTAGGGAGGACGAAAATGACCTAAATGTTCATCCAATGACACAAATGAACTTATTGGATGCACAAGATTGGTTAAAAACCCTAATTGGACAAGAATAAGCCTAGGGAGGACGAAAATGACCTAAATGTTCATCCAATGACACAAATGAAATTATTGGATGCACAAGATTGGTTAAAAACCCTAATTGGACAAGAATAAGCCTAGGGAGGACGAAAATGACCTAAATGTTCGTCCAATGACACAAACACACCTATTGGATGCACAAGATTGCATAAAAACCCTAATTGGATAAGAATAAATCTAGGGAGGACCAAAATGACCTAAATGTTCCTCCAATGACACAAACACACCTATTGGATGCACAAGATTGCATAAAAACCCTAATTCGACAAGAATAAGACTAGGGAGGACGAAAATGACCTAAATGTTCATCCAATGACACAAATGAACTTATTGGATGCACAAGATTGGTTAAAAACCCTAATTGGACAAGAATAAGCCTAGGGAGGACGAAAATGACCTAAATGTTCGTCCAATTACACAAACACACCAATTGGATGCACAAGATTGCATAAAAACCCTAATTGGACAAGAATAAGACTAGGGAGGACGAAAATGACCTAAATGTTCCTCCAATGACACAAACACTCCTATTGGATGCACAAGATTGCATAAAAACCCTAATTGGACAAGAATAAGACTAGGGAGGACGAAAATGACCTAAATGTTCATCCAATGACACAAATGAACTTATTGGATGCACAAGATTGGTTAAAAACCCTAATTGGACAAGAATAAGCCTAGGGAGGACGAAAATGACCTAAATGTTCGTCCAATGTCACAAACACACCTAGTGGATGCACAAGATTGCATAAAAACCCTAATTGGACAAGAATAAGACTAGGGAGGACGAAAATGACCTAAATGTTCATCCAATGACACAAATGAACTTATTGGATGCACAAGATTGGTTAAAAACCCTAATTGGACAAGAATAAGCATAGGGAGGACGAAAATGACCTAAACGTTCATCCAATGACACAAACCCACATATTGGATGCACAAGATTGCTTAAAACCCTAATTGGACAAGAATAAGACTAAGGAGGACAAAAATGACCTAAATGTTCGTCCAATGACACAAATGAACTTATTGAATGCACAAGATTGGTTAAAAACCCTAATCGGACAAGAATAAGCCTAGGGAGGACGAAAATGACCTAAATGTTCTTCCAATGACACAAACACACCTATTGGATGCACAAGATTGCATAAAAACCCTAATTGGACAAGAATAAGCCTAGGGAGGACGAAAATGACCTAAATGTTCGTCCAATGACACAAACACACCTATTGGATGCACAAGATTGCATAAAAACCCTAATTGTAAAAGAATAAGGCTAGGGAGGACGAAAATGACCTAAATGTTCATCCAATGACACAAATGAACTTATTGGATGCACAAGATTGGTTAAAAACCCTAATTGGACAAGAATAAGCCTAGGGAGGACGAAAATGACCTAAATGTTCATCAAATGACAAAACACACCTATTGGATGCACAAGATTGGTTAGAAACCCTAATTGGACAAGAATAAGCCTAGGGAGGACGAAAATGACCTAAATGTTCATCCAATGACACAAATGAACTTATTGGATGCACAAGATTGGTTAAAAACCCTAATTGGACAAGAATAAGCCTAGGGAGGACGAAAATGACCTAAATGTTCATCCAATGACACAAATGAACTTATTGGACGCACAAGATTGGTTAAAAACCCTAACTGGACAAGAATAAGCCTAGGGAGGACAAAAATGACCTAAATGTTCGTCCAATGACACAAACACACCTATTGGATGCACAAGATTGCATAAAAACCCTAATTGGACAAGAATAAGCCTAGGGAGGACGAAAATGACCTAAATGTTCATCCAATGACACAAATGAACTTATTGGATGCACAAGATTGGTTAAAAACCCTAATTGGACAAGAATAAGCCTAGGGAGGACGAAAATGACCTAAATGTTCCTCTAATGACACAAACACACCTATTGGATGCACAAGATTGCATAAAAACCCTAATTCGACAAGAATAAGACTAGGGAGGACGAAAATGACCTAAATGTTCATCCAATGACACAAATGAACTTATTGGATGCACAAGATTGGTTAAAAACCCTAATTGGACAAGAATAAGCCTAGGGAGGACGAAAATGACCTAAATGTTCATCCAATGACACAAACACACATATTGGATGCACAAGATTGCATAAAAACCCTAATCTGACAAGAATAAGACTAGGGAGGACGAAAATGACCTAAATGTTCATCCAATGACACAAATGAACTTATTGGATGCACAAGATTGGTTAAAAACCCTAATTGGACAAGAATAAGCCTAGGGAGGACGAAAATGACCTAAATGTTCGTCCAATGACAAAAATGAACTTATTGGTTGCACAAGATTGGTTAAAAACCCTAATTTGACAAGAATAAGACTAGGGAGGACGAAAATGACCTAAATGTTCCTCCAATGACACAAACACACCTATTGGATGCACAAGATTGCATAAAAACCCTAATTCGACAAGAATAAGACTAGGGAGGACGAAAATGACCTAAATGTTCCACCAATGACACAAACACACCTATAGGATGCACAAGATTGCATAAAAACCCTAATTGGACACGAATAAGACTAGGGAGGACGAAAATGACCTAAATGTTCATCCAATGACACAAATGAACTTATTGGATGCACAAGATTGGTTAAAAACCCTAATTGGACAAGAATAAGCCTAGGGAGGACGAAAATGACCTAAATTGTCATCCAATGATACAAATGAACTTATTGGATGCACAAGATTGGTTGAAAACCCTAATTGGACAAGAATAAGCCTAGGGAGGACGAAAATGACCTAAATGTTCATCCAATGACACAAATGAACTTATTGGATGCACAAGATTGGTTAAAAACCCTAATTGGACAAGAATAAGCCTATGGAGGACAAAAATGACCTAAATGTTCATCCAATGACACAAACACACCTATTGGATGCACAAGATTACATAAAAACCCTAATTGGACAAGAATAAGCTTAGGGAGGACGAAAATGACCTTAATGTTCATCCAATGACACAAACACACCTATTGGATGCACAAGATTACTTAAAAACCCTAATTGGACAAGAATACGACTAGGGAGGACGAAAATGACCTAAATGTTCATCCAATGACACAAACACACCTATTGGATGCACAAGATTGCTTAAAAACCCTAATTGGAAAAGAATAAAACTAGGGAGGAGGAAAATGACCTAAATGTTAATCCAATGACACAAACACACCTATTGGATGCACAAGATTGCTTAAAAACCCTAATAGGAAAACAATAAGACTAGGGAGGACGAAAATGACCTAAATGTTCATCCAATGACACAAACACACCTATTAGATGCACAAGATTACTTAAAAACCCTAATTGGACAAGATTAAGCCTAGGGAGGACGAAAATGACCTAAATGTTCATCCAATGACACAAACACACCTACTGGATCCACAAGATTACTTAAAAACCCTAATTGGACAATAATAAGCCTAGGGAGGACGAAAATGACCTAAATGTTCATCCAATGACACAAACACACCTATTGGAGCACAAGATTACTTAAAAACCCTAATTGGACAAGAATACGACTAGGGAGGACGAAAATGCCCTAAATGTTCATCCAATGACACAAACACACTTATTAGATGCACAAGATTACTCAAAACCCCTAATTGGACAAGAATAAGCCTAGGGAGGACGAAAATGACCTAAATGTTCATCCAATGACACAAACACACCTATTGGATGCACAAGATTACTTAAAAACCCTAATTGGACAAGAATACGACTAGGGAGTACGAAAATGCCCTAAATGTTCATCCAATGACACAAACACACTTATTAGATGCACAAGATTACTTAAAAACCCTAATTGGACAAGATTAAGCCTAGGGAGGACGAAAATGACCTAAATGTTCATCCAATGACACAAACACACCTACTGGATCCACAAGATTACTTAAAAACCCTAATTGGACAATAATAAGCCTAGGGAGGACGAAAATGACCTAAATGTTCATCCAATGACACAAACACACCTATTGGATGCACAAGATTACTTAAAAACCCTAATTGGACAAGAATACGACTAGGGAGGACGAAAATGCCCTAAATGTTCATCCAATGACACAAACACACTTATTAGATGCACAAGATTACTCAAAAACCCTAATTGGACAAGAATAAGCCTAGGGAGGACGAAAATGACCTAAATGTTCATCCAATGACACAAACACACCTATTGGATGCACAAGATTACTTAAAAACCATAATTGGATAAGAATAAGCCTATGGAAGACGAAAATGACCTAAATGTACATCCAATGACAAAAATGAACTTATTGGATGCACAAGATTGGTTAAAAACCCTAATTGGACAAGAATAAGCCTTTGGAGGACGAAAATGACCTAAATGTTCATCCAATGACACAAACACACCTATTCGATGCACAAGATTGCTTAAAAACCCTAATTGGAAAAGAATAAAACTAGGGAAGAGAAAAATGACCTAAATGTTCATTCAATGACACAAACACACCTATTTGATGCACAAGATTGCTTAAAAACCCTAATTGGAAAAGAATAAGACTAGGGAGGACGAAAATGACCTAAATGTTCATCAAATGACACAAACACACCTAATGGATGCACAAGATTACTTAAAAACCATAATTGGACAATAATAAGCATAGGGAGGACGAAAATGACCTAAATGTTCATCCAATGACACAAACACACCTATTGGATGCACAAGATTACTTAAAACCCCTAATTGGACAAGAATAAGCCTACAGAGGACGAAAATGACCTAAATGTTCATCCAATGACACAAACACACCTATTGGATGCACAAGATTACTTAAAAACCCTAATTGGACAAGAATACGACTAGGGAGGACGAAAATGACCTAAATGTTCATCCAATGACACAAACACACTTATTAGATGCACAAGATTACTCAAAAACCCTAATTGGACAAGAATAAGCCTAGGGAGGACGAAAATGACCTAAATGTTCATCTAATGACAAAAACACACCTATTGGATGCACAAGATTACTTAAAAACCCTAATTGGACAAGAATAAGCCTATGGAAGACGAAAATGACCTAAATGTACATCCAATGACACAAATGAACTTATTGGATGCACAAGATTGGTTAAAAACCCTAATTGGACAAGAATAACCCTTTGGAGGACGAAAATGACCTAAATGTTCATCCAATGACACAAACACACCTATTGGATGCACAAGATTGCTTAAAAACCCTAATTGGACAAGAATAATACTAGGGAGGAGGAAAATGACCTAAATGTTCATCCAATGACACAAACACACCTATTGGATGCACAAGATTACTTAAAACCCCTAATTGGACAAGAATAACCCTAGAGAGGACGAAAATGACCTAAATGTTCATCCAATGACACAAACACACCTATTGGATGCACAAGATTACTTAAAAACCCTAATTGGACAAGAATACGACTAGGGAGGACGAAAATGACCTAAATGTTCATCCAATGACACAAACACACCTATTGGATGCACAAGATTGCTTAAAAACCCTAATTAGACAAGAATAAGACTAGGGAGAACGAAAATGACCTAAATGTTCATCCAATGACACAAACACACTTATTGGATGCACAAGATTGCTTAAAAACCCTAATTGGACAAGAATAAGCCTAGGAAGGACGAAAATGATCTAAATGTACATTCAATGACACAAATGAACTTAGTGGATGCACTAGATTGGTTAAAAACCCTAATTGGACAAGAATAAGCCTAGGGAGGACGAAAATGACTTAAATGTTCATCCAATGACACAAACACACCTATTGGATGCACAAGATTAATTAAAAACCCTAATTGGACAAGAATACGACTAGGGAGGACGAAAATGACCTAAATGTTCATCCAATGACACAAACACACCTATTGGATGCACAAGATTGCTTAAAAACCCTAATTGGAAAAGAATAAGACTAGGGAGGACGAAAATGACCTAAATGTTCATCCAATGACACGGAAATGACCTAAATGTTCATCCAATGAACTAAACACACCTATTGGATGCACAAGATAGGTTAAAAACCCTAATTGGACAAGAATAAGCCTAGGGAGGACGAAAATGACCAAAATATTCATCCAATGACACAAACACACCTATTGGATGCACAAGATTGCTTAAAAACCTTAATTAGACAAGAATAAGACTAGGGAGGACGAAAATGACGTAAATGTTCATCCAATGACACAAACATACCTATTAGATGCACAAGATTGCTTAAAAACCCTAATTAGACAAGAATAAGCCTAGGGAGGACGAAAATGACCTAAATGTACATCCAATGACACAAATGAACTTATTGGATGCACAAGATTGGTTAAAAACCCTAATTGGACAAGAATAAGCCTTTGGAGGACGAAAATGACCTAAATGTTCATCCAATGACACAAACACACCTATTGGATGCACAAGATTGCTTAAAAACCCTAATTGGAAAAGAATAAGACTAAGGAGGACGAAAATGACCTAAATGTTCATCCAATGACACAAACACACCGAATGGATGCACAAGATTACTTAAAAACCCTAATTGGACAATAATAAGCCTAGGGAGGACGAAAATGACCTAGATGTTCATCCAATGACACAAACACACCTATTGGATGCACAAGATTACTTAAAACCCCTAATTGGACAAGAATAAGCCTAGATAGGACGAAAATGACCTAAATGTTCATCCAATGACACAAACACACCTATTGGATGCACAAGATTACTTAAAAACCCTAATTGGACAAGAATACGACTAGGGAGGACGAAAATGACCTAAATGTTCATCCAATGACACAAACACACCTATTGGATGCACAAGATTGCTTAAAAACCCTAATTGGAAAAGAATAAAACTAGGGAGGAGGAAAATGACCTAAATGTTAATCCAATGACACAAACACACCTATTGGATGCACAAGATTGCTTAAAAACCCTAATAGGACAACAATAAGACTAGGGAGGACGAAAATGACACAAACACACCTATTGGATGCACAAGATTACTCAAAACCCCTAATTGGACAAGAATAAGCCTAGGGAGGACGAAAATGACCTAAATGTTCATCCAATGACACAAACACACCTATTGGATGCACAAGATTACTTAAAAACCCTAATCGGACAAGAATACGACTAGGGAGGACGAAAATGCCCTAAATGTTCATCCAATGACACAAACACACTTATTAGATGCACAAGATTACTCAAAACCCCTAATTGGACAAGAATAAGCCTAGGGAGGACGAAAATGACCTAAATGTTCATCCAATGACACAAACACACCTATTGGATGCACAAGATTACTTAAAAACCCTAATTGGACAAGAATAAGCCTATGGAAGACGAAAATGACCTAAATGTACATCCAATGACACAAATCAACTTATTGGATGCACAAGATTGGTTAAAAACCCTAATTGGACAAGAATAAGCCTTTGGAGGACGAAAATGACCTAAATGTTTATCCAATGACACAAATGAACTTATTGGATGCACAAGATTGGTTAAAAATCCTAATTGGACAAGAATAAGCCTTTGGAAGTTGAAAATGACCTAAATGTTCATCCAATGACACAAACACACCTATTAGATGCACAAGATTGCTTAAAAACCCTAATTGGAAAAGAATAAGACTAGGGAGGACGAAAATGACCTAAATGTTCATCCAATGACACAAATACACCTATTAGATGCACAAGATTACTTAAAACCCCTAATTGGACAAGAATAAGCCTAGGGAGGACGAAAATGACCTAAATATTCATCCAATGACACAAACACTCCTACAGGATGCACAATATTACTTAAAAACCCTAATTGGACAATAATAAGCCTAGGGAGGACGAAAATGACCTAAATGTTCATCCAATGACACAAACACACTATTGGATGCACAAGATTACTTAAAACCCCTAATTGGACAAGAATA
>JBBPBR010000004.1:32810471-32824742 GCA_037974775.1 Cicer pinnatifidum | reverse complement strand
GACACAAACACACCTATTGGATGCACAAGATTACTTAAAACCCCTAATTGGACAAGAATAAGCCTAGGGAGGACGAAAATGACCTAAATGTTCATCCAATGACACAAACACACCTATTGGATGCACAAGATTACTTAAAAACCCTAATTGGACAAGAATACGACTAGGGAGGACGAAAATGCCCTAAATGTTCATCCAATGACACAAACACACTTATTAGATGCACAAGATTACTCAAAACCCCTAATTGGACAAGAATAAGCCTAGGGAGGACGAAAATGACCTAAATGTACATCCAATGACACAAACACACCTATTGGATGCACAAGATTACTTAAAAACCCTAATAGGAAAACAATAAGACTAGGGAGGACGAAAATGACCTAAATGTTCATCCAATGACACAAACACACCTATTAGATGCACAAGATTACTTAAAAACCCTAATTGGACAAGATTAAGCCTAGGGAGGACGAAAATGACCTAAATGTTCATCCAATGACACAAACACACCTATTGGATGCACAAGATTACTTAAAAACCCTAATTGGACAAGAATACGACTAGGGAGGACGAAAATGACCTAAATGTTCATCCAATGACACAAACACACCTATTGGATGCACAAGATTGCTTAAAAACCCTAATTGGAAAAGAATAAAACTAGGGAGGAGGAAAATGACCTAAATGTTAATCCAATGACACAAACACACCTATTGGATGCACAAGATTGCTTAAAAACCCTAATAGGAAAACAATAAGACTAGGGAGGACGAAAATGACCTAAATGTTCATCCAATGACACAAACACACCTATTAGATGCACAAGATTACTTAAAAACCCTAATTGGACAAGATTAAGCCTAGGGAGGACGAAAATGACCTAAATGTTCATCCAATGACACAAACACACCTACTGGATCCACAAGATTACTTAAAAACCCTAATTGGACAATAATAAGCCTAGGGAGGACGAAAATGACCTAAATGTTCATCCAATGACACAAACACACCTATTGGAGCACAAGATTACTTAAAAACCCTAATTGGACAAGAATACGACTAGGGAGGACGAAAATGCCCTAAATGTTCATCCAATGACACAAACACACTTATTAGATGCACAAGATTACTCAAAACCCCTAATTGGACAAGAATAAGCCTAGGGAGGACGAAAATGACCTAAATGTTCATCCAATGACACAAACACACCTATTGGATGCACAAGATTACTTAAAAACCCTAATTGGACAAGAATACGACTAGGGAGTACGAAAATGCCCTAAATGTTCATCCAATGACACAAACACACTTATTAGATGCACAAGATTACTTAAAAACCCTAATTGGACAAGATTAAGCCTAGGGAGGACGAAAATGACCTAAATGTTCATCCAATGACACAAACACACCTACTGGATCCACAAGATTACTTAAAAACCCTAATTGGACAATAATAAGCCTAGGGAGGACGAAAATGACCTAAATGTTCATCCAATGACACAAACACACCTATTGGATGCACAAGATTACTTAAAAACCCTAATAGGAAAACTATAAGACTAGGGAGGACGAAAATGACCTAAATGTTTATCCAATGACACAAACACACCTATTAGATGCACAAGATTACTTAAAAACCCTAATTGGACAAGATTAAGCCTAGGGAGGACGAAAATGACCTAAATGTTCATCCAATGACACAAACACACCTACTGGATCCACAAGATTACTTAAAAACCCTAATTGGACAAGAATAAGCCTAGGGAGGACGAAAATGACCTAAATGTTCATCCAATGACACAAACACACCTATTGGATGCACAAGATTACTTAAAAACCCTAATTGGACAAGAATACGACTAGGGAGGACAAAAATGACCTAAATGTTCATCCAATGACACAAACACACCTATTGGATGCACAAGATTGGTTAAAAACCCTAATTGGACAAGAATAAGCCTAGGGGGGACGAAAATGACCTAAATGTTAATCCAATGACACAAACACACCTATTGGATGCACAAGATTGGTCAAAAACCCTAATTGGACAAGAATAACCCTAGGGAGGACGAAAATGACCTAAATGTTCATCCAATGACACAAACACACCTATTGGATGCACAAGATTACTTAAAAACCCTAATTGGACAAGAATACGACTAGGGAGGACGAAAATGACCTAAATGTTCATCCAATGACACAAACACACCTATTGGATGCACAAGATAGGTTAAAAACCCTAATTGGACAAGAATAAGCCTAGGGAGGACGAAAATGACCTAAATGTTCATCCAATGACACAAACACACCTATTGGATGCACAAGATTGGTTAAAAACCCTAATTGGACAAGAATAAGCCTAGGGAGGACAAAAATGACCTAAATGTTCATCCAATGACACAAATGAACTTATTGGATGCACAAGATTGCTTAAAACCCTAATTGGACATGAATAAGACTAGGGAGGACGAAAATGACCTAAATGTTCATCCAATGACACAAATGAACTTATTGGATGCACAAGATTGGTTAAAAACCCTAATTGGACAAGAATAAGCCTAGGGAGGACGAAAATGACCTAAATGTTCGTCGAATGACACAAAGACACCTATTGGATGCACAAGATTGCATAAAAACCCTAATTGGACAAGAATAAGACTAGGGAGGACGAAAATGACCTAAATGTTCCTCCAATGACACAAACACACCTATTGGATGCACAAGATTGCATAAAAACCCTAATTCGACTAGAATAAGACTAGGGAGGACGAAAATGACCTAAATGTTCATCCAATGACACAAATGAACTTATTGGATGCACAAGATTGGTTAAAAACCCTAATTGGACAAGAATAAGCCTAGGGAGGACGAAAATGACCTAAATGTTCATCCAATGACACAAATAAACCTATTGGATGCACAAGATTGCTTAAAAACCCTAATTGGACAAGAATAAGCCTAGGGAGGACGAAAATGACCTAAATGTTCATCCAATGACACAAATACACCTATTGGATGCACAAGATTGGTTAGAAACAATAATTGGACAAGAATAAGCCTAGGGAGGACGAAAATGACCTAAATGTTCATCCAATGACACAAACACACTTATTGGATGCACAAGATTGGTTAAAAACCCTAATTGGACAAGAATAAGCCTATGGAGGACGAAAATGACCTAAATGTTCATCCAATGACACAAACACACGTATTGGATGCACATGATTACTTAAAAACCCTAATTGGACAAGAATAAGCCTAGGGAGGACGAAAATGACTTAAATGTTCATCCAATGACACAAACACACCTATTGGATGCACAAGATTAATTAAAAACCCTAATTGGACAAGAATACGACTAGGGAGGACGAAAATGACCTAAATGTTCATCCAATGACACAAACACACCTATTGGATGCACAAGATTGCTTAAAAACCCTAATTGGAAAAGAATAAGACTAGGGAGGACGAAAATGACCTAAATGTTCATCCAATGACACAAACACACCTATTAGATGCACAAGATTACTTAAAAACCCTAATTGGACAAGATTAAGCCTAGGGAGGACGAAAATGACCTAAATGTTCATCCAATGACACAAACACAGCTATTGGATGCACAAGATTACTTAAAAACCCTAATTGGACAAGAATAAGCCTATGGAAGACGAAAATGACCTAAATGTACATCCAATGACACAAATGAACTTATTGGATGCACAAGATTGGTTAAAAACCCTAATTGGACAAGAATAACCCTTTGGAGGACGAAAATGACCTAAATGTTCATCCAATGACACAAACACACCTATTGGATGCACGAGATTGCTTAAAAACCCTAATTGGAAAAGAAACAAAACTAGGGAAGAGAAAAATGACCTAAATGTTCATCCAATGACACAAACACACCTATTGGATGCACAAGATTGCTTAAAAACCCTAATTGGAAAAGAATAAGACTAGGGAGGACGAAAATGACCTAAATGTTCATCCAATGACACAAACATACCTATTAGATGCACAAGATTACTTAAAAACCCTAATTGGACAAAAATAAGCCTAGGGAGGACGAAAATGACCTAAATGTTCATCCAATGACACAAATGAACTTATTGGATGCACAAGATTGGTTAAAAACCCTAATTTGACAAGAATAAGCCTTTGGAGGACGAAAATGACCTAAATGTTCATCCAATGACACAAACACACCTATTGGATGCACAAGATTGCTTAAAAACCCTAATTGGAAAAGAATAAGACTAGGGAGGACGAAAATGACCTAAATGTTCATCCAATGACACAAACACACCTATTAGATGCACAAGATTACTTAAAAACCCTAAATGGACAAGAATAAGCCTAGGGAGGACGAAAATGACCTAAATGTTCATCCAATGACACAAATGAACTTATTGGATGCACAAGATTGGTTAAAAACCCTAATTGGACAAGAATAAGCCTTTGGAGGACGAAAATGACCTAAATGTTCATCCAATGACACAAATGAACTTATTGGATGCACAAGATTAGTTAAAAACCCTAATTGGACAAGAATAAGCCTTTGGAGGACGAAAATGACTTAAATGTTCATCCAATGACACAAACACACCTAATGGATGCACAAGATTGCTTAAAAACCCTAATTGGAAAAGAATAAGACTAGGGAGGACGAAAATGACCTAAATGTTCATCCAATGACACAAATACACCTATTAGATGCACAAGATTACTTAAAACCCCTAATTGGACAAGAATAAGCCTAGGGAGGACGAAAATGACATAAATGTTCATCCAATGACACAAACACTCCTACACGATGCACAAGATTACTTAAAAACCCTAATTGGACAATAATAAGCCTAGGGAGGACGAAAATGACCTAAATGTTCATCCAATGACACAAACACTCCTACAGGATGCACAATATTACTTAAAAACCCTAACTGGACAATAATAAGCCTAGGGAGGACGAAAATGACCTAAATGTTCATCCAATGACACAAACACACTATTGGATGCACAAGATTACTTAAAACCCCTAATTGGACAAGAATATGCCTAGGGAGGACGAAAATGACCTAAATGTTCATCCAATGACACAAACACACCTATTGGATGCACAAGATTACTTAAAAACCCTAATTGGACAAGAATACGACTAGGGAGGACGAAAATGCCCTAAATGTTCATCCAATGACACAAACACACTTATTTGATGCACAAGATTACTCAAAACCCCTAATTGGACAAGAATAAGCCTAGGGAGGACGAAAATGACCTAAATGTTCATCCAATGAAACAAACACAGCTATTGGATGCACAAGATTACTTAAAAACCCTAATTGGACAAGAATAAGCCTATGGAAGACGAAAATGACCTAAATGTACATCCAATGACACAAATGAACTTATTGGATGCACAGGATTGGTTAAAAACCCTAATTGGACAAGAATAAGCCTTTGGAGGACGAAAATGACCTAAATGTTCATCCAATGACACAAACACACCTATTGGATGCACAAGATTGCTTAAAAACCCTAATTGGAAAAGAATAAAACTAGGGAAGAGAAAAATGACCTAAATGTTCATCCAATGACGCAAACACACCTTTTGGATGCACAAGATTGCTTAAAAACCCTAATTGGAAAAGAATAAGACTAGGGAGGACGAAAATGACCTAAATGTTCATCCAATGACACAAACACACCTATTAGATGCACAAGATTACTTAAAAACCCTAAATGGACAAGAATAAGCCTAGGGAGGACGAAAATGACCTAAATGTTCATCCAATGACACAAATGAACTTATTGGATGCACAAGATTGGTTAAAAACCCTAATTGGACAAGAATAAGCCTTTGGAGGACGAAAATGACCTAAATGTTCATCCAATGACACAAACACACCTATTGGATGCACAAGATTGCTTAAAACCCCTAATTGGACAAGAATAAGCCTATGGAGGATGAAAATCACCTAAATGTTCATCCAATGACACAAACACACCTATTGGATGCATAAGATTACTTAAAAACCCTAATTGGACAAGAATACGACTAGGGAGGACGAAAATGACCTAAATGTTCATCCAATGACACAAACACACCTATTGGATGCACAAGATTGCTTAAAAACCCTAATTGGAAAAGAATAAAACTAGGGAGGAGGAAAATGACCTAAATGTTAATCCAATGACACAAACACACCTGTTGGATGCACAAGATTGCTTAAAAACCCTAATAGGAAAACAATAAGACTAGGGAGGACGAAAATGACCTAAATGTTTATCCAATGACACAAACACACCTATTAGATGCACAAGATTACTTAAAAACCCTAATTGGACAAGATTAAGCCTAGGGAGGACGAAAATGACCTAAATGTTCATCCAATGACACAAACACACCTACTGGATCCACAAGATTACTTAAAAACCCTAATTGGACAATAATAAGCCTAGGGAGGACGAAAATGACCTAAATGTTCATCCAATGACACAAACACACCTATTGGATGCACAAGATTACTTAAAAACCCTAATTGGACAAGAATAAGACTAGGGAGGACGAAAATGACCTAAATGTTCATCCAATGACACAAACACACCTATTGGATGCACAAGATTGCTTAAAAACCCTAATTGGAAAAGAATAAAACTAGGGAGGAGGAAAATGACCTAAATGTTAATCCAATGACACAAACACACATATTGGATGCACAAGATTGCTTAAAAACCTTAATAGGAAAACAATAAGACTAGGGAGGACGAAAATGACCTAAATGTTCATCCAATGACACAAACACACCTATTAGATGCACAAGATTACTTAAAAACCCTAATTGGACAAGATTAAGCCTAGGGAGGACGAAAATGACCTAAATGTTCATCCAATGACACAAACACACCTACTGGATGCACAAGATTACTTAAAAACCCTAATTGGACAATAATAAGCCTAGGGAGGACGAAAATGACCTAAATGTTCATCCAATGACACAAACACACCTATTGGATGCACAAGATTACTTAAAACCCCTAATTGGACAAGAATATGCCTAGGGAGGACGAAAATGACCTAAATGTTCATCCAATGACACAAACACACCTATTGGATGCACAAGATTACTTAAAAACCCTAATTGGACCAGAATACGACTAGAGAGGACGAAAATGCCCTAAATGTTCATCCAATAACACAAACACACTTATTAGATGTACAAGATTACACAAAACCCCTAATTGGACAAGAATAAGCCTAGGGAGGACGAAAATGACCTAAATGTTCATCCAATGACACAAACACACCTATTGGATGCACAAGATTACTTAAAAACCCTAATTGGACAAGAATAAGCCTATGGAAGACGAAAATGACCTAAATGTACATCCAATGACACAAATCAACTTATTGGATGCACAAGATTGGTTAAAAACCCTAATTGGACAAGAATAAGCCTTTGGAGGAAGAAAATGACCTAAATGTTCATCCAATGACACAAACATACCTATTGGATGCACAAGATTACTTAAAAACCCTAATTGGACAATAATAAGCCTAGGGAGGACGAAAATGACCTAAATGTTCATGCAAAGACACAAACACACCTATTGGATGCACAAGATTACTTAAAATCCCTAATTGGACAAGAATAAGCCTAGGGAGGACAAAAATGACCTAAATGTTCATCCAATGACACAAACACACCTATTGGATGCACAAGATTACTTAAAAACCCTAATTGGACAAGAATAAGCCTATGGAAGACGAAAATGACCTAAATGTACATCCAATGACACAAATCAACTTATTGGATGCACAAGATTGGTTAAAAACCCTAATTGGACAAGAATAAGCCTTTGGAGGACGAAAATGACCTAAATGTTCATCCAATGACACAAATGAACTTATTGGATGCACAAGATTGGTTAAAAACCCTAATTGGACAAGAATAAGCCTAGGGTGGACGAAAATGACCTAAATGTTTATCCAATGACACAAATAAACTTATTGGATGCACAGGATTGGTAAAAAACCCTAATTGGACAAGAATAAGCCTAGAATGAACGAAAATGACCTAAATGTTCATCCAATGACACAAACACACCTATTGGATGCACAAGATTGGTTAAAAACCCTAATTGGACAAGAATAAGCCTAGGGAGGACGAAAATGACCTAAATGTTCATCCAATGACACAAATGAACTTATTGGATGCACAAGATTGGTTAAAAACCCTAATTGGACAAGAATAAGCCTAGGGAGAACGAAAATGACCTAAATGTTCGTCCAATGACACAAACACACCTATTGGATGCACAAGATTGTATAAAAACCCTAAAAGGACAAGAATAAGCCTAGGGAGGACGTAAATGACCTAAATGTTCATCCAATGACACAAATGAACTTATTGGATGCACAAGATTGGTTAAAAACCCTAATTGGACAAGAATAAGCCTAGGGAGGACGAAAATGACCTAAATGTTCATCCAATGACACAAATACACCTATTGGATACACAAGATTGGTTAAAAACCCTAATTGGACAAGAATAAGCCTAGGGAGGACGAAAATGACCTAAATGTTTATCCAATGACACAAATGAACTTATTGGATGCACAAGATTGGTTAAAAACCCTAATTGGACAAGAATAAGCCTAGGGAGGACGAAAATGACCTAAATATTCATCCAATGACACAAACACACCTATTGGATGCACAAGATTGTTTAGAAACCCTAATTGGACAAGAATAAGCCTAGGGAGGACGAAAATGACCTAAATGTTCATCCAATGACACAAATGAACTTATTGGATGCACAAGATTGGTTAAAAACCCTAATTGGACAAGAATAAGCCTTTGGAGGACGAAAATGACCTAAATGTTCATCCAATGACACAAACACACCTATTGGATGCACAAGATTGCTTAAAACCCCTAATTGGACAAGAATAAGCCTAGGGAGGACGAAAATGACCTAAATGTTCATCCAATGACACAAACACACCTATTGGATGCACAAGATTACTTAAAAACCCTAATTGGACAAGAATACGACTAGGGAGGACGAAAATGACCTAAATGTTTATGCAATGACACAAATAGACCTATTGGATCCACAAGATTGGTTAAAAACCCTAATTGGAAGAGAATAAGCCTATGGAAGCCAAGAATGACCTAAATGCTCATCCAATGACACAAATGAACTTATTGGATGCACAAGATTGGTTAAAAACCCTAATTGGACAAGAATAAGCCTATGGAGGACGAAAAGGACCTAAATGTTCATCCAAAGACACAAACACACCTATTGGATGCACAAGATTACTTAAAAACCCTAATTGGACTAGAATAAGCCTAGGGAGGACGAAAATGACCTAAATGTTCATCCAATGACACAAACACACCTATTGGATGCACAAGATTACTTAAAAACCCTAATTGGACAAGAATAAGCCTAGGGAGGACGAAAATGACCTAAATGTTCATCCAATGACACAAACACACCTATTGGATGCACAAGATTGCTTAAAAACCCTAATTAGACAAGAATAAGACTAGGGAGAACGAAAATGACCTAAATGTTCATCCAATGACACAAACACACTTATTAGATGCACAAGATTGCTTAAAAACCTTAATTGGACAAGAATAAGCCTAGGGAGGACGAAAATGACCTAAATGTACATCCAATGACACAAATGAACTTATTGGATGCACAAGATTGGTTAAAAACCCTAATTGGACAAGAATAAGCCTATGGAGGACGAAAATGACCTAAATGTTCATCCAATGACACAAACACACCTATTGGATCAATAAGATTACTTAAAAACCCTAATTGGACAAGAATAAGCCTAGGGAGGACGCAAATGACCTAAATGTTCATCCAATGACACAAACACACCTATAGGATGCACGAGATTACTTAAAAACCCTAATTGGAAAAGAATAAGCCTAGGGAGGACGAAAATGACCTAAATGTTCATCCAATGACACAAACACACCTATTGGATGCACAAGATTACTTAAAAACCCTAATTGGACAAGAATACGACTAGGGAGGACGAAAATGACCTAAATGTTCATCCAATGACACAAACACACTTATTAGATGCACAAGATTACTCAAAAACCCTAATTGGACAAGAATATGCCTAGGGAGGACGAAAATGACCTAAATGTTCATCCAATGACAAAAACACACCTATTGGATGCACAAGATTACTTAAAATCCCTAATTGGACAAGAATAAGCCTATGGAAGACGAAAATGACCTAAATGTACATCCAATGACACAAATGAACTTATTGGATGCACAAGATTGGTTAAAAACCCTAATTGGACAAGAATAACCCTTTGGAGGACGAAAATGACCTAAATGTTCATCCAATGACACAAACACACCTATTGGATGCACAAGATTGCTTAAAAACCCTAATTGGAAAAGAATAATACTAGGGAGGAGGAAAATGACCTAAATGTTCATCCAATGACACAAACACACCTATTGGATGCACAAGATTACTTAAAACCCCTAATTGGACAAGAATAACCCTAGAGAGGACGAAAATGACCTAAATGTTCATCCAATGACACAAACACACCTATTGGATGCACAAGATTACTTAAAAACCCTAATTGGACAAGAATACGACTAGGGAGGACGAAAATGACCTAAATGTTCCTCCAATGACACAAACACACTTATTAGATGCACAAGATTACTCAAAAACCCTAATTGGACAAGAATAAGCCTTCGGAGGACGAAAATGACCTAAATGTTCATCCAATGACAAAAACACACCAATTGGATGCACAAGATTACTTAAAACCATAATTGGAAAAGAATCAAACTAGGGAGGACGAAAATGACCTAAATGTTCATCCAATGACACAAACACACCTATTAGATGCACAAGATTACTTAAAAACCCTAATTGGACAAGATTAAGCCTAGGGAGGACGAAAATGACCTAAATGTTTATCCAATGACACAAACACACCTACTGGATCCACAAGATTACTTAAAAACCCTAATTGGACAATAATAAGCCTAGGGAGGACGAAAATGACCTAAATGTTCATCCAATGACACAAACACACCTATTGGATGCACAAGATTACTTAAAAACCCTAATTGGACAAGAATACGACTAGGGAGGACGAAAATGCCCTAAATGTTCATCCAATGACACAAACACACTTATTAGATGCACAAGATTACTCAAAACCCCTAATTGGACAAGAATAAGCCTAGGGAGGACGAAAATGACCTAAATGTTCATCCAATGACACAAACACACCTATTGGATGCACAAGATTACTTAAAAACCCTAATAGGAAAACAATAAGACTAGGGAGGACGAAAATGACCTAAATGTTTATCCAATGACACAAACACACCTATTAGATGCACAAGATTACTTAAAAACCCTAATTGGACAAGATTAAGCCTAGGGAGGACGAAAATGACCTAAATGTTCATCCAATGACACAAACACACCTACTGGATCCACAAGATTACTTAAAAACCCTAATTGGACAATAATAAGCCTAGGGAGGACGAAAATGACCTAAATGTTCATCCAATGACACAAACACACCTATTGGATGCACAAGATTACTTAAAAACCCTAATAGGAAAACTATAAGACTAGGGAGGACGAAAATGACCTAAATGTTTATCCAATGACACAAACACACCTATTAGATGCACAAGATTACTTAAAAACCCTAATTGGACAAGATTAAGCCTAGGGAGGACGAAAATGACCTAAATGTTCATCCAATGACACAAACACACCTACTGGATCCACAAGATTACTTAAAAACCCTAATTGGACAATAATAAGCCTAGGGAGGACGAAAATGACCTAAATGTTCATCCAATGACACAAACACACCTATTGGAGCACAAGATTACTTAAAAACCCTAATTGGACAAGAATACGACTAGGGAGGACGAAAATGCCCTAAATGTTCATCCAATGACACAAACACACTTATTAGATGCACAAGATTACTCAAAACCCCTAATTGGACAAGAATAAGCCTAGGGAGGACGAAAATGACCTAAATGTTCATCCAATGACACAAACACACCTATTGGATGCACAAGATTACTTAAAAACCCTAATAGGAAAACAATAAGACTAGGGAGGACGAAAATGACCTAAATGTTTATCCAATGACACAAACACACCTATTAGATGCACAAGATTACTTAAAAACCCTAATTGGACAAGATTAAGCGTAGGGAGGACGAAAATGACCTAAATGTTCATCCAATGACACAAACACACCTACTGGATCCACAAGATTACTTAAAAACCCTAATTGGACAATAATAAGCCTAGGGAGGACGAAAATGACCTAAATGTTCATCCAATGACACAAACACACCTATTGGATGCACAAGATTACTTAAAAACCCTAATTGGACAAGAATACGACTAGGGAGGACGTAAATGACCTAAATGTTCATCCAATGACACAAACACACCTATTGGATGCACAAGATTGCTTAAAAACCCTAATTGGAAAAGAATAAAACTAGGGAGGAGGAAAATGACCTAAATGTTAATCCAATGACACAAACACACCTGTTGGATGCACAAGATTGCTTAAAAACCCTAATAGGAAAACAATAAGACTAGGGAGGACGAAAATGACCTAAATGTTTATCGAATGACACAAACACACCTATTAGATGCACAAGATTACTTAAAAACCCTAATTGGACAAGATTAAGCCTAGGGAGGACGAAAATGACCTAAATGTTCATCCAATGACACAAACACACCTACTGGATCCACAAGATTACTTAAAAACCCTAATTGGACAAGATTAAGCCTAGGGTGGACGAAAATGACCTAAATGTTCATCCAATGACACAAACACACCTACTGGATCCACAAGATTACTTAAAAACCCTAATTGGACAATAATAAGCCTAGGGAGGACGAAAATGACCTAAATGTTCATCCAATAACACAAACACAGCTATTGGATGCACAAGATTACTTAAAAACCCTAATTGGACAATAATAAGCCTAGGGAGGACGAAAATGACCTAAATGTTCATCCAATGACACAAACACACCTATTGGATGCACAAGATTACTTAAAAACCCTAATTGGACAAGAATACGACTAGGGAGGACGAAAATGACCTAAATGTTCATCCAATGACACAAACACACCTATTGGATGCACAAGATTGCTTGAAAACCCTAATTGGAAAAGAATAAAACTAGGGAAGAGAAAAATAACCTAAATGTTCATCCAATGACACAAACACACCTATTGGATGCACAAGATTGCTTAAAAACCCTAATTGGAAAAGAATAAGACTAGGGAGGACGAAAATGACCTAAATGTTCATCCAATGACACAAACACACCTATTAGATGCACAAGATTACTTAAAAACCCTAATTGGACAAGAATAAGCCTAGGGAGGACGAAAATGACCTAAATGTTCATCCAATGACACAAATGAACTTATTGGATGCACAAGATTGGTTAAAAACCCTAATTGGACAAGAATAAGCCTTTGGAGGACGAAAATGACCTAAATGTTCATCCAATGACACAAACACACCTATTGGATGCACAAGATTGCTTAAAACCCCTAATTGGACAAGAATAAGCCTAGGGAGGACGAAAATGACCTAAATGTTCATCCAATGACACAAACACACCTATTGGATGCACAAGATTACTTAAAAGCCCTAATTGGACAAGAATACGACTAGGGAGGACGAAAATGACCTAGATGTTCATCCAATGACACAAACACACCTATCGGATGCACAAGATTGCTTAAAAACCCTAATTGGAAAAGAATAAAACTAGGGAGGAGGAAAATGACCTAAATGTTAATCCAATGACACAAACACACCTGTTGGATGCACAAGATTGCTTAAAAACCCTAATAGGAAAACAATAAGACTAGGGAGGACGAAAATGACCTAAATGTTCATCCAATGACACAAACACACCTATTAGATGCACAAGATTACTTAAAAACCCTAATTGGACAAGATTAAGCCTAGGGAGGACGAAAATGACCTAAATGTTCATCCAATGACACAAACACACCTACTGGATCCACAAGATTACTTAAAAACCCTAATTGGACAATAATAAGCCTAGGGAGGACGAAAATGACCTAAATGTTCATCCAATGACACAAACACACCTATTGGATGCACAAGATTACTTAAAAACCCTAATTGGACAAGAATACGACTAGGGAGGACG
>JBBPBR010000004.1:32747846-32801267 GCA_037974775.1 Cicer pinnatifidum | reverse complement strand
CACAAGATTACTTAAAAACCCTAATTGGACAAGAATAAGCCTAGGGAGGACGAAAATGACCTAAATGTTCATCCAATGACACAAATGAACTTATTGGATGCACAAGATTGGTTAAAAACCCTAATTGGACAAGAATAAGCCTTTGGAGGACGAAAATGACCTAAATGTTCATCCAATGACACAAACACACCTATTGGATGCACAAGATTGCTTAAAAACCCTAATAGGAAAACAATAAGACTAGGGAGGACGAAAATGACCTAAATGTTCATCCAATGACACAAACACACCTATTAGATGCACAAGATTACTTAAAAACCCTAATTGGAAAAGAATAAAACTAGGGAAGAGAAAAATGACCTAAATGTTCATCCAATGACACAAACACACCTATTGGATGCACAAGATTGCTTAAAACCCCTAATTGGACAAGAATAAGCCTAGGGAGGACGAAAATGACCTAAATGTTCATCCAATGACACAAACACACCTATTGGATGCACAAGATTACTTAAAAACCCTAATTGGACAAGAATACGACTATGGAGGACGAAAATGACCTAAATGTTCATCCAATGACACAAACACACCTATTGGATGCACAAGATTGCTTAAAAACCCTAATTGGAAAAGAATAAAACTATGGCGGAGGAAAATGACCTAAATGTTAATCCAATGACACAAACACACCTATTGGATGCACAAGATTGCTTAAAAACCCTAATAGGAAAACAATAAGACTAGGGAGGACGAAAATGACCTAAATGTTCATCCAATGACACAAACACACCTATTAGATGCACAAGATTACTTAAAAACCCTAATTGGACAAGATTAAGCCTAGGGAGGACGAAAATGACCTAAATGTTCATCCAATGACACAAACAGACCTACTGGATCCACAAGATTACTTAAAAACCCTAATTGGACAATAATAAGCCTAGGGAGGACGAAAATGACCTAAATGTTCATCTAATGACACAAACACACCTATTGGATGCACAAGATTACTTAAAAACCCTAATTGGACAAGAATACGACTAGGGAGGACGAAAATGCCCTAAATGTTCATCCAATGACACAAACACACTTATTAGATGCAGAAGATTACTCAAAACCCCTAATTGGACAAGAATAAGCCTAGGGAGGACGAAAATGACCTAAATGTTCATCCAATGACACAAACACACCTATTGGATGCACAAGATTACTTAAAAACCCTAATAGGAAAACAATAAGACTAGGGAGGACGAAAATGACCTAAATGTTCATCCAATGACACAAACACACCTATTAGATGCACAAGATTACTTAAAAACCCTAATTGGACAAGATTAAGCCTAGGGAGGACGAAAATGACCTAAATGTTTATCCAATGACACAAACACACCTACTGGATCCACAAGATTACTTAAAAACCCTAATTGGACAATAATAAGCCTAGGGAGGACGAAAATGACCTAAATGTTCATCCAATGACACAAACACACCTATTGGATGCACAAGATTACTTAAAAACCCTAATTGGACAAGAATACGACTAGGGAGGACGAAAATGCCCTAAATGTTCATCCAATGACACAAACACACTTATTAGATGCACAAGATTACTCAAAACCCCTAATTGGACAAGAATAAGCCTAGGGAGGACGAAAATGACCTAAATGTTCATCCAATGACACAAATACACCTATTGGATGCACAAGATTACTTAAAAACCCTAATTGGACAAGAATAAGCCTATGGAAGACGAAAATGACCTAAATGTACATCCAATGACACAAATCAACTTATTGGATGCACAAGATTGGTTAAAAACCCTAATTGGACAAGAATAAGCCTTTGGAGGACGAAAATGACCTAAATGTTCATCCAATGACACAAATGAACTTATTGGATGCACAAGATTGGTTAAAAACCCTAATTGGACAAGAATAAGCCTTTTGAGGACGAAAATGACCTAAATGTTCATCCAATGACACAAACACACCTATTAGAAGCACAAGATTACTTAAAAACCCTAATTGGACAAGATTAAGCCTTGGGAGGACGAAAATGACCTAAATGTTCATCCAATGACACAAACACACCTACTGGATGCACAAGATTACTTAAAAACCCTAATTGGACAATAATAAGCCTAGGGAGGACGAAAATGACCTAAATGTTCATCCAATGACACAAACACACCTATTGGATGCACAAGATTACTTAAAACCCCTAATTGGACAAGAATATGCCTAGGGAGGACGAAAATGACCTAAATGTTCATCCAATGACACAAACACACCTATTGGATGCACAAGATTACTTAAAAACCCTAATTGGACAAGAATACGACTAGGGAGGACGAAAATGCCCTAAATGTTCATCCAATGACACAAACACACTTATTTGATGCACAAGATTACTCAAAACCCCTAATTGGACAAGAATAAGCCTAGGGAGGACGAAAATGACCTTAATGTTCATCCAATGACACAAACACAGCTATTGGATGCACAAGATTACTTAAAAACCCTAATTGGACAAGAATAAGCCTATGGAAGACGAAAATGACCTAAATGTACATCCAATGACACAAATGAACTTATTGGAAGCACAAGATTGGTTAAAAACCCTAATTGGACAAGAATAAGCCTTTGGAGGACGAAAATGACCTAAATGTTCATCCAATGACACAAACACACCTACTGGATCCACAAGATTACTTAAAAACCCTAATTGGACAATAATAAGCCTAGGGGGGACGAAAATGACCTAAATGTTCATCTAATGACACAAACACACCTATTGGATGCACAAGATTACTTAAAAACCCTAATTGGACAAGAATACGAATAGGGAGGACGAAAATGCCCTAAATGTTCATCCAATGACACAAACACACTTATTAGATGCACAAGATTACTCAAAACCCCTAATTGGACAAGAATAAGCCTAGGTAGGACGAAAATGACCTAAATGTTCATCCAATGACACAAACACACCTATTGGATGCACAAGATTACTTAAAAACCCTAATTGGACAAGAATACGACTTGGGAGGACGAAAATGCCCTAAATGTTCATCCAATGACACAAACACACTTATTAGATGCACAAGATTACTCAAAACCCCTAATTGGACAAGAATAAGCCTAGGGAGGACGAAAATGACCTAAATGTTCATCCAATGACACAAATACACCTATTGGATGCACAAGATTACTTAAAAACCCTAATTGGACAAGAATAAGCCTATGGAAGACGAAAATGACCTAAATGTACATCCAATGACACAAATCAACTTATTGGATGCACAAGATTGGTTAAAAACCCTAATTGGACAAGAATAAGCCTTTGGAGGACGAAAATGACCTAAATGTTCATCCAATGACACAAATGAACTTATTGGATGCACAAGATTGCTTAAAAACCCTAATTGGAAAAAAATAAAACTAGGGAAGAGAAAAATGACCTAAATGTTCATCCAATGACACAAACACACCTATTGGATCCACAAGATTGCTTAAAAACCCTAATTGGAAAAGAATAAGACTAGGGAGGACGAAAATGACCTAAATGTTCATCCAATGACACAAACACACCTATTAGATGCACAAGATTACTTAAAAACCCTAATTGGACAAGAATAAGCCTAGGGAGGACGAAAATGACCTAAATGTTCATCCAATGACACAAATGAACTTATTGGATGCACAAGATTGGTTAAAAACCCTAATTGAACAAGAATAAGCCTTTGGAGGACGAAAATGACCTAAATGTTCATCCAATGACACAAACACACCTATTAGATGCAGAAGATTACTTAAAAACCCTAATTGGACAAGATTAAGCCTAGGGAGGACGAAAATGACCTAAATGTTCATCCAATGACACAAACAGACCTACTGGATCCACAAGATTACTTAAAAACCCTAATTGGACAATAATAAGCCTAGGGAGGACGAAAATGACCTAAATGTTCATCTAATGACACAAACACACCTATTGGATGCACAAGATTACTTAAAAACCCTAATTGGACAAGAATACGACTAGGGAGGACGAAAATGCCCTAAATGTTCATCCAATGACACAAACACACTTATTAGATGCACAAGATTACACAAAACCCCTAATTGGACAAGAATAAGTTTAGGGAGAACGAAAATGACCTAAATGTTCATCCAATGACACAAACACACCTATTGGATGCACAAGATTACTTAAAAACCCTAATAGGAAAACAATAAGACTTGGGAGGACGAAAATGACCTAAATGTTCATCCAATGACACAAACACACCTATTAGATGCACAAGATTACTTAAAAACCCTAATTGGACAAGATTAAGCCTAGGGAGGACGAAAATGACCTAAATGTTCATCCAATGACACAAACAGACCTACTGGATCCACAAGATTACTTAAAAACCCTAATTGGACAATAATAAGCCTAGGGAGGACGAAAATGACATAAATGTTCATCTAATGACACAAACACACCTATTGGATGCACAAGATTACTTAAAAACCCTAATTGGACAAGAATACGACTAGGGAGGAGGAAAATGCCCTAAATGTTCATCCAATGACACAAACACACTTATTAGATGCACAAGATTACTCAAAACCCCTAATTGGACAAGAATAAGCTTAGGGAGGACGAAAATGACCTAAATGTTCATCCAATGACACAAACACACCTATTGGATGCACAAGATTACTTAAAAACCCTAATAGGAAAACAATAAGACTAGGGAGGACGAAAATGACCTAAATGTTCATCCAATGACACAAACACACCTATTAGATGCACAAGATTACTTAAAAACCCTAATTGGACAAGATTAAGCCTAGGGAGGACGAAAATGACCTAAATGTTCATCCATTGACACAAACACACCTACTGGATCCACAAGATTACTTAAAAACCCTAATTGGACAATAATAAGCCTAGGGAGGACGAAAATGACCTAAATGTTCATCCAATGACACAAACACACCTATTGGATGCACAAGATTACTTAAAAACCCTAATTGGACAAGAATACGACTAGGGAGGACGAAAATGCCCTAAATGTTCATCCAATGACACAAACACACTTATTAGATGCACAAGATTACTCAAAACCCCTAATTGGACAAGAATAAGCCTAGGGAGGACGAAAATGACCTAAATGTACATCCAATGACACAAACACACCTATTGGATGCACAAGATTACTTAAAAACCCTAATAGGAAAACAATAAGACTAGGGAGGACGAAAATGACCTAAATGTTCATCCAATGACACAAACACACCTATTAGATGCACAAGATTACTTAAAAACCCTAATTGGACAAGATTAAGCCTAGGGAGGACGAAAATGACCTAAATGTTCATCCAATGACACAAACAGACCTACTGGATCCACAAGATTACTTAAAAACCCTAATTGGACAATAATAAGCCTAGGGAGGACGAAAATGACCTAAATGTTCATCTAATGACACAAACACACCTATTGGATGCACAAGATTACTTAAAAACCCTAATTGGACAAGAATACGACTAGGGAGGACGAAAATGCCCTAAATGTTCATCCAATGACACAAACACACTTATTAGATGCACAAGATTACTCAAAACCCCTAATTGGACAAGAATAAGCCTAGGGAGGACGAAAATGACCTAAATGTTCATCCAATGACACAAATACACCTATTGGATGCACAAGATTACTTAAAAACCCTAATTGGACAAGAATAAGCCTATGGAAGACGAAAATGACCTAAATGTACATCCAATGACACAAATCAACTTATTGGATGCACAAGATTGGTTAAAAACCCTAATTGGACAAGAATAAGCCTTTGGAGGACGAAAATGACCTAAATGTTCATCCAATGACACAAATGAACTTATTGGATGCACAAGATTGGTTAAAAACCCTAATTGGACAAGAATAAGCCTTTTGAGGACGAAAATGACCTAAATGTTCATCCAATGACACAAACACACCTATTAGAAGCACAAGATTACTTAAAAACCCTAATTGGACAAGATTAAGCCTTGGGAGGACGAAAATGACCTAAATGTTCATCCAATGACACAAACACACCTACTGGATGCACAAGATTACTTAAAAACCCTAATTGGACAATAATAAGCCTAGGGAGGACGAAAATGACCTAAATGTTCATCCAATGACACAAACACACCTATTGGATGCACAAGATTACTTAAAACCCCTAATTGGACAAGAATATGCCTAGGGAGGACGAAAATGACCTAAATGTTCATCCAATGACACAAACACACCTATTGGATGCACAAGATTACTTAAAAACCCTAATTGGACCAGAATACGACTAGAGAGGACGAAAATGCCCTAAATGTTCATCCAATAACACAAACACACTTATTAGATGTACAAGATTACACAAAACCCCTAATTGGACAAGAATAAGCCTAGGGAGGACGAAAATGACCTAAATGTTCATCCAATGACACAAACACACCTATTGGATGCACAAGATTACTTAAAAACCCTAATTGGACAAGAATAAGCCTATGGAAGACGAAAATGACCTAAATGTACATCCAATGACACAAATCAACTTATTGGATGCACAAGATTGGTTAAAAACCCTAATTGGACAAGAATAAGCCTTTGGAGGAAGAAAATGACCTAAATGTTCATCCAATGACACAAACATACCTATTGGATGCACAAGATTACTTAAAAACCCTAATTGGACAATAATAAGCCTAGGGAGGACGAAAATGACCTAAATGTTCATGCAAAGACACAAACACACCTATTGGATGCACAAGATTACTTAAAATCCCTAATTGGACAAGAATAAGCCTAGGGAGGACAAAAATGACCTAAATGTTCATCCAATGACACAAACACACCTATTGGATGCACAAGATTACTTAAAAACCCTAATTGGACAAGAATAAGCCTATGGAAGACGAAAATGACCTAAATGTACATCCAATGACACAAATGAACTTATTGGATGCACAAGATTGGTTAAAAACCCTAATTGGACAAGAATAAGCCTTTGGAGGACGAAAATGACCTAAATGTTCATCCAATGACACAAACACACCTATTGGATGCACAAGATTGCTTAAAAACCCTAATTGGAAAAGAATAAGCCTAGGGAGGACGAAAATGACCTAAATGTTCATCCAATGACACAAACACACCTATTGGATGCACAAGATTACTTAAAAACCCTAATTGGACAAGAATACGACTAGGGAGGACGAAAATGACCTAAATGTTCATCCAATGACACAAACACACCTATTGGATGCACAAGATTGCTTAAAAACCCTAATTGGAAAAGAATAAAACTAGGGAGGAGGAAAATGACCTAAATGTTAATCCAATGACACAAACACACCTATTGGATGCACAAGATTGCTTAAAAACCCTAATAGGAAAACAATAAGACTAGGGAGGACGAAAATGACCTAAATGTTCATCCAATGACACAAACACACCTATTAGATGCACAAGATTACTTAAAAACCCTAATTGGACAAGATTAAGCCTAGGGAGGACGAAAATGACCTAAATGTTCATCCAATGACACAAACACACCTACTGGATCCACAAGATTACTTAAAAACCCTAATTGGACAATAATAAGCCTAGGGAGGACGAAAATGACCTAAATGTTCATCCAATGACACAAACACACCTATTGGAGCACAAGATTACTTAAAAACCCTAATTGGACAAGAATACGACTAGGGAGGACGAAAATGCCCTAAATGTTCATCCAATGACACAAACACACTTATTAGATGCACAAGATTACTCAAAACCCCTAATTGGACAAGAATAAGCCTAGGGAGGACGAAAATGACCTAAATGTTCATCCAATGACACAAACACACCTATTGGATGCACAAGATTACTTAAAAACCCTAATAGGAAAACAATAAGACTAGGGAGGACGAAAATGACCTAAATGTTCATCCAATGACACAAACACACCTATTAGATGCACAAGATTACTTAAAAACCCTAATTGGACAAGAATAAGCCTAGGGAGGACGAAAATGACCTAAATGTTCATCCAATGACACAAACACACCTACTGGATCCACAAGATTACTTAAAAACCCTAATTGGACAATAATAAGCCTAGGGAGGACGAAAATGACCTAAATGTTCATCCAATGACACAAACACACCTATTGGATGCACAAGATTACTTAAAAACCCTAATTGGACAAGAATACGACTAGGGAGGACGAAAATGCCCTAAGTGTTCATCCAATGACACAGACACACTTATTAGATGCACAAGATTACTCAAAACCCCTAATTGGACAAGAATAAGCCTAGGGAGGACGAAAATGACCTAAATGTTCATCCAATGACACAAACACACCTATTGGATGCACAAGATTACTTAAAAACCCTAATTGGACAAGAATAAGCCTATGGAAGACGAAAATGACCTAAATGTACATCCAATGACACAAATCAACTTATTGGATGCACAAGATTGGTTAAAAACCCTAATTGGACAAGAATAAGCCTTTGGAGGACGAAAATGACCTAAATGTTCATCCAATGACACAAATGAACTTATTGGATGCACAAGATTGGTTAAAAACCCTAATTGGACACGAATAAGCCTTTGGAGGACGAAAATGACCTAAATGTTCATCCAATGACACAAACACACCTATTGGATGCACAAGATTGCTTAAAAACCCTAATTGGAAAAGAATAAGACTAGGGAGGACGAAAATGACCTAAATGTTCATCCAATGACACAAATACACCTATTAGACGCACAAGATTACTTAAAACCCCTAATTGGACAAGAATAAGCCTAGGGAGGACGAAAATGACCTAAATGTTCATCCAATGACACAAACACTCCTACAGGATGCACAAGATTACTTAAAAACCCTAATTGGACAATAATAAGCCTAGGGAGGACGAAAATGACCTAAATGTTCATCCAATGACACAAACACACTATTGGATGCACAAGATTACTTAACACCCCTAATTGGACAAGAATATGCCTAGGGAGGACGAAAATGACCTAAATGTTCATCCAATGACACAAACACACCTATTGGATGCACAATATTACTTAAAAACCCTAATTGGACAAGAATACGACTAGGGAGGACGAAAATGCCCTAAATGTTCATCCAATGACACAAACACACTTATTTGATGCACAAGATTACTTAAAACCCCTAATTGGACAAGAATAAGCCTAGGGAGGACGAAAATGACCTAAATGTTCATCCAATGACACAAACACAGCTATTGGATGCACAAGATTACTTAAAAACCCTAATTGGACAAGAATAAGCCTATGGAAGACGAAAATGACCTAAATGTACATCCAATGACACAAATGAACTTATTGGATGCACAAGATTGGTTAAAAACCCTAATTGGACAAGAATAAGCCTTTGGAGGACGAAAATGACCTAAATGTTCATCCAATGACACAAACACACCTATTGGATGCACAAGATTGCTTAAAAACCCTAATTGGAAAAGAATAAAACTAGGGAAGAGAAAAATGACCTAAATGTTCATCCAATGACACAAACACACCTATTGGATGCACAAGATTGCTTAAAAACCCTATTTGGAAAAGAATAAGACTAGGGAGGACGAAAATGACCTAAATGTTCATCCAATGACACAAACACACCTATTAGATGCACAAGATTACTTAAAAACCCTAATTGGACAAGAATAAGCCTAGGGAGGACGAAAATGACCTAAATGTTCATCCAATGACACAAATGAACTTATTGGATGCACAAGATTGGTTAAAAACCCTAATTGGACAAGAATAAGCCTTTGGAGGAAGAAAATGACCTAAATGTTCATCCAATGACACAAATGAACTTATTGGATGCACAAGATTGCTTAAAAACCCTAATTGGAAAAGAATAAAACTAGGGAAGAGAAAAATGACCAAAATGTTCATCCAATGACACAAACACACCTATTGGATGCACAAGATTGCTTAAAAACCCTAATTGGAAAAGAATAAGACTAGGGAGGACGAAAATGACCTAAATGTTCATCCAATGACACAAACACACCTACTGGATGCACAAGATTACTTAAAAACCCTAATTGGACAAGAATAAGCCTATGGAAGACGAAAATGACCTAAATGTACATCCAATGACACAAATCAACTTATTGGATGCACAAGATTGGTTAAAAACCCTAGTTGGACAAGAATAAGCCTTTGGAGGAAGAAAATGACCTAAATGTTCATCCAATGACACAAATGAACTTATTGGATGCACAAGATTGCTTAAAAACCCTAATTGGAAAAGAATAAAACTAGGGAAGAGAAAAATGACCAAAATGTTCATCCAATGACACAAACACACCTATTGGATGCACAAGATTGCTTAAAAACCCTAATTGGAAAAGAATAAGACTAGGGAGGACGAAAATGACCTAAATGTTCATCGAATGACACAAACACACCTATTAGATGCACAAGATTACTTAAAAACCCTAATTGGACAAGAATAAGCCTAGGGAGGACGAAAATGACCTAAATGTTCATCCAATGACACAAATGAACTTATTGGATGCACAAGATTGGTTAAAAACCCTAATTGGACAAGAATAAGCCTTTGGAGGACGAAAATGACCTAAATGTTCATCCAATGACACAAACACACCTATTGGATGCACAAGATTGCTTAAAAACCCTAATTGGAAAAGAATAAAACTAGGGAAGAGAAAAATGACCTAAATGTTCATCCAATGACACAAACACACCTATTGGATGCACAAGATTGCTTAAAAACCCTATTTGGAAAAGAATAAGACTAGGGAGGACGAAAATGACCTAAATGTTCATCCAATGACACAAACACACCTATTGGATCCACAAGATTGGTTCAAAACCCTAATTGGACAAGAATAAGCCTAGGGAGGACGAAAATGACCTAAATGTTCATCCAATGACACAAACACACCTATTGGATGCACAAGATTACCTAAAAACCCTAATTGGACAAGAATACGACTAGGGAGGACGAAAATGACCTAAATGTTCATCCAATGACACAAACACACCTATTGGATGCACAAGATTAGTTAACAACCCTAATTGGACAAGAATAAGCCTAGGGGACCTAAGTGTTCATCCAATGATACAAACACACCTATTGGATGCACAAGATTGGTCAAAAACCCTAATTGGACAAGAATAACCCTAGTGTGAACGAAAATGACCTAAATGTTCATCCAATGACACAAACACACCTATTGGATGCACAAGATTGCTTAAAAACCCTAATTGGAAAAGAATAAGACTAGGGAGGACGAAAATGACCTAAATGTTCATCCAATGACACAAACACACCTATTGGATGCACAAGATTGGTTAAAAACCCTAATTACACAAGAATAAGAATAGGGAGGACGAAAATGACTTAAATGTTCATCCAATGACACAAACACACCTATTGGATGCACAAGATTGCTTAAAAACCCTAATTAGACAAGAATAAGACTAGCGAGGACGAAAATGACCTAAATGTTCATCCAATGACACAAACACACCTATTGGATGCACAAGATTGGTTAAAAACCCTAATTTGTAAAGAATAAGCCTAGGGAGGACGAAAATGACCTAAATGTTCATCTAATGACACAAACACACCTATTGGATGCACAAGATTGGTTAAAAACCCTAATTGGAGAAGAATAAGCCTATGGAAGACGAAAATGACCTAAATGTTCATCCAATGACACAAATGAACTTATTGGATGCACAAGAATGGTTAAAAACCTTAATTGGACAAGAATAAGCCTATCGAGGACGAAAATGACCTAAATGTTCATCCAATGACACAAACACACCTATTGGATGCACCGGATTACTTAAAAACCCTAATTGGACAAGAATAAGCCTAGGGAAAACGAAAATGACCTAAATGTACATCCAATGACACAAATGAACTTATTGGATGCACAAGATTGGTTAAAAACCCTAATTGGACAAGAATAAGCCTTTGGAGGACGAAAATGACCTAAATGTTCATCCAATGACACAAACACACCTATTGGATGCAAAAGATTGGTTCAGAACCCTAATTAGACAAGAATAAGACTAGGGAGGACGAAAATGACCTAAATATTCATCCAATGACACAAACACGCCTATTGGATGCACAAGATTGGTTAAAAACCCTAATTGGACAAGAATAAGCCTATGGCAGACGAAAATGACCTAAATGTACATCCAATGACACAAATGAACTTATTGGATGCACAAGATTGGTTAAAAACCCTAATTGGACAAGAATAAGCCTTTGGAGGACGAAAATGACCTAAATGTTCATCCAATGACACAAACACACCTATTGGATGCACAAGATTACTTAAAAACCCTAATTGGAAAAGAATAAAACTAGGGAGGACGAAAATGACCTAAATGTTCATCCAATGACACAAACACACCTATTGGATGCACAAGATTACTTAAAAACCCTAATTGGACAAGAATAAGCCTAGGGAGAACGAAAATGACCTAAATGTTCATCCAATGACACAAACACACCTATTGGATGCACAAGATTACTTAAAAATCCTAATTGGACAAGAATAAGCCTAGGGAAGACGAAAATGACCTAAATGTACATCCAATGACACAAATGAACTTATTGGATGCACAAGATTGGTTAAAAACCCTAATTGGACAAGAATAAGCCTTTGGAGGACGAAAATGACCTAAATGTTCATCCAATGACACAAACACACCTATTGGATGCACAAGATTGCTTAAAACCCCTAATTGGACAAGAATAAGCCTAGGGAGGACGAAAATGACCTAAATGTTCATCCAATGACACAAACACACCTATTGGATGCACAAGATTACTTAAAAACCCTAATTGGACAAGAATACGACTAGGGAGGACGAAAATGCCCTAAATGTTCATCCAATGACACAAACACACTTATTAGATGCACAAGATTACTCAAAACCCCTAATTGGACAAGAATAAGCCTAGGGAGGACGAAAATGACCTAAATGTACATCCAATGACACAAACACACCTATTGGATGCACAAGATTACTTAAAAACCCTAATAGGAAAACAATAAGACTAGGGAGGACGAAAATGACCTAAATGTTCATCCAATGACACAAACACACCTATTAGATGCACAAGATTACTTAAAAACCCTAATTGGACAAGATTAAGCCTAGGGAGGACGAAAATGACCTAAATGTTCATCCAATGACACAAACACACCTATTGGATGCACAAGATTACTTAAAAACCCTAATTGGACAAGAATACGACTAGGGAGGACGAAAATGACCTAAATGTTCATCCAATGACACAAACACACCTATTGGATGCACAAGATTGCTTAAAAACCCTAATTGGAAAAGAATAAGACTAGGGAGGACGAAAATGACCTAAATGTTCATCCAATGACACAAACACACCTATTGGATGCACAAGATTACTTAATACCCCTAATTGGACAAGAATAAGCCTAGATAGGACGAAAATGACCTAAATGTTCATCCAATGACACAAACACAGCTATTGGATGCACAAGATTACTTAAAAACCCTAATTGGACAAGAATACGACTAGGGGGGACGAAAATGACCTAAATGTTCATCCAATGACACAAACACACCTATTGGATGCACAAGATTGCTTAAAAACCCTAATTGGAAAAGAATAAGACTAGGGAGGACGAAAATGACCTAAATGTTCATCCAATGACACAAACACACCTACTGGATGCACAAGATTACTTAAAAACCCTAATTGGACAAGAATAAGCCTATGGAAGACGAAAATGACCTAAATGTACATCCAATGACACAAATCAACTTATTGGATGCACAAGATTGGTTAAAAACCCTAATTGGACAAGAATAAGCCTTTGGAGGAAGAAAATGACCTAAATGTTCATCCAATGACACAAATGAACTTATTGGATGCACAAGATTGCTTAAAAACCCTAATTGGAAAAGAATAAAACTAGGGAAGAGAAAAATGACCAAAATGTTCATCCAATGACACAAACACACCTATTGGATGCACAAGATTGCTTAAAAACCCTAATTGGAAAAGAATAAGACTAGGGAGGACGAAAATGACCTAAATGTTCATCCAATGACACAAACACACCTAATAGATGCACAACATTACTTAAAAACCCTAATTGGACAAGAATAAGCCTAGGGAGGACGAAAATGACCTAAATGTTCATCCAATGACACAAATGAACTTATTGGATGCACAAGATTGGTTAAAAACCCTAATTGGACAAGAATAAGCCTTTGGAGGACGAAAATGACCTAAATGTTCATCCAATGACACAAACACACCTATTGGATGCACAAGATTGCTTAAAAACCCTAATTGGAAAAGAATAAGACTAGGGAGGACGAAAATGACATAAATGTTCATCCAATGACACAAACACACCTATTGGATGCACAAGATTACTTAAAAACCCTAATTGGACAAGAATAGGCCTGGGGAGGACGAAAATGACCTAAATGTTCATCCAATGACACAAACACACCTATCGGATGCACAAGATTACTTAAAAACCCTAAATGGACAAGAATAAGCCTAGGGAAGACGAAAATGACCTAAATGTACATCCAATGACACAAATGAACTTATTGGATGCACAAGATTGGTTAAAAACCCTAATTGGACAAGAATAAGCCTTTGGAGGACGAAAATGACCTAAATGTTCATCCAATGACGCAAACACACCTATTGGATGCACTAGATTGCTTAAAAACCCTAATTGGAAAAGAATAAAACTAGGGAGGAGGAAAATGACCTAAATGTTCATCCAATGACACAAACACACCTATTGGATGCACAAGATTGCTTAAAAACCCTAATTGGTAATGAATAAGACTAGGGAGGACGAAAATGACCTAAATGTTCATCCAATGACACAAACACACCTACTAGACGCACAAGATTACTTAAAAACCCTAATTGGACAATAATAAGCCTATGGAAGACGAAAATGACCTAAATTGACATCCAATGACACAAATGAACTTATTGGATGCACAAGATTGGTTAAAAACCCTAATTGGACAAGAATAAGCCTTTGGAGGACGAAAATGACCTAAATGTTCATCCAATGACACAAACACACCTATTGGATGCACAAGATTGCTTAAAACCCCTAATTGGACAAGAATAAGCCTAGGGAGGACGAAAATGACCTAAATGTTCATCCAATGACACAAACACACCTATTGGATGCACAAGATTACTTAAAAACCCTAATTGGACAAGAATACGACTAGGGAGGACGAAAATGCCCTAAATGTTCATCCAATGACACAAACACACTTATTAGATGCACAAGATTACTCAAAACCCCTAATTGGACAAGAATAAGCCTAGGGAGGACGAAAATGACCTAAATGTACATCCAATGACACAAACACACCTATTGGATGCACAAGATTACTTAAAAACCCTAATAGGAAAACAATAAGACTAGGGAGGACGAAAATGACCTAAATGTTCATCCAATGACACAAACACACCTATTAGATGCACAAGATTACTTAAAAACCCTAATTGGACAAGATTAAGCCTAGGGAGGACGAAAATGACCTAAATGTTTATCCAATGACACAAACACACCTACTGGATCCACAAGATTACTTAAAAACCCTAATTGGACAATAATAAGCCTAGGGAGGACGAAAATGACCTAAATGTTCATCCAATGACACAAACACACCTATTGGATGCACAAGATTACTTAAAAACCCTAATTGGACAAGAATACGACTAGGGAGGACGAAAATGACCTAAATGTTCATCCAATGACACAAACACACTTATTAGATGCACAAGATTACTCAAAACCCCTAATTGGACAAGAATAAGCCTAGGGAGGACGAAAATGACCTAAATGTTCATCCAATGACACAAACACACCTATTGGATGCACAAGATTACTTAAAAACCCTAATTGGACAAGAATAAGCCTATGGAAGACGAAAATGACCTAAATGTACATCCAATGACACAAATCAACTTATTGGATGCACAAGATTGGTTAAAAACCCTAATTGGACAAGAATAAGCCTTTGGAGGACGAAAATGACCTAAATGTTCATCCAATGACACAAATGAACTTATTGGATGCACAAGATTGGTTAAAAACCCTAATTGGACAAGAATAAGCCTAGGGTGGACGAAAATGACCTAAATGTTTATCCAATGACACAAATAAACTTATTGGATGCACAGGATTGGTAAAAAACCCTAATTGGACAAGAATAAGCCTAGAATGAACGAAAATGACCTAAATGTTCATCCAATGACACAAACACACCTATTGGATGCACAAGATTGGTTAAAAACCCTAATTGGACAAGAATAAGCCTAGGGAGGACGAAAATGACCTAAATGTTCATCCAATGACACAAATGAACTTATTGGATGCACAAGATTGGTTAAAAACCCTAATTGGACAAGAATAAGCCTAGGGAGGACGAAAATGACCTAAATGTTCATCCAATGACACAAATGAACTTATTGGATGCACAAGATTGGTTAAAAACCCTAATTGGACAAGAATTAGCCTAGGGAGGACGAAAATGACCTAAATGTTCGTCCAATGACACAAACACACCTATTGGATGCACAAGATTGGTTAAAAACCCTAATTGGACAAGAATAAGCCTAGGGAGGAAGAAAATGACCTAAATGTTCATCCAATGACACAAATGAACTTATTGGATGCACAAGATTGGTTAAAAACCCTAATTGGACAAGAATAAGCCTAGGGAGGACGAAAATGACCTAAATGTTCATCCAATGACACAAATGAACTTATTGGATGCACAAGATTGGTAAAAAACCCTAATTGGACCAGAATAAGCCTAGGAAAACAAAAATGACCTAAATGTTCATCCAATGACACAAATGAACTTATTGGATGCACAAGATTGGTTAAAAACCCTAATTGGACCAGAATAAGCCTAGGGAGGACGAAAATGACCTAAATGTTCGTCCAATGACACAAACACACCTATTGGATGCACAAGATTGCATAAAAACCCTAATTGGACAAGAATAAGACTAGGGAGGACGTAAATGACCTAAATGTTCCACCAATGACACAAATGAACTTATTGGATGCACAAGGTTGGTAAAAAACCCTAATTGGAAAAGAATAAGCCTAGGGAGGACGAAAATGACCTAAATGTTCATCCAATGACACAAATGAACTTATTGGATGCACAAGATTGGTTAAAAACCCTAATTGGACAAGAATAAGCCTAGGGAGGACGAAAATGACCTAAATGTTCATCCAATGACACAAATGAACTTATTGGATGCACAAGATGGGTTGAAAACCCTAATTGGACAAGAATAAGCCTAGGGAGGACGAAAATGACCTAAATGTTCATCCAATGACACAAATGAACTTATTGGATGCACAAGATTGGTTAAAAACCCTAATTGGACAAGAATAAGCCTAGGGAGGACGAAAATGACCTAAATGTTCATCCAATGACACAAATGAACTTATAGGATGCACAACATTGCTTAAAAACCCTAATTGGACAAGAATAAGCCTAGGGAGGACGAAAATGACCTAAATGTTCATCCAATGACACAAATTAACTTATTGGATGCACAAGATTGGTTAAAAACCCTAATTGGACAAGAATAAGCCTAGGGAGGACGAAAATGACCTAAATGTTCGTCCAATGACACAAATGAACTTATTGGATGCACAAGATTGGTTAAAAACCCTAATTGGACAAGAATAAGCCTAGGGAGGACGAAAATGACCTAAATGTTCATCCAGTGACACAAACACACATACTGGATGCACAAGATTGGTTGAAAACGCTAATTGGACAAGAATAAGCCTAGGGATGACGAAAATGACCTAAATGTTCATCCAATGACACAAATGAACTTATTGGATGCACAAGATTGGTTAAAAACCCTAATTGGACAAGAATAAGCCTAGGGAGGACGAAAATGACCTAAATGTTCATCCAATGACACAAATGAACTTATTGGATGCACAAGATTGGTAAAAAAACCCTAATTGGACAAGAATAAGCCTTTGGAGGACGAAAATGACCTAAATGTTCATCCAATGACACAAACACACCTATTGGATGCACAAGATTGCTTAAAAACCCTAATTGGAAAAGAATAAGACTAGGGAGGACGAAAATGACCTAAATGTTCATCCAATGACACAAACACACCTATTGGATGCACAAGATTACTTAATACCCCTAATTGGACAAGAATAAGCCTAGATAGGACGAAAATGACCTAAATGTTCATCCAATGACACAAACACAGCTATTGGATGCACAAGATTACTTAAAAACCCTAATTGGACAAGAATACGACTAGGGGGGACGAAAATGACCTAAATGTTCATCCAATGACACAAACACACCTATTGGATGCACAAGATTGCTTAAAAACCCTAATTGGAAAAGAATAAGACTAGGGAGGACGAAAATGACCTAAATGTTCATCCAATGACACAAACACACCTACTGGATGCACAAGATTACTTAAAAACCCTAATTGGACAAGAATAAGCCTATGGAAGACGAAAATGACCTAAATGTACATCCAATGACACAAATCAACTTATTGGATGCACAAGATTGGTTAAAAACCCTAATTGGACAAGAATAAGCCTTTGGAGGAAGAAAATGACCTAAATGTTCATCCAATGACACAAATGAACTTATTGGATGCACAAGATTGCTTAAAAACCCTAATTGGAAAAGAATAAAACTAGGGAAGAGAAAAATGACCAAAATGTTCATCCAATGACACAAACACACCTATTGGATGCACAAGATTGCTTAAAAACCCTAATTGGAAAAGAATAAGACTAGGGAGGACGAAAATGACCTAAATGTTCATCCAATGACACAAACACACCTATTGGATGCACAAGATTACGTAAAAACCCTAATTGGACAAGAATAAGCCTAGGGAGGACGAAAATGACTAAATGTTTATCCAATGACACAAACACACCTATTGCATGCACAAGATTACGTAAAAAACCTAATTGGACAAGAATAAGACTAGGGAGGACGAAAATGACCTAAATGTTCATCCAATGACACAAACACACTTATTGGATGCACAAGATTTCTTAAAAACCCTAATTGGACAAGAATAAGCTTAGGAAGGACGAAAATGACCTAAATGTACTTCCAAAGACACAAATGAACTTATTGGATGCAAAAGATTACTTAAAAACCCTAATTGGACAAGAATAAGCCTAGGGAGGACGAAAACGACCTAAATGTTCATCCAATGACACAAACACACCTATTGGATGCACAAGATTACTTAAAAACCCTAATTGGACAAGAATACGACTAGGGAGGACGAAAATGACCTAAATGTTCATCCAATGACACAAACACACCTATTGGATGCACAAGATTGCTTAAAAACCCTAATTGGAAAAGAATAAAACTAGGGAGGAGGAAAATGACCTAAATGTTAATCCAATGACACAAACACACCTATTGGATGCACAAGATTGCTTAAAAACCCTAATAGGAAAACAATAAGACTAGGGAGGACGAAAATGACCTAAATGTTCATCCAATGACACAAACACACCTATTAGATGCACAAGATTACTTAAAAACCCTAATTGGACAAGATTAAGCCTAGGGAGGACGAAAATGACCTAAATGTTCATCCAATGACACAAACACACCTACTGGATCCACAAGATTACTTAAAAACCCTAATTGGACAATAATAAGCCTAGGGAGGACGAAAATGACCTAAATGTTCATCCAATGACACAAACACACCTATTGGAGCACAAGATTACTTAAAAACCCTAATTGGACAAGAATACGACTAGGGAGGACGAAAATGCCCTAAATGTTCATCCAATGACACAAACACACTTATTAGATGCACAAGATTACTCAAAACCCCTAATTGGACAAGAATAAGCCTAGGGAGGACGAAAATGACCTAAATGTTCATCCAATGACACAAACACACCTATTGGATGCACAAGATTACTTAAAAACCCTAATAGGAAAACAATAAGACTAGGGAGGACGAAAATGACCTAAATGTTCATCCAATGACACAAACACACCTATTAGATGCACAAGATTACTTAAAAACCCTAATTGGACAAGATTAAGCCTAGGGAGCACGAAAATGACCTAAATGTTCATCCAATAACACAAACACACCTACTGGATCCACAAGATTACTTAAAAACCCTAATTGGACAATAATAAGCCTAGGGAGGACGAAAATGACCTAAATGTTCATCCAATAACACAAACACACCTATTGGATGCACAAGATTACTTAAAAACCCTAATTGGACAAAAATACGACTAGGGAGGACGAAAATGCCCTAAATGTTCATCCAATGACACAAACACACTTATTAGATGCACAAGATTACTCAAAACCCCTAATTGGACAAGAATAAGCCTAGGGAGGACGAAAATGACCTAAATGTTCATCCAATGACACAAACACACCTATTGAATGCACAAGATTACTTAAAAACCCTAATTGGACAAGAATACGACTAGGGAGGACGAAAATGCCCTAAATGTTCATCCAATGACACAAACACACTTATTAGATGCACAAGATTACTCAAAACCCCTAATTGGACAAGAATAAGCCTAGGGAGGACGAAAATGACCTAAATGTTCATCCAATGACACAAACACACCTATTGGATGCACAAGATTACTTAAAAACCCTAATTGGACAAGAATAAGCCTATGGAAGACGAAAATGACCTAAATGTACATCCAATGACACAAATCAACTTATTGGATGCACAAGATTGGTTAAAAACCCTAATTGGACACGAATAAGCCTTTGGAGGACGAAAATGACCTAAATGTTCATCCAATGACACAAACACACCTATTGGATGCACAAGATTGCTTAAAAACCCTAATTGGAAAAGAATAAGACTAGGGAGGACGAAAATGACCTAAATGTTCATCCAATGACACAAATACACCTATTAGATGCACAAGATTACTTAAAACCCCTAATTGGACAAGAATAAGCCTAGGGAGGACGAAAATGACCTAAATGTTCATCCAATGACACAAACACTCCTACAGGATGCACAAGATTACTTAAAAACCCTAATTGGACAATAATAAGCCTAGGGAGGACGAAAATGACCTAAATGTTCATCCAATGACACAAACACACTATTGGATGCACAAGATTACTTAACACCCCTAATTGGACAAGAATATGCCTAGGGAGGACGAAAATGACCTAAATGTTCATCCAATGACACAAACACACCTATTGGATGCACAAGATTACTTTAAACCCTAATTGGACAAGAATACGACTAGGGAGGACGAAAATGCCCTAAATGTTCATCCAATGACACAAACACACTTATTTGATGCACAAGATTACTCAAAACCCCTAATTGGACAAGAATAAGCCTAGGGAGGACGAAAATGACCTAAATGTTCATCCAATGACACAAACACAGCTATTGGATGCACAAGATTACTTAAAAACCCTAATTGGACAAGAATAAGCCTATGGAAGACGAAAATGACCTACATGTACATCCAATGACACAAATGAACTTATTGGATGCACAAGATTGGTTAAAAACCCTAATTGGACAAGAATAAGCCTTTGGAGGACGGAAATGACCTAAATGTTCATCCAATGACACAAACACACCTATTGGATGCACAAGATTGCTTAAAAACCCTAATTGGAAAAGAATAAAACTAGGGAAGAGAAAAATGACCTAAATGTTCATCCAATGACACAAACACACCTATTGGATGCACAAGATTGCTTAAAAACCCTAATTGGAAAATAATAAGACTAGGGAGGACGAAAATGACCTAAATGTTCATCCAATGACACAAACACACCTATTAGATGCACAAGATTACTTAAAAACCCTAATTGGACAAGAATAAGCCTAGGGAGGACGAAAATGACCTAAATGTTCATCCAATGACACAAATGAACTTATTGGATGCACAAGATTGGTTAAAAACCCTAATTGGACAAGAATAAGCCTTTGGAGGCAAAAATGACCTAAATGTTCATCCAATGACACAAACACACCTATGGGATGCACAAGATTGCTTAAAAACCCTAATTGGAAAAGAATAAGACTAGGAAGGACGAAAATGACCTAAATGTTCATCCAATGACACAAACACACCTAATGGATGCACAAGATTACTTAAAAACCCTAATTGGACAAGAATAAGCCTAGGGAGGACGAAAATGACCTAAATGTTCATCCAATGACACAAACACACCTATTGGATGCACAAGATTACTTAATACCCCTAATTGGACAAGAATAAGCCTAGATAGGACGAAAATGACCTAAATGTTCATCCAATGACACAAACACAACTATTGGATGCACAAGATTACTTAAAAACCCTAATTGGAAAAGAATACGACTAGGGGGGACGAAAATGACCTAAATGTTCATCCAATGACACAAACACACCTATTGGATGCACAAGATTACTTTAAACCCTAATTGGACAAGAATACGACTAGGGAGGACGAAAATGCCCTAAATGTTCATCCAATGACACAAACACACTTATTTGATGCACAAGATTACTCAAAACCCCTAAGTGGACAAGAATAAGCCTAGGGAGGACGAAAATGACCTAAATGTTCATCCAATGACACAAACACAGCTATTGGATGCACAAGATTACTTAAAAACCCTAATTGGACATGAATAAGCCTATGGAAGACGAAAATGACCTAAATGTACATCCAATGACACAAATGAACTTATTGGATGCACAAGATTGGTTAAAAACCCTAATTGGACAAGAATAAGCCTTTGGAGGACGGAAATGACCTAAATGTTCATCCAATGACACAAACACACCTATTGGATGCACAAGATTGCTTAAAAACCCTAATTGGAAAAGAATAAAACTAGGGAAGAGAAAAATGACCTAAATGTTCATCCAATGACACAAACACACCTATTGGATGCACAAGATTGCTTAAAAACCCTAATTGGAAAATAATAAGACTAGGGAGGACGAAAATGACCTAAATGTTCATCCAATGACACAAACCCACCTATTAGATGCACAAGATTACTTAAAAACCCTAATTGGACAAGAATAAGCCTAGGGAGGACGAAAATGACCTAAATGTTCATCCAATGACACAAATGAACTTATTGGATGCACAAGATTGGTTAAAAACCCTAATTGGACAAGAATAAGCCTTTGGAGGACGAAAATGACCTAAATGTTCATCCAATGACACAAACACACCTATTGGATGCACAAGATTGCTTAAAAACCCTAATTGGAAAAGAATAAAACTAGGGAAGAGAAAAATGACCTAAATGTTCATCCAATGACACAAACACACCTATTGGATGCACAAGATTGCTTAAAAACCCTATTTGGAAAAGAATAAGACTAGGGAGGACGAAAATGACCTAAATGTTCATCCAATGACACAAACACACCTATTGGATCCACAAGATTGGTTCAAAACCCTAATTGGACAAGAATAAGCCTAGGGAGGACGAAAATGACCTAAATGTTCATCCAATGACACAAACACACCTATTGGATGCACAAGATTACTTAAAAACCCTAATTGGACAAGAATAAGCCTATGGAAGACGAAAATGACCTAAATGTACATCCAATGACACAAATCAACTTATTGGATGCACAAGATTGGTTAAAAACCCTAATTGGACAAGAATAAGCCTTTGGAGGACGAAAATGACCTAAATGTTCATCCAATGACACAAATGAACTTATTGGATGCACAAGATTGGTTAAAAACCCTAATTGGACAAGAATAAGCCTTTTGAGGACGAAAATGACCTAAATGTTCATCCAATGACACAAACACACCTATTAGAAGCACAAGATTACTTAAAAACCCTAATTGGACAAGATTAAGCCTTGGGAGGACGAAAATGACCTAAATGTTCATCCAATGACACAAACACACCTACTGGATGCACAAGATTACTTAAAAACCCTAATTGGACAATAATAAGCCTAGGGAGGACGAAAATGACCTAAATGTTCATCCAATGACACAAACACACCTATTGGATGCACAAGATTACTTAAAACCCCTAATTGGACAAGAATAAGCCTAGGGAGGACGAAAATGACCTAAATGTTCATCCAATGACACAAACACACCTATTGGATGCACAAGATTACTTAAAAACCCTAATTGGACAAGAATACGACTAGGGAGGACGAAAATGCCCTAAATGTTCATCCAATGACACAAACACACTTATTAGATGCACAAGATTACTCAAAACCCCTAATTGGACAAGAATAAGCCTAGGGAGGACGAAAATGACCTAAATGTACATCCAATGACACAAACACACCTATTGGATGCACAAGATTACTTAAAAACCCTAATAGGAAAACAATAAGACTAGGGAGGACGAAAATGACCTAAATGTTCATCCAATGACACAAACACACCTATTAGATGCACAAGATTACTTAAAAACCCTAATTGGACAAGATTAAGCCTAGGGAGGACGAAAATGACCTAAATGTTTATCCAATGACACAAACACACCTACTGGATCCACAAGATTACTTAAAAACCCTAATTGGACAATAATAAGCCTAGGGAGGACGAAAATGACCTAAATGTTCATCCAATGACACAAACACACCTATTGGATGCACAAGATTACTTAAAAACCCTAATTGGACAAGAATACGACTAGGGAGGACGAAAATGACCTAAATGTTCATCCAATGACACAAACACACTTATTAGATGCACAAGATTACTCAAAACCCCTAATTGGACAAGAATAAGCCTAGGGAGGACGAAAATGACCTAAATGTTCATCCAATGACACAAACACACCTATTGGATGCACAAGATTACTTAAAAACCCTAATTGGACAAGAATACGACTAGGGAGTACGAAAATGCCCTAAATGTTCATCCAATGACACAAACACACTTATTAGATGCACAAGATTACTTAAAAACCCTAATTGGACAAGATTAAGCCTAGGGAGGACGAAAATGACCTAAATGTTCATCCAATGACACAAACACACCTATTGGATGCACAAGATTACTTAAAAACCCTAATTGGACAAGAATACGACTAGGGAGGACGAAAATGACCTAAATGTTCATCCAATGACACAAACACACCTATTGGATGCACAAGATTGCTTAAAAACCCTAATTGGAAAAGAATAAGACTAGGGAGGACGAAAATGACCTAAATGTTCATCCAATGACACAAACACACCTATTAGATGCACAAGATTACTTAAAAACCCTAATTGGACAAGAATAAGCCTAGGGAGGACGAAAATGACCTAAATGTTCATCCAATGACACAAATGAACTTATTGGATGCACAAGATTGGTTAAAAACCCTAATTGGACAAGAATAAGACTAGGGAGGACGAAAATGACCAAAATGTTCATCCAATGACACGAATAAACTTATTGGATGCACAAGATTGGTTAAAAACCCTAATTGGACAAGAATAAGCCTAGTGAGGACGAAAATGACCTAAATGTTCATCCAATGACACAAATGAACTTATTGGATGCACAAGATTGGTTAAAAACCCTAATTGGACAAGAATAAGCCTAGGGAGGACGAAAATGACCTAAATGTTCATCCAATGACACAAATGAACTTATTGGATGCACAAGATTGGTTAAAAACCCTAATTCGTGAAGAATAATCCTAGGGAGGACGAAAATGACCTAAATGTTCATCCAATGACACAAACACACCTATTGGATGCACAAGATTGCATAAAAACCCTAATTGGACAAGAATAAGACTAGGGAGGACGAAAATGACCTAAATGTTCATCCAATGACACAAATGAACTTATTGGATGCACAAGATTGGTTAAAAACGCTAATGGGACAAGAATAAGCATAGGGAGGACGAAAATGACCTAAACGTTCATCCAATGACACAAACCCACATATTGGATGCACAAGATTGCTTAAAACCCTAATTGGACAAGAATAAGACTAGGGAGGACGAAAATGACCTAAATGTTCATCCAATGACACAAATGAACTAATTGGATGCACAAGATTGGTTAAAAACCCTAATCGGACAAGAATAAGCCTAGGGAGGACGAAAATGACCTAAATGTTCGTCCAATGACACAAACACACCTATTGGATGCACAAGATTGCATAAAAACTCTAATTGGACAAGAATAAGACTAGGGAGGACGAAAATGACCTAAATGTTCCTCCAATAACACAAATGAACTTATTGGATGCACAAGATTGGTTAAAAACCCTAATTGGACAAGAATAAGCCTAGGGAGGACGAAAATGACCTAAATGTTCGTCCAATGACACAAATGAACTTATTGGATGCACAAGATTGGTTAAAAACCCTAATTGGACAAGAATAAGCCTAGGGAGGACGAAAATGACCTAAATGTTCATCCATTGACACAAATGACCTTATTGGATGCAAAAGATTGGTTAAAAACCTTAATTGTACAAGAATAAGCCTAGGGAGGACGAAAATGACCTAAATGTTCATCCAATGACACAAATGAACTTATTGGATGGACAAGATTGGTTAAAAACCCAAATTGGACAAGAATAAGCCTAGGGAGGACGAAAATGACCTAAATGTTCATCCAATGACACAAATGAACTTATTGGATGCACAAGATTGGTTAAAAACCCTAATTGGACAAGAATAAGCCTAGGGAGGACGAAAATGACCTAAATGTTCATCCAATGACACAAATGAACTTATTGGACGCACAACATTGATTAAAAACCCTAATTGGACAAGAATAAGCCTAGGGAGGACGTAAATGACCTAAATTATCCACCAATGACACAAATGAACTTATTGGATGCACAAGGTTGGTTAAAAACTCTAATTGGACAAGAATAAGCCTAGGGAGGACGAAAATGACCTAAATGGTCAACCAATGACACAAATGAACTTATTGGATGCACAAGGTTAGTTAAAAACCCTAATTGAACAAGAATAAGCCTAGGGAGGACGAAAATGACCTAAATGTTCGTCCAATGACACAAACACACCAATTGGATGCACAAGATTGCATAAAAACCCTAATTGGACAAGAATAAGCTTTGGGATGACGAAAATGACCTAAATGTTCGTCCAATGACACAAACACACCTATTGGATGCACAAGATTGCATAAAAACCCTAATTGGACAAGAATAAGCCTAGGGAGGACGAAAATGACCTAAATGTTCATCCAATGACACAAATGAACTTATTGGATGCACAAGATTGGTTAAAAACCCTAATTGGACAAGAATAAGCCTAGGGAGGACGAAAATGACCTAAATGTTCATCCAATGACACAAATGAACTTATTGGATGCACAAGATTGGTTAAAAACCCTAATTGGACAAGAATAAGCCTAGGGAGGACGAAAATGACCTAAATGTTCGTCCAATGACACAAACACACATATTGGATGCCCAAGATTGCATAAAAACCCTAATTGGACAAGAATAAGACTAGGGAGGACGAAAATGACCTAAATGTTCATCCAATGACACAAATGAACTTATTGGATGCACAAGATTGGTTAAAAACCCTAATTGGACAAGAATAAGCCTTTGGAGGACGAAAATGACCTAAATGTTCATCCAATGACACAAACACACCTATGGGATGCACAAGATTGCTTAAAAACCCTAATTGGAAAAGAATAAGACTAGGAAGGACGAAAATGACCTAAATGTTCATCCAATGACACAAACACACCTAATGGATGCACAATATTACTTAAAAACCCTAATTGGACAAGAATAAGCCTAGGGAGGACGAAAATGACCTAAATGTTCATCCAATGACACAAACACACCTATTGGATGCACAAGATTACTTAATACCCCTAATTGGACAAGAATAAGCCTAGATAGGACGAAAATGACCTAAATGTTCATCCAATGACACAAACACAACTATTGGATGCACAAGATTACTTAAAAACCCTAATTGGACAAGAATACGACTAGGGGGGACGAAAATGACCTAAATGTTCATCCAATGACACAAACACACCTATTGGATGCACAAGATTACTTAAAAACCCTAATTGGACAAGAATACGACTAGGGAGGACGAAAATGACCTAAATGTTCATCCAATGACACAAACACACCTATTAGATGCACAAGATTACTTAAAAACCCTAATTGGACAAGAATAAGCCTAGGGAGGACGAAAATGACCTAAATGTTCATCCAATGACACAAATGAACTTATTGGATGCACAAGATTGGTTAAAAACCCTAATTGGACAAGAATAAGCCTTTGGAGGACGAAAATGACCTAAATGTTCATCCAATGACACAAATACACCTATTGGATGCACAAGATTGCTTAAAAACCCATATTGGATAAGAATAAGACTAGGGAGGACGAAAATGACCTAAATGTTCATCCAATGACACAAACACACCTATAAGATGCACAAGATTACTTAAAAACCCTAATTGGACAAGAATAAGCCTAGGGAGGACGAAAATGACCTAAATGTTCATCCAATGACACAAACACTCCTACTGGATGCACAAGATTACTTAAAAACCCTAATTGGACAATAATACGCCTAGGGAGGACGAAAAAGACCTAAATGTTCATGCAAAGACACAAACACACCTATTGGATGCACAAGATTACTTAAAACCCCTAATTGGACAAGAATAAGCCTAGGGAGGACGAAAATGACCTAAATGTTCATCCAATGACACAAACACACCTATTGGATGCACAAGATTACTTAAAAACCCTAATTGGACAAGAATACGACTAGGGAGGACGAAAATGACCTAAATGTTCATCCAATGACACAAACACACCTACTGGATGCACAAGATTACTTAAAAACCCTAATTGGACAATAATAAGCCTAGGGAGGACGAAAATGACCTAAATGTTCATCCAATGACACAAACAAACCTATTGGATGCACAAGATTACTTAAAACCCCTAATTGGACAAGAATATGCCTAGGGAGGACGAAAATGACCTAAATAATCATCCAATGACACAAACACACCTATTGGATGCACAAGATTACTTAAAAACCCTAATTGGACAAGACTACGGCTAGGGAGGACGAAAATGCCCTAAATGTTCATCCAATGACACAAACACACTTATTAGATGCACAAGATTACCCAAAACCCCTAATTGGACAAGAATAAGCCTAGGGAGGACGAAAATGACCTAAATGTTCATCCAATGACACAAACACACCTATTGGATGTACAAGATTACTTAAAAACCCTAATTGGACAAGAATAAGCCTATGGAAGACGAAAATGACCTAAATGTACATCCAATGACACAAATCAACTTATTGGATGCACAAGATTGGTTAAAAACCCTAATTGGACAAGAATAAGCCTTTGGAGGACGAAAATGACCTAAATGTTCATCCAATGACACAAATGAACTTATTGGATGCACAAGATTGGTTAAAAACCCTAATTGGACAAGAATAAGCCTTTTGAGGACGAAAATGACCTAAATGTTCATCCAATGACACAAACACACCTATTAGAAGCACAAGATTACTTAAAAACCCTAATTGGACAAGATTAAGCCTAGGGAGGACGAAAATGACCTAAATGTTCATCCAATGACACAAACACACCTATTGGATGCACAAGATTGCTTAATAACCCTATTTGGAAAAGAATAAGACTAGGGAGGACGAAAATGACCTAAATGTTCATCCAATGACACAAAAACACCTATTGGATCCACAAGATTGGTTCAAAACCCTAATTGGACAAGAATAAGCCTAGGGAGGACGAAAATGACCTAAATGTTCATGCAAAGACACAAACACACCTATTGGATGCACAAGATTACTTAAAATCCCTAATTGGACAAGAATAAGCCTAGGGAGGACGAAAATGACCTAAATGTTCATCCAATGACACAAACACACCTATTGGATGCACAAGATTACTTAAAAACCCTAATTGGACAAGAATACGACTAGGGAGGACGAAAATGACCTAAATGTTCATCCAATGACACAAACACACCTACTGGATGCACAAGATTACTTAAAAACCCTAATTGGACAATAATAAGCCTAGGGAGGACGAAAATGACCTAAATGTTCATCCAATGACACAAACAAACCTATTGGATGCACAAGATTACTTAAAACCCCTAATATGACAAGAATATGCCTAGGGAGGACGAAAATGACCTAAATAATCATCCAATGACACAAACACACCTATTGGATGCACAAGATTACTTAAAAACCCTAATTGGACAAGACTACGGCTAGGGAGGACGAAAATGCCCTAAATGTTCATCCAATGACACAAACACACTTATTAGATGCACAAGATTACTCAAAACCCCTAATTGGACAAGAATAAGCCTAGGGAGGACGAAAATGACTTAAATGTTCATCCCATGACACAAACACACCTATTGGATGTACAAGATTACTTAAAAACCCTAATTGGACAAGAATAAGCCTATGGAAGACGAAAATGACCTAAATGTACATCCAATGACACAAATCAACTTATTGGATGCACAAGATTGGTTAAAAACCCTAATTGGACAAGAATAAGCCTTTGGAGGACGAAAATGACCTAAATGTTCATCCAATGACACAAATGAACTTATTGGATGCACAAGATTGGTTAAAAACCCTAATTGGACAAGAATAAGCCTTTTGAGGACGAAAATGACCTAAATGTTCATCCAATGACACAAACACACCTATTAGAAGCACAAGATTACTTAAAAACCCTAATTGGACAAGATTAAGCCTAGGGAGGACGAAAATGACCTAAATGTTCATCCAATGACACAAACACACCTACTGGATGCACAAGATTACTTAAAAACCCTAATTGGACAATAATAAGCCTAGGGAGGACGAAAATGACCTAAATGTTCATCCAATGACACAAACACACCTATTGGATGCACAAGATTACTTAAAACCCCTAATTGGACAAGAATATGCCTAGGAAGGACGGAAATGACCTAAATGTTCATCCAATGACACAAACACACCTATTGGATGCACAAGATTACTTAAAAACCCTAATTGGACAATAAAACGACTAGGGAGGACGAAAAGGCCCTAAATGTTCATCCAATGACACAAACACACTTATTAGATGCACAAGATTACTCAAAACCCCTAATTGGACAAGAATAAGCCTAAGGAGAACGAAAATGAGCTAAATGTTCATCCAATGACACAAACACACCTATTGGATGCACAAGATTACTTAAAAACCCTAAATGGACAAGAATAAGCCTATTGAAGACGAAAATGACCTAAATGTACATCCAATGACACAAATCAACTTATTGGATGCACAAGATTGGTTAAAAACCCTAATTGGACAAGAATAAGCCTTTGGAGGACGAAAATGACCTAAATGTTCATCCAATGACACAAATGAACTTATTGGATGCACAAGATTGGTTAAAAACCCTAATTGGACAAGAATAAGCCTTTTGAGGACGAAAATGACCTAAATGTTCATCCAATGACACAAACACACCTATTAGAAGCACAAGATTACTTAAAAACCCTAATTGGACAAGAATACGACTAGGGAGGACGAAAATGACCTAAATGTTCATCCAATGACACAAACACACCTACTGGATGCAAAAGATTACTTAAAAACCCTAATTGGACAATAATAAGCCTAGGGAGGACGAAAATGACCTAAATGTTCATCCAATGACACAAACAAACCTATTGGATGCACAAGATTACTTAAAACCCCTAATATGACAAGAATATGCCTAGGGAGGACGAAAATGACCTAAATAATCATCCAATGACACAAACACACCTATTGGATGCACAAGATTACTTAAAAACCCTAATTGGACAAGACTACGGCTAGGGAGGACGAAAATGCCCTAAATGTTCATCCAATGACACAAACACACTTATTAGATGCACAAGATTACTCAAAACCCCTAATTGGACAAGAATAAGCCTAGGGAGGACGAAAATGACTTAAATGTTCATCCCATGACACAAACACACCTATTGGATGTACAAGATTACTTAAAAACCCTAATTGGACAAGAATAAGCCTATGGAAGACGAAAATGACCTAAATGTACATCCAATGACACAAATCAACTTATTGGATGCACAAGATTGGTTCAAAACCCTAATTGGACAAGAATAAGCCTTTGGAGGACGAAAATGACCTAAATGTTCATGCAAAGACACAAACACACCTATTGGATGCACAAGATTGGTTAAAAACCCTAATTGGACAAGAATAAGCCTTTTGAGGACGAAAATGACCTAAATGTTCATCCAATGACACAAACACACCTATTAGAAGCACAAGATTACTTAAAAACCCTAATTGGACAAGAATACGACTAGGGAGGACGAAAATGACCTAAATGTTCATCCAATGACACAAACACACCTACTGGATGCAAAAGATTACTTAAAAACCCTAATTGGACAATAATAAGCCTAGGGAGGACGAAAATGACCTAAATGTTCATCCAATGACACAAACAAACCTATTGGATGCACAAGATTACTTAAAACCCCTAATATGACAAGAATATGCCTAGGGAGGACGAAAATGACCTAAATAATCATCCAATGACACAAACACACCTATTGGATGCACAAGATTACTTAAAAACCCTAATTGGACAAGACTACGGCTAGGGAGGACGAAAATGCCCTAAATGTTCATCCAATGACACAAACACACTTATTAGATGCACAAGATTACTCAAAACCCCTAATTGGACAAGAATAAGCCTAGGGAGGACGAAAATGACCTAAATGTTCATCCCATGACACAAACACACCTATTGGATGTACAAGATTACTTAAAAACCCTAATTGGACAAGAATAAGCCTATGGAAGACGAAAATGACCTAAATGTACATCCAATGACACAAATCAACTTATTGGATGCACAAGATTGGTTAAAAACCCTAATTGGACAAGAATAAGCCTTTGGAGGACGAAAATGACCTAAATGTTCATCCAATGACACAAATGAACTTATTGGATGCACAAGATTGGTTAAAAACCCTAATTGGACAAGAATAAGCCTTTTGAGGACGAAAATGACCTAAATGTTCATCCAATGACACAAACACACCTATTAGAAGCACAAGATTACTTAAAAACCCTAATTGGACAAGATTAAGCCTTGGGAGGACGAAAATGACCTAAATGTTCATCCAATGACACAAACACACCTACTGGATGCACAAGATTACTTAAAAACCCTAATTGGACAATAATAAGCCTAGGGAGGACGAAAATGACCTAAATGTTCATCCAATGACACAAACACACCTATTGGATGCACAAGATTACTTAAAACCCCTAATTGGACAAGAATATGCCTAGGGAGGACGAAAATGACCTAAATGTTCATCCAATGACACAAACACACCTATTGGATGCACAAGATTACTTAAAAACCCTAATTGGACCAGAATACGACTAGAGAGGACGAAAATGCCCTAAATGTTCATCCAATAACACAAACACACTTATTAGATGTACAAGATTACACAAAACCCCTAATTGGACAAGAATAAGCCTAGGGAGGACGAAAATGACCTAAATGTTCATCCAATGACACAAACACACCTATTGGATGCACAAGATTACTTAAAAACCCTAATTGGACAAGAATAAGCCTATGGAAGACGAAAATGACCTAAATGTACATCCAATGACACAAATCAACTTATTGGATGCACAAGATTGGTTAAAAACCCTAATTGGACAAGAATAAGCCTTTGGAGGAAGAAAATGACCTAAATGTTCATCCAATGACACAAACATACCTATTGGATGCACAAGATTACTTAAAAACCCTAATTGGACAATAATAAGCCTAGGGAGGACGAAAATGACCTAAATGTTCATGCAAAGACACAAACACACCTATTGGATGCACAAGATTACTTAAAATCCCTAATTGGACAAGAATAAGCCTAGGGAGGACAAAAATGACCTAAATGTTCATCCAATGACACAAACACACCTATTGGATGCACAAGATTACTTAAAAACCCTAATTGGACAAGAATACGACTAGGGAGGACGAAAATGACCTAAATGTTCATCCAATGACACAAACACACCTACTAGATGCACAAGATTACTTAAAAACCCTAATTGGACAATAATAAGCCTAGGGAGGACGAAAATGACCTAAATGTTTATCCAATGACACAAACACACCTATTGGATGCACAAGATTACTTAAAACCCCTAATTGGACAAGAATATGCCTAAGGAGGACGAAAATGACCTAAATGTTCATCCAATGACACAAACACACCTATTGGATGCACAAGATTACTTAAAAACCCTAATTGGACAAGAATACGGCTAGGGAGGACGAAAATGCCCAAAATGTTCATCCAATGACACAAACACACTTATTAGATGCACAAGATTACTCAAAACCCCTAATTGGACAAGAATAAGCCTAGGGAGGACGAAAATGACCTAAATGTTCATCCCATGACACAAACACTCCTATTGGATGTACAAGATTACTTAAAAACCCTAATTGGACAAGAATAAGCCTATGGAAGACGAAAATGACCTAAATGTACATCCAATGACACAAATCAACTTATTGGATGCACAAGATTGGTTAAAAACCCTAATTGGACAAGAATAAAGCTTTGGAGGACGAAAATGACCTAAATGTTCATCCAATGACACAAATGAACTTATTGGATGCACAAGATTGGTTAAAAACCCTAATTGGACAAGAATAAGCCTTTTGAGGACGAAAATGACCTAAATGTTCATCCAATGACACAAACACACCTATTAGAAGCACAAGATTACTTAAAAACCCTAATTGGACAAGATTAAGCCTAGGGAGGACGAAAATGACCTAAATGTTCATCCAATGACACAAACACACCTACTGGATGCACAAGATTACTTAAAAACCCTAATTGGACAATAATAAGCCTAGGGAGGACGAAAATGACCTAAATGTTCATCCAATGACACAAACACACCTATTGGATGCACAAGATTACTTAAAACCCCTAATTGGACAAGAATATGCCTAGGGAGGACGAAAATGACCTAAATGTTCATCCAATGACACAAACACACCTATTGGATGCACAAGATTACTTAAAAACCCTAATTGGACCAGAATACGACTAGAGAGGACGAAAATGCCCTAAATGTTCATCCAATAACACAAACACACTTATTAGATGTACAAGATTACACAAAACCCCTAATTGGACAAGAATAAGCCTAGGGAGGACGAAAATGACCTAAATGTTCATCCAATGACACAAACACACCTATTGGATGCACAAGATTACTTAAAAACCCTAATTGGACAAGAATAAGCCTATGGAAGACGAAAATGACCTAAATGTACATCCAATGACACAAATCAACTTATTGGATGCACAAGATTGGTTAAAAACCCTAATTGGACAAGAATAAGCCTTTGGAGGAAGAAAATGACCTAAATGTTCATCCAATGACACAAACATACCTATTGGATGCACAAGATTACTTAAAAACCCTAATTGGACAATAATAAGCCTAGGGAGGACGAAAATGACCTAAATGTTCATGCAAAGACACAAACACACCTATTGGATGCACAAGATTACTTAAAATCCCTAATTGGACAAGAATAAGCCTAGGGAGGACAAAAATGACCTAAATGTTCATCCAATGACACAAACACACCTATTGGATGCACAAGATTACTTAAAAACCCTAATTGGACAAGAATAAGCCTATGGAAGACGAAAATGACCTAAATGTACATCCAATGACACAAATCAACTTATTGGATGCACAAGATTGGTTAAAAACCCTAATTGGACAAGAATAAGCCTTTGGAGGACGAAAATGACCTAAATGTTCATCCAATGACACAAATGAACTTATTGGATGCACAAGATTGGTTAAAAACCCTAATTGGACAAGAATAAGCCTTTTGAGGACGAAAATGACCTAAATGTTCATCCAATGACACAAACACACCTATTAGAAGCACAAGATTACTTAAAAACCCTAATTGGACAAGATTAAGCCTTGGGAGGACGAAAATGACCTAAATGTTCATCCAATGACACAAACACACCTACTGGATGCACAAGATTACTTAAAAACCCTAATTGGACAATAATAAGCCTAGGGAGGACGAAAATGACCTAAATGTTCATCCAATGACACAAACACACCTATTGGATGCACAAGATTACTTAAAACCCCTAATTGGACAAGAATAAGCCTAGGGAGGACGAAAATGACCTAAATGTTCATCCAATGACACAAACACACCTATTGGATGCACAAGATTACTTAAAAACCCTAATTGGACAAGAATACGACTAGGGAGGACGAAAATGCCCTAAATGTTCATCCAATGACACAAACACACTTATTAGATGCACAAGATTACTCAAAACCCCTAATTGGACAAGAATAAGCCTAGGGAGGACGAAAATGACCTAAATGTACATCCAATGACACAAACACACCTATTGGATGCACAAGATTACTTAAAAACCCTAATAGGAAAACAATAAGACTAGGGAGGACGAAAATGACCTAAATGTTCATCCAATGACACAAACACACCTATTAGATGCACAAGATTACTTAAAAACCCTAATTGGACAAGATTAAGCCTAGGGAGGACGAAAATGACCTAAATGTTCATCCAATGACACAAACACACCTACTGGATGCACAAGATTACTTAAAAACCCTAATTGGACAATAATAAGCCTAGGGAGGACGAAAATGACCTAAATGTTCATCCAATGACACAAACACACCTATTGGATGCACAAGATTACTTAAAACCCCTAATTGGACAAGAATATGCCTAGGGAGGACGAAAATGACCTAAATGTTCATCCAATGACACAAACACACCTATTGGATGCACAAGATTACTTAAAAACCCTAATTGGACCAGAATACGACTAGGGAGGACGAAAATGCCCTAAATGTTCATCCAATAACACAAACACGCTTATTAGATGCACAAGATTACACAAAACCCCTAATTGGACAAGAATAAGCCTAGGCAGGACGAAAATGACCTAAATGTTCATCCAATGACACAAACACACCTATTGGATGCACAAGATTACTTAAAAACCCTAATTGGACAAGAATAAGCCTATGGAAGACGAAAATGACCTAAATGTACATCCAATGACACAAATCAACTTATTGGATGCACAAGATTGGTTAAAAACCCTAATTGGACAAGAATAAGCCTTTAGAGGAAGAAAATGACCTAAATGTTCATCCAATGACACAAACATACCTATTGGATGCACAAGATTACTTAAAAACCCTAATTGGACAATAATAAGCCTAGGGAGGACGAAAATGACCTAAATGTTCATGCAAAGACACAAACACACCTATTGGATGCACAAGATTACTTAAAATCCCTAATTGGACAAGAATAAGCCTAGGGAGGACAAAAATGACCTAAATGTTCATCCAATGACACAAACATACCTATTGGATGCACAAGATTACTTAAAAACCCTAATTGGACAAGAATACGACTAGGGAGGACGAAAATGACCTAAATGTTCATCCAATGACACAAACACACCTACTAGATGCACAAGATTACTTAAAAACCCTAATTGGACAATAATAAGCCTAGGGAGGACGAAAATGACCTAAATGTTTATCCAATGACACAAACACACCTATTGGATGCACAAGATTACTTAAAACCCCTAATTGGACAAGAATATGCCTAAGGAGGACGAAAATGACCTAAATGTTCATCCAATGACACAAACACACCTATTGGATGCACAAGATTACTTAAAAACCCTAATTGGACAAGAATACGGCTAGAGAGGACGAAAATGCCCTAAATGTTCATCCAATGACACAAACACACTTATTAGATGCACAAGATTACTCAAAACCCCTAATTGGACAAGAATAAGCCTAGGGAGGACGAAAATGACCTAAATGTTCATCCAATGACACAAACACACCTATTGGATGTACAAGATTACTTAAAAACCCTAATTGGACAAGAATAAGCCTATGGAAGACGAAAATGACCTAAATGTCCATCCAATGACACAAATCAACGTATTGGATGCACAAGATTGGTTAAAAACCCTAATTGGACAAGAATAAGCCTTTGGAGGACGAAAATGACCTAAATGTTCATCCAATGACACAAATGAACTTATTGGATGCACAAGATTGGTTAAAAACCCTAATTGGACAAGAATAAGCCTTTTGAGGACGAAAATGACCTAAATGTTCATCCAATGACACAAACACACCTATTAGATGCACAAGATTACTTAAAAACCCTAATTGGACAAGATTAAGCCTAGGGAGGACGAAAATGACCTAAATGTTCATCCAATGACACAAACACACCTACTGGATGCACAAGATTACTTAAAAACCCTAATTGGACAATAATAAGCCTAGGGAGGACGAAAATGACCTAAATGTTCATCCAATGACACAAACACACCTATTGGATGCACAAGATTACTTAAAACCCCTAATTGGACAAGAATATGCCTAGGGAGGACGAAAATGACCTAAATGTTCATCCAATGACACAAACACACCTATTGGATGCACAAGATTACTTAAAAACCCTAATTGGACCAGAATACGACTAGAGAGGACGAAAATGCCCTAAATGTTCATCCAATAACACAAACACACTTATTAGATGTACAAGATTACACAAAACCCCTAATTGGACAAGAATAAGCCTAGGGAGGACGAAAATGACCTAAATGTTCATCCAATGACACAAACACACCTATTGGATGCACAAGATTACTTAAAAACCCTAATTGGACAAGAATAAGCCTATGGAAGACGAAAATGACCTAAATGTACATCCAATGACACAAATCAACTTATTGGATGCACAAGATTGGTTAAAAACCCTAATTGGACAAGAATAAGCCTTTGGAGGAAGAAAATGACCTAAATGTTCATCCAATGACACAAACATACCTATTGGATGCACAAGATTACTTAAAAACCCTAATTGGACAATAATAAGCCTAGGGAGGACGAAAATGACCTAAATGTTCATGCAAAGACACAAACACACCTATTGGATGCACAAGATTACTTAAAATCCCTAATTGGACAAGAATAAGCCTAGGGAGGACAAAAATGACCTAAATGTTCATCCAATGACACAAACACACCTATTGGATGCACAAGATTACTTAAAAACCCTAATTGGACAAGAATAAGCCTATGGAAGACGAAAATGACCTAAATGTACATCCAATGACACAAATCAACTTATTGGATGCACAAGATTGGTTAAAAACCCTAATTGGACAAGAATAAGCCTTTGGAGGACGAAAATGACCTAAATGTTCATCCAATGACACAAATGAACTTATTGGATGCACAAGATTGGTTAAAAACCCTAATTGGACAAGAATAAGCCTTTTGAGGACGAAAATGACCTAAATGTTCATCCAATGACACAAACACACCTATTAGAAGCACAAGATTACTTAAAAACCCTAATTGGACAAGATTAAGCCTTGGGAGGACGAAAATGACCTAAATGTTCATCCAATGACACAAACACACCTACTGGATGCACAAGATTACTTAAAAACCCTAATTGGACAATAATAAGCCTAGGGAGGACGAAAATGACCTAAATGTTCATCCAATGACACAAACACACCTATTGGATGCACAAGATTACTTAAAACCCCTAATTGGACAAGAATAAGCCTAGGGAGGACGAAAATGACCTAAATGTTCATCCAATGACACAAACACACCTATTGGATGCACAAGATTACTTAAAAACCCTAATTGGACAAGAATAAGCCTAGGGAAGACGAAGATGACCTAAATGTACATCCAATGACACAAATGAACTTATTGGATGCACAAGATTGGTTAAAAACCCTAATTGGACAAGAATAAGCCTATGGAGGACGAAAATGACCTAAATGTTCATCCAATGACACAAACACACCTATTGGATGCACAAGATTACTTAAAAACCCTAATTGGACAAGAATAAGCCTAGGGAGGATGAAAATGACCTAAATGTTCCTCCAACGACACAAACACACCTATTGGATGCACAAGATTGCTTAAAAACCCTAATTAGACAAGAATAAGACTAGGGAGGATGAAAATGACCTAAATGTTCATCCAATGACACAAACACACGTATTGGATGCACAAGATTACTTAAAAACCCTAATTGGACAAGAATAAGCCTAGGGAAGACGAAAATGACCTAAATGTACATCCAATGACACAAATGAACTTATTGGATGCACAAGATTGGTTAAAAACCCTAATTGGACAAGAATAAGCCTATGGAGGACGAAAATGACCTAAATGTTCATCCAATGACACAAACACACCTATTGGATGCACAAGATTGGTTAAAAACCCTAATTGGACAACAATAAGCCTTGGGAGGACGAAAATGACCTAAATGTTCATCCAATGACACAAATGAACCTATTGGATGCACAAGATTGGTTAAAAACCCTAATTGGACAAGAATAAGCCTAGGGTGGACGAAAATGACCTAAATGTTTATCCAATGACACAAATGAACTTATTGGATGCACAAGATTGGTTAAAAACCCTAATTGGACAACAATAAGCCTAGGGAGGATGAAAATGTCCTAAATGTTCATCTAATGACACAAACACACCTATTGGATGCACAAGATTGATTAAAAACCCTAATTGGACAACAATAAGCCTAGGGAGGATGAAAATGACCTAAATGTTCATCTAATGACACAAACACACCTATTGGATGCACAAGATTGGTTAAAAACCCTAATTGCACAAAAATAAGCCTAGGGAGGACGAAAATGACCTAAATGTTCATCCAATGAAACAAATGAACTTATTGGATTCACAAGATTGCTTAAAAACCCTAATTGGACAAGAATAAGCCTAGGGAGGACGAAAACGACCTAAATGTTCATCCAATGAAACAAATGAACTTATTGGATTCACAAGATTGCTTAAAAACCCTAATTGGACAAGAATAATCCTAGGGAGGACGAAAATGACCTAAATGTTCATCCATTGACACAAATGAACTTATTGGATGCACAAGATTGGTTAAAAACCCTAATTGGACAAGAATAAGCCTTGGGAGGACGAAAATGACCTAAATGTTCATCCAATGACACCAATGAACTTATTGGAGGCACAAGATTGGTTAAAAACCCTAATTGGACAAGAATAAGCCTAGGGTGGACGAAAATGACCTAAATGTTTATCCAATGACACAAATGAACTTATTGGATGCACAAGATTGGTCAAAAACCCTAATTGGACAAGTATAAGCCTAGGGAGGACAAAACTGACCTAAATGTTCATCCAATGACACAAACACACCTATTGGATGCACAAGATTGGTTAAAAACCCTAATTGGACAAGAATAAGCCTAGGGAGGACGAAAATGACCTAAATGTTCATCCAATGACACAAATGAACTTATTGGATGCACAAGATTGCTCAAAAACCCTAATTGGACAAGAATAAGCCTAGGGAGGACGAAAATGACCTAAATGTTCATCCAATGACACAAATACACCTATTGGATGCACAAGATTGGTTAGAAACCCTAATTGGACAAGAATAAGCCTAGGGAGGACGAAATTGACCTAAATGTTCATCCAATGACACAAACACACCTATTGGATGCACAAGATTGCTTAAAAACCCTAATTGGACAAGAATAAGCCTAGGGAGGACGAAAATGACCTAAATGTTCATCCAATGACACAAATACACCTATTGGATGCACAAGATTGGTTAGAAACCCTAATTGGACAAGAATGAGCATAGGTAGGACGAAAATGACCTAAATGTTCATCCAATGACACAAACACACCTATTGGATGCACAAGATTGGTTAAAAACCCTAATTGGACAAGAATAAGCCTAGGGAGGACGAAAATGACCTAAATGTTCATCCAATGACACAAATGAACTTATTGGATGCACAAGATTGCTTAAAAACCCTAATTGGACAAGAATAAGCCTTGGGAGGATGAAAATGACCTAAATGTTCATCAAATGACACAAACACACCTATTGGATGCACAAGATTGGCTTAAAACCCTAATTGGACAAGAATAAGACTAGGGAGGACGAAAATGACCTAAATGTTCATCCAATGACACAAACACACCTATTGGATGCACAAGAATTGTTAAAAACCCTAATTGGACAACAATAAGCCTAGGGAGGACGAAAATGTCCTGAATGTTCATCTAATGACACAAACACACCTATTGGATGCACAAGATTGGTTAAAAACCCTAATTGGACAAGAATAAGCCTAGGGAGGACGAAAATGACCTAAATGTTCATCCAATGACACAAATGAACTTATTGGATGCACAAGATTGGTTAAAAACCCTAATTGGACAAGAATAAGCCTTGGGAGGACGAAAATGACCTAAATGTTCATCCAATGACTCAAATGAACTTATTGGATGCACAAGATTGGTTAAAAACCCTAATTGGACAAGAATAAGCCTAGGGTGGACGAAAATGACCTAAATGTTCATCCAATGACACAAATGAACTTATTAGATGCACAAGATTGGTTAAAAACCCTAATTGGACAAGAATAAGCCTTGGGAGGACGAAAATGACCTAAATGTTCATCCAATGACACAAAGGAACTTATTGGATGCACAAGATTTGTTAAAAACCCTAATTGGACAAGAATAAGCCTTGGGAAGACGAAAATGACCTAAATGTTCATCCAATGACACAAATGAACTTATTGGATGCACAAGATTGGTTAAAAACCCTAATTGGACAAGAATAAGCTTAGGGTGGACGAAAATGACCTAAATGTTTATCCAATGACACAAATGAACTTATTGGATGCACAAGATTGGTTAAAAACCCTAATTGGACAAGAATAAGCCTTTGGAGGACGAAAATGACCTAAATGTTCATCCAATGACACAAATGAACTTATTGGATGCACAAGATTGCTTAAAAACCCTAATTGGACAAGAATAAGCCTAGGGAGGACGAAAATGACCTAAATGTTCATCCAATGACACAAATACACCTATTGGATGCACAAGATTGGTTAAAAACCCTAATTGGACAAGAATAAGCCTTGGGAGGACGAAAATGACCTAAATGTTCATCCAATGACACAAATGAACTTATTGGATGCACAAGAGTGGTTAAAAACCCTAATTGGACAAGAATAAGCCTAAGGTCGACGAAAATAACCTAATGTTTATCCAATGACACAAATGAACTTATTGGATGCACAAGATTGGTTAAAAACCCTAATTGGACAAGAATAAGCCTTTGGAGGACGAAAATGACCTAAATGTTCATCCAATGACACAAATGAACTTATTGGATGCACAAGATTGGTTAAAAACCCTAATTGGACAAGAATAAGCCTTTTGAGGACGAAAATGACCTAAATGTTCATCCAATGACACAAACACACCTATTAGAAGCACAAGATTACTTAAAAACCCTAATTGGACAAGATTAAGCCTAGGGAGGACGAAAATGACCTAAATGTTCATCCAATGACACAAACACACCTACTGGATGCACAAGATTACTTAAAAACCCTAATTGGACAATAATAAGCCTAGGGAGGACGAAAATGACCTAAATGTTCATCCAATGACACAAACACACCTATTGGATGCACAAGATTACTTAAAACCCCTAATTGGACAAGAATATGCCTAGGAAGGACGGAAATGACCTAAATGTTCATCCAATGACACAAACACACCTATTGGATGCACAAGATTACTTAAAAACCCTAATTGGACAATAAAACGACTAGGGAGGACGAAAAGGCCCTAAATGTTCATCCAATGACACAAACACACTTATTAGATGCACAAGATTACTCAAAACCCCTAATTGGACAAGAATAAGCCTAAGGAGAACGAAAATGAGCTAAATGTTCATCCAATGACACAAACACACCTATTGGATGCACAAGATTACTTAAAAACCCTAAATGGACAAGAATAAGCCTATTGAAGACGAAAATGACCTAAATGTACATCCAATGACACAAATCAACTTATTGGATGCACAAGATTGGTTAAAAACCCTAATTGGACAAGAATAAGCCTTTGGAGGACGAAAATGACCTAAATGTTCATCCAATGACACAAATGAACTTATTGGATGCACAAGATTGGTTAAAAACCCTAAATGGACAAGAATAAGCCTTTGGAGGACGAAAATGACCTAAATGTTCATCCAATGACACAAATACACCTATTAGATGCACAAGATTACTTAAAAACCCTAATTGGACTAGAATAAGCCTATGGAGGACGAAAATGATCTAAATGTTCATCCAACGACACAAACACTCCGACAGGATGCACAAGATTACTTAAAAACCCTAATTGGACAATAATAAGCCTAGGGAGGACGAAAATGACCTAAATGTTCATGCAAAGACACAAACACACCTATTGGATGCACAAGATTACTTAAAAACCCTAATTGGACAAGAATAAGCCTATGGAAGACGAAAATGACCTAAATGTACATCCAATGACACAAATGAACTTATTGGATGCATAAGATTGGTTAAAAACCCTAATTGGACAAGAATAAGCCTTTGGAGGACGAAAATGACCTAAATGTTCATCCAATTACACAAACACACCTATTGGATGCACATGATTGCTTAAAAACCCTAATTGGAAAAGAATAAAACTAGGGAAGAGAAAAATGACCTAAATGTTCATCCAATGACACAAACACACCTATTGGATGCACAAGATTGCTTAAAAACCCTAATTGGAAAAAAATAAGACTAGGGAGGAAAAAAAGGACCTAAATGTTCATCCAATGAAACAATCACACCTATTAGATGCACAAGATTACTTAAAATCCCTAATTAGAAGAGAATAAGCCTAGGGAGGACGAAAATGACCTAAATGTTCATCCAATGACACAAATGAACTTATTGGATGCACAAGATTGGTTAAAAACCCTAATTGGACAAGAATAAGCCTTTCGAGGATGAAAATGACCTAAATGTTCATCCAATGACACAAACACACCTATTGGATGCACAAGATTACTTAAAAACCCTAATTGGACAAGAATAAGCCTAGGGAGGACGAAAATGACGTAAATGTTCATCCAATGACACAAACACACCTATTGGATGCACAAGATTACTGAACAACCCTAATTGGACAAGAATAACCCTAGGGAAGACGAAAATGACCTAAATGTACATCCAATGACACAAATGAACTTATTGGATGCACAAGATTGGTAAAAAACCCTAATTGGACAAGAATAAGCCTTTGGAGGACGAAAATGACCTAAATGTTCATCCAATGAAATAAACACACCTATTGGATGCACAAGATTGCTTAAAAACCCTAATTGGAAAAGAATAAGACTAGGAAGGACGAAAATGACCTAAATGTTCATCCAATGACACAAACACACCTATTGGATGCACAAGATTGCTTAAAAACCCTAAGTGGAAAAGAATAAGACTAGGGAGGACGAAAATGACCTAAATGTTCATCCAATGACACAAACACACCTATTGGATGCACAAGATTACTTAAAAACCCTAATTGGACAAGAATAAGCCTAGGGAGGACGAAAATGACCTAAATGTTCATCCAATGGCACAAACACACCTATTGGATGCACAAGATTACTTAAAAACCCTAATTGGACAAGAATAAGCCTAGGGAGGACGAAAATGACCTAAATGTTCATCCAATGACACAAACATACCTATTGGATGCACAAGATTACATAAAAACCCTAATTGGACAAGAATAAGCCTAGGGAGGACGAAAATGACCTAAATGTTCATCCAATGACTCCAACACACTTATTAGATGCACAAGATTGCTTAAAAACCCTAAAGGGACAAGAATAAGCCTAGGGAGGACGAAAATGACCTAAATGTACATCCAATGACACAAATGAACTTATTGGATGCACAAGATTGGTTAAAAACCCTAATTGGACAAGAATAAGCCTATGGAGGACGAAAATGACCTAAATGTTCATCCAATGACACAAACACACCTACTGGATGCACAAGATTGGTTAAAAATCCTAATTTGTAAAGAATAAGCCTAGGGAGGACGAAAATGACCTAAATGTTCATCCAATGACACAAACACACCTATTGGATGCATAAGATTGGTTAAAAACGCTAATTGGACAAGAATAAACCTAGGGAGGACGAAAATGACCTAAATGTTCATACAATGACTCAAACACACATATTGGATGCACAAGATTACTTAAAAACCCTAATTGGACAAGAATACGATTAGGGAGGACGATAATGACCTAAATGTTCATCCAATGACACAAATGAACTTATTGGATGCACAAGATTGGTTAAAAACCCTAATTGGACAAGAATAAGCATAGGGAGGACGAAAATGACCTAAATGATCATCCAATGACACAAACACACCTATTGGATGCACAAGATTACTTAAAAACCCTAATTGGACAAGAATAAGCCTAGGGAGGACGAAAATGACCTAAATGTTTGTCCAATAACACAAACATACCTATTGGATGCACAAGATTACTTAAAAACCTTAATTGGACAAGAATAAGCCTAGGGAGGACGAAAATGACCTAAATGTTCATCCAATAACACCTACACACTTATTAGATGCACAAGATTGCTTAAAAACCCTAATTGGACAAGAATAAGCCTAGGGAGGACGAAAATGACCTAAATGTACATCCAATGACACAAATGAACTTATTGGATGCACACGATTGGTTAAAAACCCTAATTGGACAAGAATAAGCCTTTGGAGGACGAAAATGACCTAAATGTTCATCCAATGACACAAACACACCTATTGGATGCACAAGATTGCTTAAAAACCCTAATTGGAAAAGAATAAAACTAGGGAGGACGAAAATGACATAAATGTTCATCCAATGACACAAACACACCTATTGGATGCACAAGATTACTTAAAAATCCTAATTGGACAAGAATAGGCCTTGGGAGGACGAAAATGACCTAAATGTTCATCCAATGACACAAACACACCTATCGGATGCACAAGATTACTTAAAAACCCTAAATGGACAAGAATAAGCCTAGGGAAGACGAAAATGACCTAAATGTACATCCAATGACACAAATGAACTTATTGGATGCACAAGATTGGTTAAAAACCCTAATTGGACAAGAATAAGCCTTTGGAGGACGAAAATGACCTAAATGTTCATCCAATGACACAAAGACACCTATTGGATGCACAAGATTGCTTAAAAATCCTAATTGGAAAAGAATAAGACTAGGGAGGACGAAAATGACCTAAATGTTCATCCAATGACACAAAGACACCTATTGGATGCACAAGATTGCTTAAAAATCCTAATTGGAAAAGAATAAGACTAGGGAGGAAGAAAATGACCTAAATGTTCATCCAATGACACAAACATACCTATTGGATGCAGAAGATTGGTTAAAAACCCTAATTTGTAAAGAATAAGCCTAGAGAGGACGAAAATAACCTAAATGTTCATCTAATGACACAAACACACCTATTGGATGCACAAGATTGGTTAAAAACCCTAATTGGAGAAGAATAAGCCTATGGAGGACGAAAATGACCTAAATGTTCATCCAATGACACAAACACACCTATTGGATGCACAACATTACTTAAAAACCCTAATTGGACATGAATAAGCCTAGGGAGGACGAAAATGACCTAAATGTTCATCCAATGACACAAATGAACTTAAAGGATGCACAAGATTGGTTAAAAACCCTAATTGGACAAGAATAAGCCTATGGAGGACGAAAATGACCTAAATGTTCATCCAATGACACAAACATACCTATTGGATGCAGAAGATTGGTTAAAAACCCTAATTGGTAAAGAATAAACCTAGAGAGGACGAAAATGACCTAAATGTTCATCCAATGACACAAACACACCTATAGGATGCAAAAGATTGGTTAAAAACCCTAATTGGACAAGAATAAGCCTATGGAGGACGAAAATGACCTAAATGTTCATCCAATGACACAAACACACCTATTGGATGCACAAGATTGGTTAAAGACCCTAATTGGACAAGAATAAGCCTAGGGAGGACGAAAATGACCTAAATGTTCATCCAATGACACAAATGAACTTATTGGATGCACAAGATTGCTTAAAAACCCTAATTGGACAAGAATAAGCCTAGGGAGGACGAAAATGACCTAAATGTTCATCCAATGACACAAATACAACTATTTGATGCACAAGATTGGTTAGAAACACTAATTGGACAAGAATAAGCCTAGGTAGGACGAAAATGACCTAAATGTTCATCCAATGACACAAACACACCTATTGGATGCACAAGATTGGTTAAAAACCCTAATTGGACAAGAATAAGCCTAGGGAGGACGAAAATGACCTAAATGTTCATCCAATGACACAAATGAACTTATTGGATGCACAAGATTGCTTAAAAACCCTAATTGGACAAGAATAAGCCTAGGGAGGACGAAAATGACCTAAATCTTCATCCAATGACACAAATACACCTATTGGATGAGCAAGATTGGTTAGAAACCCTAATTGGACAAGAATAAGCCTAGGGAGGACGAAAATGACCTAAATGTTCATCCAATGACACAAATGAACTTATTGGATGCACAAGATTGGTTAGAAACCCTAATTGGACAAGAATAAGCCTACGGAGGACGAAAATGACCTAAATGTTCATCCAATGACACAAATGAACTTATTGGATGCACAAGATTGGTTAAAAACCCTAATTGGACAAGAATAAGCCTAGGGTGGACGAAAATGACCTAAATGTTTATCCAATGACACAAATAAACTTATTGGATGCACAGGATTGGTAAAAAACCCTAATTGGACAAGAATAAGCCTAGAATGAACGAAAATGACCTAAATGTTCATCCAATGACACAAACACACCTATTGGATGCACAAGATTGGTTAAAAACCCTAATTGGACAAGAATAAGCCTAGGGAGGACGAAAATGACCTAAATGTTCATCCAATGACACAAATGAACTTATTGGATGCACAAGATTGGTTAAAAACCCTAATTGGACAAGAATAAGCCTAGGGAGGATGAAAATCACCTAAATGTTCATCCAATGACACAAATGAACCTATTGGATGCACAAGATTGGTTATAAACCCTAATTGGACAAGAATAAGCCTAGGGAGAACGAAAATGACTTAAATCTTAATCCAATGACACAAACACACCTATTGGATGCACAAGATTGGTTAAAAACCCTAATTGGACAAGAATAAGCCTAGGGAGGACGAAAATGACCTAAATGTTCATCCAATGACACAAATGAACTTATTGGATGCACAAGATTGCTTAAAAACCCTAATTGGACAAGAATAAGCCTAGGGAGGACGAAAATGACCTAAATGTTCGTCCAAAGACACAAACACACCTATTGGATGCACAAGATTGGCTTAAAACCCTAATTGGACAAGAATAAGACTAGGGAGGACGAAAATGACATAATTTTCATCCAATGACACAAACACACCTATTGGATGCACAAGATTGGTTAGAAACCCTAATTGGACAAGAATAAGCCTAGGTAGGACGAAAATGACCTAAATGTTCATCCAATGACACAAACACACCTATTGGATGCACAAGATTGGTTAAAAACCCTAATTAGACAAGAATAAGCCTAGGGAGGACGAAAATGACCTAAATGTTCATCCAATGACACAAACACACCTATTGGATGCACAAGATTACTTAAAAACCCTAATTGGACAAGAATAAGCCTATGGAAGACGAAAATGACCTAAATGTACATCCAATGACACAAATGAACTTATTGGATGCACAAGATTGGTTAAAAACCCTAATTGGACAAGAATAACCCTTTGGAGGACGAAAATGACCTAAATGTTCATCCAATGACACAAACACACCTATTGGATGCACAAGATTGCTTAAAAACCCTAATTGGAAAAGAATAATACTAGGGAGGAGGAAAATGACCTAAATGTTCATCCAATGACACAAACACACCTATTGGATGCACAAGATTACTTAAAACCCCTAATTGGACAAGAATAACCCTTGAGAGGACGAAAATGACCTAAATGTTCATCTAATGACACAAACACACCTATTGGATGCACAAGATTACTTAAAAACCATAAATGGACAAGAATACGACTAGGGAGGACGAAAATGACCTAAATGTTCCTCCAATGACACAAACACACTTATTAGATGCACAAGATTACTCAAAAACCCTAATTGGACAAGAATAAGCCTACGGAGGACGACAATGACCTAAATGTTCATCCAATGACAAAAACACACCTATTGGATGCACAAGATTACTTAAAAACCCTAATTGGACAAGAATAAGCCTATGGAAGACGAAAATGACATAAATGTACATCCAATGACACAAATGAACTTATTGGATAAACAAGATTGGTTAAAAACCCTAATTGGACAAGAATAAGCCTTTGGAGGACGAAAATGACCTAAATGTTCATCCAATGACACAAACACACCTATTGGATGCACAAGATTGCTTAAAAACCCTAATTGGAAAAGAATCAAACTATGGAGGAGGAAAATGATCTAAATGTTCATCCAATGACACAAACACACCTATTGGATGCACAAGATTACTTAAAACCCCTAATTGGACAAGAATAAGCCTAGAGAGGACGAAAATAACCTAAATGTTCATCCAATGACACAAACACACCTATTGGATCCACAAGATTACTTAAAAACCCTAATTGGACAAGAATACGACTAGGGAGGACGAAAATGACCTAAATGTTCATCCAATGACACAAACACACTTATTAGATGCACAAGATTACTCAAAAACCCTAATTGGACAAGAATAAGCCTAGGGAGGACGAAAATGACCTAAATGTTCATCCAATGACACAAACACACCTATTGGATGCACAAGATTACTTTAAAACCCTAATTGGACAAGAATAAGCCTATGGAAGACGAAAATGACCTAAATGTACATCCAATGACACAAATGAACTTATTGGATGCACAAGATTACTCAAAAACCCTAATTGGACAAGAATAAGCCTAGGGAGGACGAAAATGACCTAAATGTTCATCCAATGACACAAACACACCTATTGGATGCACAAGATTACCTAAAAACCCTAACTGGACAAGAATAAGCCTATGGAATACGAAAATGACCTAAATGTACATCCAATGACACAAATGAACTTATTAAATGCACAAGATTGGTTAAAAACCCTAATTGGACAAGAATAAGCCTTTGGAGGACGAAAATGACCTAAATGTTCATCCAATGACACAAACACACCTATTGGATGCACAAGATTGCTTAAAAACCCTAATTGGAAAAGAATAAAACTAGGGAAGAGAAATATGACTGAAATGTTCATCCAATGACACAAACACACCTACTGGATGCACAAGATTGCTTAAAAACCCTAATTGGAAAATAATAAGACTAGGGAGGACGAAAATGATCTAAATGTTCATCCAATGACACAAATGAACTTATTGGATGCACAAGATTGGTTAAAAACCCTAATTTGACAAGAATAAGCCTATGGAAGACGAAAATGACCTAAATGTACATCCAATGACACAAATGAACTTATTGGATGCACAAGATTGGTTAAAAACCCTAATTGGACAAGAATAAGCCTTTGGAGGACGAAAATGACCTAAATGTTCATCCAATGACACAAACACACCTATTGGATGCACAAGATTGCTTAAAAACCCTAATTGGAAAAGAATAAAACTAGGGAGGACGAAAATGACATAAATGTTCATCCAATGACACAAACACACCTATTGGATGCACAAGATTACTTAAAAACCCTAATTGGACAAGAATAGGCCTGGGGAGGACGAAAATGACCTAAATGTTCATCCAATGACACAAACACACCTATCAGATGCACAAGATTACTTAAAAACCCTAAATGGACAAGAATAAGCCTAGGGAAGACGAAAATGACCTAAATGTACATCCAATGACACAAATGAACTTATTGGATGCACAAGATTGGTTAAAAACCCTAATTGGACAAGAATAAGCCTTTGGAGGACGAAAATGACCTAAATGTTCATCCAATGACACAAACACACCTATTGGATGCACAAGATTGCTTAAAAACCCTAATTGGAAAAGAATAAAACTAGGGAGGACGAAAATGACATAAATGTTCATCCAATGACACAAACACACCTATTGGATGCACAAGATTACTTAAAAACCCTAATTGGACAAGAATAGGCCTGGGGAGGACGAAAATGACCTAAATGTTCATCCAATGACACAAACACACCTATCGGATGCACAAGATTACTTAAAAACCCTAAATGGACAAGAATAAGCCTAGGGAAGACGAAAATGACCTAAATGTACATCCAATGACACAAATGAACTTATTGGATGCACAAGATTGGTTAAAAACCCTAATTGGACAAGAATAAGCCTTTGGAGGACGAAAATGACCTAAATGTTCATCCAATGACACAAACACACCTATTGGATGCACAAGATTGCTTAAAAACCCTAATTGGAAAAGAATAAGACTAAGGAGGACGAAATTGACCTAAATGTTCATCCAATGACACAAACACACCTAATGGATGCACAAGATTACTTAAAAACCCTAATTGGACAATAATAAGCCTAGGGAGGACGAAAATGACCTAGATGTTCATCCAATGACACAAACACACCTAATGGATGCACAAGATTACTTAAAACCCCTAATTGGACAAGAATAAGCCTAGATAGGACGAAAATGACCTAAATGTTCATCCAATGACACAAACACACCTATTGGATGCACCAGATTACTTAAAAACCCTAATTGGACAAGAATATGACTAGGGAGGACGAAAATGACCTAAATGTTCATCCAATGACACAAACACACCTATTGGATGCACAAGATTGCTTAAAAACCCTAATTGGAAAAGAATAAGACTAGGGAGGATGAAAATGACCTAAATGTTTGTCCAATGACACAAACACACATATTAGATGCACAAGATTAGTTAAAAACCCTAATTGGACAAGAATAAGCCTAGGGAGGACGAAAATGACCTAAATGTTCATCCAATGACACAAATGAACTTATTGGATGCACAAGATTGGTAAAAAACCCTAATTGGACAAGAATAAGCCTT
>JBBPBR010000004.1:32722599-32742263 GCA_037974775.1 Cicer pinnatifidum | reverse complement strand
AAGACTAAGGAGGACGAAAATGACCTAAATGTTCATCCAATGACACAAACACACCGAATGGATGCACAAGATTACTTAAAAACTCTAATTGGACAATAATAAGCCTAGGGAGGACGAAAATGACCTAGATGTTCATCCAATGACACAAACACACCTATTGGATGCACAAGATTACTTAAAACCCCTAATTGGACAAGAATAAGCCTAGATAGGACGAAAATGACCTAAATGTTCATCCAATGACACAAACACACCTATTGGATGCACCAGATTACTTAAAAACCCTAATTGGACAAGAATACGACTAGGGAGGACGAAAATGACCTAAATGTTTATCCAATGACACAAACACACCTATTGGATGCACAAGATTGCTTAAAAACCCTAATTGGAAAAGAATAAGACTAGGGAGGTTGAAAATGACCTAAATGTTTGTCCAATGACACAAACACACATATTAGATGCACAAGATTAGTTAAAAACCCTAATTGGACAAGAATAAGCCTAGGGAGGACGAAAATGACCTAAATGTTCATCCAATGACACAAATGAACTTATTGGATGCACAAGATTGGTAAAAAACCCTAATTGGACAAGAATAAGCCTTTGGAGGACGAAAATGACCTAAATGTTCATCCAATGACACAAACACACCTATTGGATGCACAAGATTGCTTAAAAACCCTAATTGGAAAAGAATAAGACTAGGGAGGACGAAAATGACCTAAATGTTCATCCAATGACACAAACACACCTATTGGATGCACAAGATTGCTTAAAAACCCTAATTGGAAAAGAATAAGACTAGGGAGGATGAAAATGACCTAAATGTTTGTCCAATGACACAAACACACATATTAGATGCACAAGATTAGTTAAAAACCCTAATTGGACAAGAATAAGCCTAGGGAGGACGAAAATGACCTAAATGTTCATCCAATGACACAAATGAACTTATTGGATGCACAAGATTGGTAAAAAAACCCTAATTGGACAAGAATAAGCCTTTGGAGGACGAAAATGACCTAAATGTTCATCCAATGACACAAACACACCTATTGGATGCACAAGATTGCTTAAAAACCCTAATTGGAAAAGAATAAGACTAGGGAGGACGAAAATGACCTAAATGTTCATCCAATGAAACAAACACACCTATTGGATGCACAAGATTACTTAAAAATCCTAATTGGACAAGAATAAGCCTAGGGAGGACGAAAATGACCTAAATGATCATCGAATGACACAAACACACCTATTGGATGCACAAGATTACTTAAAAACCCTAATTGGACAAGAATAAGCCTAGGGAGGACGAAAATGACCTAAATGTTTGTCCAATAACACAAACATACCTATTGGATGCACAAGATTACTTAAAAACCCTAATTGGACAAGAATAAGCCTAGGGAGGACGAAAATGACCTAAATGTTAATCCAATGACACCTACACACTTATTAGATGCACAAGATTGCTTAAAAACCCTAATTGGACAAGAATAAGCCTAGGGAGGACGAAAATGACCTAAATGTACATCCAATGACACAAATGAACTTATTGGATGCACAAGATTGGTTAAAAACCCTAATTGGACAAGAATAAGCCTTTGGAGGACGAAAATGACCTAAATGTTCATCCAATGACACAAACACACCTATTGGATGCACAAGATTGCTTAAAAACCCTAATTGGAAAAGAATAAGACTAAGGAGGACGAAAATGACCTAAATGTTCATCCAATGACACAAACACACCGAATGGATGCACAAGATTACTTAAAAACCCTAATTGGACAATAATAAGCCTAGGGAGGACGAAAATGACCTAGATGTTCATCCAATGACACAAACACACCTATTGGATGCACAAGATTACTTAAAACCCCTAATTGGACAAGAATAAGCCTAGATAGGACGAAAATGACCTAAATGTTCATCCAATGACACAAACACACCTATTGGATGCACCAGATTACTTAAAAACCCTAATTGGACAAGAATACGACTAGGGAGGACGAAAATGACCTAAATGTTCATCCAATGACACAAACACACCTATTGGATGCACAAGATTGCTTAAAAACCCTAATTGGAAAAGAATAAGACTAGGGAGGACGAAAATGACCTAAATGTTCATCCAATGACACAAACACACCTATTAGATGCACAAGATTACTTAAAAACCCTAATTGGACAAGATTAAGCCTAGGGAGGACGAAAATGACCTAAATGTTCATCCAATGACACAAACACAGCTATTGGATGCACAAGATTACTTAAAAACCCTAATTGGACAAGAATAAGCCTATGGAAGACGAAAATGACCTAAATGTACATCCAATGACACAAATGAACTTATTGGATGCACAAGATTGGTTAAAAACCCTAATTGGACAAGAATAACCCTTTGGAGGACGAAAATGACCTAAATGTTCATCCAATGACACAAACACACCTATTGGATGCACGAGATTGCTTAAAAACCCTAATTGGAAAAGAAACAAAACTAGGGAAGAGAAAAATGACCTAAATGTTCATCCAATGACACAAACACACCTATTGGATGCACAAGATTGCTTAAAAACCCTAATTGGAAAAGAATAAGACTAGGGAGGACGAAAATGACCTAAATGTTCATCCAATGACACAAACATACCTATTAGATGCACAAGATTACTTAAAAACCCTAATTGGACAAAAATAAGCCTAGGGAGGACGAAAATGACCTAAATGTTCATCCAATGACACAAATGAACTTATTGGATGCACAAGATTGGTTAAAAACCCTAATTTGACAAGAATAAGCCTTTGGAGGACGAAAATGACCTAAATGTTCATCCAATGACACAAACACACCTATTGGATGCACAAGATTGCTTAAAAACCCTAATTGGAAAAGAATAAGACTAGGGAGGACGAAAATGACCTAAATGTTCATCCAATGACACAAACATACCTATTGGATGCACAAGATTGCTTAAAAACCCTAATTGGAAAAGAATAAGACTAGGGAGGACGAAAATGACCTAAATGTTCATCTAATGAAACAAACACACCTATTGGATGCACAAGATTGCTTAAAAACCCTAATTGGAAAAGAATAAAACTAGGGAGGACGAAAATGACATAAATGTTCATCCAATGACACAAACACACCTATTGGATGCACAAGATTACTTAAAAACCCTAATTGGACAAGAATAGGCCTGGGGAGGACGAAAATGACCTAAATGTTCATCCAATGACACAAACACACCTATCGGATGCACAAGATTACTTAAAAACCCTAAATGGACAAGAATAAGCCTAGGGAAGACGAAAATGACCTAAATGTACATCCAATGACACAAATGAACTTATTGGATGCACAAGATTGGTTAAAAACCCTAATTGGACAAGAATAAGCCTTTGGAGGACGAAAATGACCTAAATGTTCATCCAATGACACAAACACACCTATTGGATGCACAAGATTGCTTAAAAACCCTAATTGGAAAAGAATAAGACTAAGGAGGACGAAATTGACCTAAATGTTCATCCAATGACACAAACACACCTAATGGATGCACAAGATTACTTAAAAACCCTAATTGGACAATAATAAGCCTAGGGAGGACGAAAATGACCTAGATGTTCATCCAATGACACAAACACACCTATTGGATGCACAAGATTACTTAAAACCCCTTATTGGACAAGAATAAGCCTAGATAGGACGAAAATGACCTAAATGTTCATCCAATGACACAAACACACCTATTGGATGCACCAGATTACTTAAAAACCCTAATTGGACAAGAATACGACTAGGGAGGACGAAAATGACCTAAATGTTCATCCAATGACACAAACACACCTATTGGATGCACAAGATTGCTTAAAAACCCTAATTGGAAAAGAATAAGACTAGGGAGGATGAAAATGACCTAAATGTTTGTCCAATGACACAAACACACATATTAGATGCACAAGATTAGTTAAAAACCCTAATTGGACAAGAATAAGCCTAGGGAGGACGAAAATGACCTAAATGTTCATCCAATGACACAAATGAACTTATTGGATGCACAAGATTGGTAAAAAACCCTAATTGGACAAGAATAAGCCTTTGGAGGACGAAAATGACCTAAATGTTCATCCAATGACACAAACACACCTATTGGATGCACAAGATTGCTTAAAAACCCTAATTGGAAAAGAATAAGACTAGGGAGGACGAAAATGACCTAAATGTTCATCCAATGACACAAACACACCTATTGGATGCACAAGATTGCTTAAAAACCCTAATTGGAAAAGAATAAGACTAGGGAGGACGAAAATGACCTAAATGTTCATCCAATGAAACAAACACACCTATTGGATGCACAAGATTACTTAAAAACCCTAATTGGACAAGAATAAGCCTAGGGAGGACGAAAATGACCTAAATGATCATCCAATGACACAAACACACCTATTGGATGCACAAGATTACTTAAAAACCCTAATTGGACAAGAATACGACTAGGGAGGAGGAAAATGACCTAAATGTTCATCCAATGACACAAACACACTTATTAGATGCACAAGATTGCTTAAAAACACTAATTGGACAAGAATAAGCCTAGGGAGGATGAATATGACCTAAATGTACTTCCAATGACACAAACACACCTATTGGATGCACAAGATTACTTAAAAACCCTAATTGGACAAGAATAAGCCTCGGGAGGACGAAAATGACCTAAATGTTCATGCAATGACAAAAACACACCTATTGGATGCACAAGATTACTTAAAAACCCTAATTGGACAAGAATAAGCCTAGGGAAGACGAAAATGACCTAAATGTTCATCCAATGACAGAAACACACCTATTGGATGCACAAGTTTGCTTAAAAACCCTAATTGGAAAAGAATAAGACTAGGGAGGACGAAAATGACCTAAATGTTCATCCAATGACACAAACACACTTATTGGATGCACAAGATTGCTTAAAAACCCTAATTGGACAAGAATAAGCGTCGGGAGGACGAATATGACCTAAATGTACATCAAATGACAAAAACACACCTATTGGATGCACAAGATTACTTAAAAACCCAAATTGGACAAGAATAAGCCTAGGGAAGACGAAAATGACCTAAATGTTCATCCAATGACACAAACACACCTATTGGATGCACAAGATTGCTTAAAAACCCTAATTAGACAAGAATAAGACTAGGGAGGACGAAAATGACCTAAATGTTCATCCAATGACACAAACACACCTATTAGATGCACAAGATTGCTTAAAAACCCTAATTGGACAAGAATAAGCCTAGGGAGGACGAAAATGACCTAAATGTTCATCTAATTACACAAACACACCTATTGGATATTGTTTAAAAACCCTAATTGGACAAGAATAAGCCTACGGAGGAAGAAAATGACCTAAATGTTCATCCAATGACACAAACACACCTATTGGATGCACAAGATTGCTTAAAAACCCTAATTGGAAAAGAATAAGACTAGGGAGGACGAAAATGACCTAAATGTTCATCCAATGAAACAAACACACCTATTGGATGCACAAGATTACTTAAAAATCCTAATTGGACAAGAATAAGCCTAGGGAGGACGAAAATGACCTAAATGATCATCGAATGACACAAACACACCTATTGGATGCACAAGATTACTTAAAAACCCTAATTGGACAAGAATAAGCCTAGGGAGGACGAAAATGACCTAAATGTTTGTCCAATAACACAAACATACCTATTGGATGCACAAGATTACTTAAAAACCCTAATTGGACAAGAATAAGCCTAGGGAGGACGAAAATGACCTAAATGTTAATCCAATGACACCTACACACTTATTAGATGCACAAGATTGCTTAAAAACCCTAATTGGACAAGAATAAGCCTAGGGAGGACGAAAATGACCTAAATGTACATCCAATGACACAAATGAACTTATTGGATGCACAAGATTGGTTAAAAACCCTAATTGGACAAGAATAAGCCTTTGGAGGACGAAAATGACCTAAATGTTCATCCAATGACACAAACACACCTATTGGATGCACAAGATTGCTTAAAAACCCTAATTGGAAAAGAATAAGACTAAGGAGGACGAAAATGACCTAAATGTTCATCCAATGACACAAACACACCGAATGGATGCACAAGATTACTTAAAAACCCTAATTGGACAATAATAAGCCTAGGGAGGACGAAAATGACCTAGATGTTCATCCAATGACACAAACACACCTATTGGATGCACAAGATTACTTAAAACCCCTAATTGGACAAGAATAAGCCTAGATAGGACGAAAATGACCTAAATGTTCATCCAATGACACAAACACACCTATTGGATGCACCAGATTACTTAAAAACCCTAATTGGACAAGAATACGACTAGGGAGGACGAAAATGACCTAAATGTTCATCCAATGACACAAACACACCTATTGGATGCACAAGATTGCTTAAAAACCCTAATTGGAAAAGAATAAGACTAGGGAGGATGAAAATGACCTAAATGTTTGTCCAATGACACAAACACACATATTAGATGCACAAGATTAGTTAAAAACCCTAATTGGACAAGAATAAGCCTAGGGAGGACGAAAATGACCTAAATGTTCATCCAATGACACAAATGAACTTATTGGATGCACAAGATTGGTAAAAAACCCTAATTGGACAAGAATAAGCCTTTGGAGGACGAAAATGACCTAAATGTTCGTCCAATGACACAAACACACCTATTGGATGCACAAGATTGCTTAAAAAGCCTAATTGGAAAAGAATAAGACTAGGGAGGACGAAAATGACCTAAATGTTCATCCAATGACACAAACACACCTATTGGATGCACAAGATTGCTTAAAAACCCTAATTGGAAAAGAATAAGACTAGGGAGGACGAAAATGACCTAAATGTTCATCCAATGAAACAAACACACCTATTGGATGCACAAGATTACTTAAAAATCCTAATTGGACAAGAATAAGCCTAGGGAGGACGAAAATGACCTAAATGATCATCGAATGACACAAACACAACTATTGGATGCACAAGATTACTTAAAAACCCTAATTGGACAAGAATAAGCCTAGGGAGGACGAAAATGACCTAAATGTTTGTCCAATAACACAAACATACCTATTGGATGCACAAGATTACTTAAAAACCCTAATTGGACAAGAATAAGCCTAGGGAGGACGAAAATGACCTAAATGTTAATCCAATGACACCTACACACTTATTAGATGCACAAGATTGCTTAAAAACCCTAATTGGACAAGAATAAGCCTAGGGAGGACGAAAATGACCTAAATGTACATCCAATGACACAAATGAACTTATTGGATGCACAAGATTGGTTAAAAACCCTAATTGGACAAGAATAAGCCTTTGGAGGACGAAAATGACCTAAATGTTCATCCAATGACACAAACACACCTATTGGATGCACAAGATTGCTTAAAAACCCTAATTGGAGAAGAATAAGACTAAGGAGGACGAAAATGACCTAAATGTTCATCCAATGACACAAACACACCGAATGGATGCACAAGATTACTTAAAAACTCTAATTGGACAATAATAAGCCTAGGGAGGACGAAAATGACCTAGATGTTCATCCAATGACACAAACACACCTATTGGATGCACAAGATTACTTAAAACCCCTAATTGGACAAGAATAAGCCTAGATAGGACGAAAATGACCTAAATGTTCATCCAATGACACAAACACACCTATTGGATGCACCAGATTACTTAAAAACCCTAATTGGACAAGAATACGACTAGGGAGGACGAAAATGACCTAAATGTTCATCCAATGACACAAACACACCTATTGGATGCACAAGATTGCTTAAAAACCCTAATTGGAAAAGAATAAGACTAGGGAGGATGAAAATGACCTAAATGTTTGTCCAATGACACAAACACACATATTAGATGCACAAGATTAGTTAAAAACCCTAATTGGACAAGAATAAGCCTAGGGAGGACGAAAATGACCTAAATGTTCATCCAATGACACAAATGAACTTATTGGATGCACAAGATTGGTAAAAAACCCTAATTGGACAAGAATAAGCCTTTGGAGGACGAAAATGACCTAAATGTTCATCCAATGACACAAACACACCTATTGGATGCACAAGATTGCTTAAAAACCCTAATTGGAAAAGAATAAGACTAGGGAGGACGAAAATGACCTAAATGTTCATCCAATGACACAAACACACCTATTGGATGCACAAGATTGCTTAAAAACCCTAATTGGAAAAGAATAAGACTAGGGAGGACGAAAATGACCTAAATGTTCATCCAATGAAACAAACACACCTATTGGATGCACAAGATTACTTAAAAACCCTAATTGGACAAGAATAAGCCTAGGGAGGACGAAAATGACCTAAATGATCATCCAATGACACAAACACACCTATTGGATGCACAAGATTACTTAAAAACCCTAATTGGACAAGAATACGACTAGGGAGGAGGAAAATGACCTAAATGTTCATCCAATGACACAAACACACTTATTAGATGCACAAGATTGCTTAAAAACACTAATTGGACAAGAATAAGCCTAGGGAGGATGAATATGACCTAAATGTACTTCCAATGACACAAACACACCTATTGGATGCACAAGATTACTTAAAAACCCTAATTGGACAAGAATAAGCCTCGGGAGGACGAAAATGACCTAAATGTTCATGCAATGACAAAAACACACCTATTGGATGCACAAGATTACTTAAAAACCCTAATTGGACAAGAATAAGCCTAGGGAAGACGAAAATGACCTAAATGTTCATCCAATGACAGAAACACACCTATTGGATGCACAAGTTTGCTTAAAAACCCTAATTGGAAAAGAATAAGACTAGGGAGGACGAAAATGACCTAAATGTTCATCCAATGACACAAACACACTTATTGGATGCACAAGATTGCTTAAAAACCCTAATTGGACAAGAATAAGCGTCGGGAGGACGAATATGACCTAAATGTACATCAAATGACAAAAACACACCTATTGGATGCACAAGATTACTTAAAAACCCAAATTGGACAAGAATAAGCCTAGGGAAGACGAAAATGACCTAAATGTTCATCCAATGACACAAACACACCTATTGGATGCACAAGATTGCTTAAAAACCCTAATTAGACAAGAATAAGACTAGGGAGGACGAAAATGACCTAAATGTTCATCCAATGACACAAACACATTTATTAGATTCACAAGATTGCTTAAAAACCCTAATTGGACAAGAATAAGCATACGGAGGAATAAAATGACCTAAATGTTCATCCAATGACACAAACACACCTATTGGATGCACAAGATTACTTAAAAACCCTAATTGGACAAGAATAAGCCTAGGGAGGACGAAAATGACCTAAATGTTCATCCAATGACACAAACACACCTATTGGATGGACAAGATTGCTTAAAAACCCTAATTAGACAGGAATAAGACTAGGGAGAATGAAAATGACCTAAATGTTCATCCAATGACACAAACACACCTATTGGAAGCACAAGATTAATTAAAAACCCTAATTGGACAAGAATAAGCCTAGGGAAGACGAAAATGACCTAAATGTACATCCAATGACACAAATGAACTTATTGGATGAACAAGATTGGTTAAAAACCCTAATTGGACAAGAATAAGCCTTTGGAGGACGAAAATGACCTAAATGTTCATCCAATGACACAAACACACCTATTGGATGCACAAGATTGCTTAAAAACCCTTATTAGACAAGAATAAGACTAGGGAGGACGAAAATGACCTAAATGTTCATCCAATGACACAAACACATTTATTAGATGCACAAGATTGCTTAAAAACCCTAATTGGACAAGAATAAGCATATGGAGGAATAAAATGACCTAAATGTTCATCCAATGACACAAACACACCTATTGGATGCACAAGATTACTTAAAAACCCTAATTGGACAAGAATAAGCCTAGGGAGGACGAAAATGACCTAAATGTTCATCCAATGACACAAATGAACTTATTGGATGCACAAGATTGGTTAAAAACCCTAATTGGACAAGAATAAGCTTATGGAGGACGAAAATGACCTAAATGTTCGTCCAATGACACAAATGAACTTATTGGATGCACAAGATTGGTTAAAAACCCTAATTGGACAAGAATAAGCCTAGGGAGGACGAAAATGACCTAAATGTTCGTCCAATGACACAAACACACCTATTGGATGCACAAGATTGCATAAAAACCCTAATTGGACCAGAATAAGCCTAGGGAGGACGAAAATGACCTAAATGTTCATCCAGTGACACAAATGAACTTATTGGATGCACAAGATTGGTTAAAAACCCTAATTGGACAAGAATAAGCCTAGGGAGGACGAAAATGACCTAAATGTTCGTCCAATGACACAAACACACCTATTGGATGCACAAGATTGCATAAAAACCATAATTGGACAAGAATAAGACTAGGGAGGACAAAAATGACCTAAATATTCATCCAATGACACAAATGAACTTATTGGATGCACAAGATTGGTTAAAAACCCTAATTGGACAAGAATAAGCCTAGGGAGGACGAAAATGACCTAAATGTTCGTCCAATGACACAAACACACCTATTGGATGCACAAGATTGCATAAAAGCCTTAATTGGACAAGAATAAGACTAGGGAGGACGAAAATAACATAAATGATCATCCAATGACACAAATGAACTTATTGGATGCACAAGATTGGTTAAAAACCCTAATTGGACAAGAATAAGCATAGGGAGGACGAAAATGACCTAAATGTTCATCCAATGACACAAACACACATATTGGATGCACAAGATTGCTAAAAACCCTAATTGGACAAGAATAAGACTAGGGATGACGAAAATGACCTAAATGTTCATCCAATGACACAAATGAACTTATTGGATGCACAAGATTGGTTAAAAACCCTAATTGGACAAGAATAAGCCTAGGGAGGACGAAGATGACCTAAATGTTCGTCCAATGACACAAACACACCTATTGGATGCACAAGATTGCTTAAAAACCCTAATTAGACAAGAATAAGACTAGGGAGGACGAAAATGACCTAAATGTTCATCTAATGACACAAACACACTTATTAGATGCACAAGATTGCTTAAAAACCCTAATTGGACAAGAATAAGACTAGGGAGGACGAAAATGACCTAAATGTTCATCCAATGACACAAACACACTTATTAGATGCACAAGATTGCTTAAAAACCCTAATTGGACAAGAATAAGCCTAGGGAGGACGAAAATGACCTAAATGTACATCCAATGACACAAATGAACTTATTGGATGCACAAGATTGGTTAAAAACCCTAATTGGACAAGAATAAGCCTTTGGAGGAAGAAAATGTCCTAAATGTTCATCCAATGACACAAACACACCTATTGGTTGCACAAGATTGCTTAAAAACCCTAATTGGAAAAGAATAAGACTAGGGAGGACGAAAATGACCTAAATGTTCATCCAATGACACAAACACACCTATTGGATGCACAAGATTGCTTAAAAACCCTAATTGGAAAAGAATAAAACAAGGGAGGACGAAAAATGACCTAAATGTTCATCCAATGACACAAACACACCTATTGGATGCACAAGATTACTTAAAAACCCTAATTGGACAAGAATAAGTCTAGGGAGGACGAAAATGACCTAAATATTCATCCAATGACACAAACACACCTATTGGATGCACAAGATTACTTAAAAACCCTAATTGGACAAGAATACGACTAGGGAGGACGAAAATGACCTAAATGTTCATCCAATGACACAAACACACCTATTGGATGCACAAGATTACTTAAAAACCCTAATTGGACAAGAATACGACTAGGGAGGACGAAAATGACCTAAATGTTCATCCAATGACACAAACACACTTATTAGATGCACAAGATTACTCAAAAACCCTAATTGGACAAGAATAAGCCTAGGGAGGACGAAAATGACCTAAATGTTCATCCAATGACACAAACACACCTATTGGATGCACAAGATTACTTTAAAACCCTAATTGGACAAGAATAAGCCTATGGAAGACGAAAATGACCTAAATGTACATCCAATGACACAAATGAACTTATTGGATGCACAAGATTACTCAAAAACCCTAATTGGACAAGAATAAGCCTAGGGAGGACGAAAATGACCTAAATGTTCATCCAATGACACAAACACACCTATTGGATGCACAAGATTACCTAAAAACCCTAACTGGACAAGAATAAGCCTATGGAATACGAAAATGACCTAAATGTACATCCAATGACACAAATGAACTTATTAAATGCACAAGATTGGTTAAAAACCCTAATTGGACAAGAATAAGCCTTTGGAGGACGAAAATGACCTAAATGTTCATCCAATGACACAAACACACCTATTGGATGCACAAGATTGCTTAAAAACCCTAATTGGAAAAGAATAAAACTAGGGAAGAGAAATATGACTGAAATGTTCATCCAATGACACAAACACACCTACTGGATGCACAAGATTGCTTAAAAACCCTAATTGGAAAATAATAAGACTAGGGAGGACGAAAATGATCTAAATGTTCATCCAATGACACAAATGAACTTATTGGATGCACAAGATTGGTTAAAAACCCTAATTTGACAAGAATAAGCCTATGGAAGACGAAAATGACCTAAATGTACATCCAATGACACAAATGAACTTATTGGATGCACAAGATTGGTTAAAAACCCTAATTGGACAAGAATAAGCCTTTGGAGGACGAAAATGACCTAAATGTTCATCCAATGACACAAACACACCTATTGGATGCACAAGATTGCTTAAAAACCCTAATTGGAAAAGAATAAAACTAGGGAGGACGAAAATGACATAAATGTTCATCCAATGACACAAACACACCTATTGGATGCACAAGATTACTTAAAAACCCTAATTGGACAAGAATAGGCCTGGGGAGGACGAAAATGACCTAAATGTTCATCCAATGACACAAACACACCTATCGGATGCACAAGATTACTTAAAAACCCTAAATGGACAAGAATAAGCCTAGGGAAGACGAAAATGACCTAAATGTACATCCAATGACACAAATGAACTTATTGGATGCACAAGATTGGTTAAAAACCCTAATTGGACAAGAATAAGCCTTTGGAGGACGAAAATGACCTAAATGTTCATCCAATGGCACAAACATACCTATTGGATGCACAAGATTGCTTAAAAACCCTAATTGGACAATAATAAGCCTAGGGAGGACGAAAATGACCTAGATGTTCATCCAATGACACAAACACACCTATTGGATGCACAAGATTACTTAAAACCCCTAATTGGACAAGAATAAGCCTAGATAGGACGAAAATGACCTAAATGTTCATCCAATGACACAAACACACCTATTGGATGCACAAGATTACTTAAAAACCCTAATTGGACAAGAATACGACTAGGGAGGACGAAAATGACTTAAATGTTCATCCAATGACACAAACACACCTATTGGATGCACAAGATTGCTTAAAAACCCTAATTGGAAAAGAATAAAACTAGGGAGGACGAAAATGACCTAAATGTTTGTCCAATGACACAAACACACCTATTAGATGCACAAGATTACTTAAAAACCCTAATTGGACAAGAATAAGCCTAGGGATGACGAAAATGACCTAAATTTTCATCCAATGACACAAATGAACTTATTGGATGCACAAGATTGGTAAAAAACCCTAATTGGACAAGAATAAGCCTTTGGAGGACGAAAATGACCTAAATATTCATCCAATGACACAAACACACCTATTGGATGCACAAGATTGCTTAAAAACCCTAATTGGAAAAGAATAAGACTATGGAGGACGAAAACGACCTAAATGTTCATCCAATGACACAAACACACCTATTGGATGCACAAGATTGCTTAAAAACCCTAATTGGAAAAGAATAAGACTAGGGAGGACGAAAATGACCAAAATGTTCATCCAATGAAACAAACACACCTATTGGATGCACAAGATTACTTAAAAATCCTAATAGGACAAGAATAAGCCTAGGGAGGACGAAAATGACCTAAATGATCACCCAATGACACAAACACACCTATTGGATGCACAAGATTACTTAAAAACCCTAATTGGACAAGAATAAGCCTAGGGAGGACGAAAATGACCTAAATGTTTGTCCAATAACACAAACATACCTATTGGATGCACAAGATTACTTAAAAACCCTAATTGGACAAGAATAAGCCTAGGGAGGACGAAAATGACCTAACTGTTCATCCAATGACACAAACACACCTATTGGATGCATAAGATTTGTTAAAAACCGTAATTGGACAAGAATAAACCTAGGGAGGACAAAAATGACTAAATGTTCATACAATGACTCAAACACACAAATTGGATGCACAAGATTACTTAAAAACCCTAATTGGACAAGAATACGATTAGGGAGGACGATAATGACCTAAATGTTCATCCAATGACACAAACACACCTATTGGATGCACAAGATTACTTAAAAATCCTAATTGGAAAAGAATAAGACTTTGGAGGACAAAAATGACCTAAATGTTCATCCAATGACACAAACACACCTATTGGATGCACAAGATTACTTAAAAATCCTAATTGGAAAAGAATAAGACTTTGGAGGACAAAAATGACCTAAATGTTCATCCAATGACACAAACACACCTATTGGATGCACAAGATTGCTTAAAAACCCTAATTGGAAAAGAATAAGACTTGGGAGGACGAAAATGACCTAAATGTTCATCCAATGACCCAAACACACCTATTGGATGCATAAGATTGGTTAAAAACCCTAATTGGACAAGAATAAACCTAGGGAGGACGAAAATGACCTAAATGTTCATCCAATGACACAAACACACCTATTGGATGCACAAGATTGGTTAAAAACCCTAATTGGACAAGAATAAGCCTTTGGAGGACGAAAATGACCTAAATGTTCATCCAATGACACAAACACACCTATTGGATGCACAAGATTGCTTAAAAACCCTAATTAAACAAGAATAAGACTAGGGAGGACAAAAATGACTTAGATGTTCATCCAATGACACAAACACACTTATTGGACGCACAAGATTGCTTAAAAACCCAAATTGGACAAGAATAAGCCTAGGGAGGACGAAAATGACCTAAATGTACATCCAATGACACAAATGAACTTACTGGATGCACAAGATTGGTTATAAACCCAAATTGGACAAGAATAAGCCTAGGGAGGACGAAAATGACTTAAATGTTGATCCAATGACACAAACACACTTATTAGATGCACAAGATTACTCAAAAACCCTAATTGGACAAGAATAAGCCTAGGGAGGACGAAAATGACCTAAATGTTCATCCAATGACACAAACACACCTATTCGATGCACAAGATTACTTAAAAACCCTAATTGGACAAGAATAAGCCTATGGAAGACAAAAATGACCTAAATGTACATAAATGACACAAATAAACTTATTGGATGCAAGAGATTGGTTAAAAACCCTAATTGGACAAAAATAAGCCTTTGGAGGACGAAAATGACCTAAAAGTTCATCCAATGACACAAACACACCTATTGGATGCACCAGATTGCTTAAAAACCCTAATTGGAAAAGAATAAAACTAGGGAGGACGAAAATGACCTAAATGTTCATCCAATGACACAAACGCACCTACTGGATGCACAAGATTACTTAAAAACCCTAATTGGACAAGAATAAGCCTAGGGAAGACGAAAATGACCTAATTGTACATCCAATGACACAAATGAACTTATTGGATGCACAAGATTGGTAAAAAACCCTAATTGGACAAGAATAAGCCTTTGGAGGACGAAAATGACCTAAATGTTTATCCAATGACACAAACACACCTATTGGATGCACAAGATTGCTTAAAAACCCTAATTGGAAAAGAATAAGACTAAGGAGGACGAAAATGACCTAAATGTTCATCCAATGACACAAACACACCTATTGGATGCACAAGATTGCTTAAAAACCCTAATTGGAAAAGAATAAGACTAGGGAGGACGAAAATGACCTAAATGTTCATCCAATGAAACAAACACACCTATTGGATGCACAAGATTACTTAAAAACCCTAATTGGACAAGAATAAGCCTAGGGAGGACGAAAATGACCTAAATGATCATCCAATGACACAAACACACCTATTGGATGCACAAGATTACTTAAAAACCCTAATTGGACAAGAATAAGCCTAGGGAGGACGAAAATGACCTAAATGTTCGTCCAATGACACAAACATACCTATTGGATGCACAAGATTACTTAAAACCCCTAATTGGACAAGAATAAGCCTAGGGAGGACGAAAATGACCTAAATGTTCATCCAATGACACCTACACACTTAATAGATGCACAAGATTGCTTAAAAACCCTAATTGGACAAGAATAAGCCTAGGGAGGACGAAAATGACCTAAATGCACAAGATTGGTTAAAAACCCTAATTGGACAAGAATAAGCCTTTAAAGGGCGAAAATGACCTAAATGTTCATCCAATGACACAAACACACTTATTGGATGCACAAGATTGGTTAAAAACCCTAATTGGACAAGAATAAGCATATGGAGGACGAAAATGACCTAAATGTTCATGCAATGACACAAACACACCTATTGGATGCACAAGATTGGTTAAAAATCCTAATTTGTAAAGAATAAGCCTAGGGAGGACGAAAATGACCTAAATGTTCATCCAATGACACAAACACACCTATTGGATGCATAAGATTGGTTAAAAACCGTAATTGGACAAGAATAAACATAGGGAGAACGAAAATGACCTAAATGTTCATACAATGACTCAAACACACAAATTGGATGCACAAGATTACTTAAAACCCTAATTGGACAAGAATACGATTAGGGAGGACGATAATGACCTAAATGTTCATCCAATGACACAAACACACCTATTGGATGCACAAGATTACTTAAAAATCCTAATTGGAAAAGATTAAGACTTAGGAGGACAAAAATGACCTAAATGTTCATCCAATGACACAAACACACCTATTGGATGCACAAGATTGCTTAAAAACCCTAATTGGAAAAGAATAAGACATGGGAGGACGAAAATGACCTAAATGTTCATCCAATGACCCAAACACACCTATTGGATGCATAATATTGGTTAAAAACCCTAATTGGACAAGAATAAACCTAGGGAGGACGAAAATGACCTAAATGTTCATCCAATGACACAAACACACCTATTGGATGCACAAGATTGGTTAAAAACCCTAATTGGACAAGAATAAGCCTTTGGAGGACGAAAATGACCTAAATGTTCATCCAATGACACAAACACACCTATTGGATGCACAAGGTTGCTTAAAAACCCTAATTAGACTAGAATAAGACTAGGGAGGACGAAAATGACCTAAATGTTCATCCAATGACACAAACACACTTATTGGATGCACAAGATTGCTTAAAAACCCTAATTGGACAAGAATAAGCCTAGGGAGGACGAAAACGACCTAAATGTACATCCAATGACACAAATGAACTTATTGGACGCACAAGATTGGTTAAAAACCCAAATTGGACAAGAATAAGCCTAGGGAGGACGAAAATGACCTAAATGTTGATCCAATGACACAAACACACTTATTAGATGCACAAGATTACTCAAAAACCCTAATTGGACAAGAATAAGCCTAGGGAGGACGAAAATGACCTAAATGTTCATCCAATGACACAAACACGCCTATTGGATGCACAAAATTACTTAAAAACACTAATTGGACAAGAATAAGCCTAGGGAAGACGAAAATGACCTAAATGTACATCCAATGACACAAATGAACTTATTGGATGCACAAGATTGGTAAAAAAACCCTAATTGGACAAGAATAAGCCTTTGGAGGACGAAAATGACCTAAATGTTCATCCAATGACACAAACACACCTATTGGATGCACAAGATTGCTTAAAAACCCTAATTGGAAACGAATAAGAGTAGGGAGGACGAAAATGACCTAAATGTTCATCCAATTACACAAACACACCTATTGGATGCACAAGATTTCTTAAAAACCCTAATTGGAAAAGAATAAGACTAGGGAGGACCAAAATGACCTAAATGTTCATCCAATGACACAAACACACCTATTGGATACACAAGATTACTTAAAAACCACAATTGGACAAAAATAAGCCTAGGGAGGACGAAAATGACCTAAATGTTCATCCAATGACACAAACACACCTATTGGATGCACAAGATTACTTAAAAACCCTAATTGGACAAGAATAAGCCTATGGAGGACGAAAATGACCTAAATGTTCATCCAATGACACAAACACACCAATTGGATGCACAAGATTGGTTAAAAATCCTAATTTGTAAAGAATAAGCCTAGGGAGGACGAAAATGACCTAAATGTTCATCCAATGACACAAACACACCTATTGGATGCCTAAGATTGGTTAAAAACCCTAATTGGACAAGAATAAACCTAGGGAGGACGAAAATGACCTAAATGATCATACAATGACACAAACACACAAATTGGATGCACAAGATTACTTAAAAACCCTAATTGGACAAGAATACGATTAGGGAGGACGATAATGACCTAAATATTCATCCAATGACACAAACACACCTATTGGATGCACAAGATTACATAAAAATCCTAATTGGAAAAGAATAAGACTTAGGAGGACGAAAATGACCTAAATGTTCATCCAATGACACAAACACACCTATTGGATGCACAAGATTGCTTAAAAACCCTAATTGGAAAAGAATAAGACATGGGAGGACGAAAATGACCTAAATGTTCATCCAGTGACCCAAACACACCTATTGGATGCATAATATTGGTTAAAAACCCTAATTGGACAAGAATAAACCTAGGGAGGACGAAAATGACCTAAATGTTCATCCAATGACACAAACACACCTATTGGATGCACAAGATTGGTTAAAAACCCTAATTGGACAATAATAAGCCTTTGGAGGACGAAAATGACCTAAATGTTCATCCAATGACACAAACACACCTATTGGATGCACAAGATTGCTTAAAAACCCTAATTAGACAAGAATAAGACTAGGGAGGACGAAAATGACCTAGATGTTCATCCAATGACACAAACACACTTATTGGATGCACAAGATTGCTTAAAAACCCTAATTGGACAAGGATAAGCCTAGGGAGGATGAAAATGACCTAAATGTACATCCAATGACACAAATGAACTTATTGGATGTACAAGATTGGTTAAAAACATTAATTGGACAAGAATAAGCCTAGGGAGGACGAAAATGACCTAAATGTTGATCCAATAACACAAATACACCTATTTTGATGCACAAGAGTGATTAAAAACCATAATTAGACAAGAATAAGACTAGGGAGGACGAAAATGACCTAAATGTTCATCCAATGACACAAACACACTTACTAGATGCACAAGATTGCTTAAAAACCCTAATTGGACAAGAATAAGCCTAGGGAGGACGAAAATGACCTAAATGTACATCCAATGACACAAATGAACTTAGTGGATGCACAAGATTGGTTAAAAACCCTAATTGGACAAGAATAAG
>JBBPBR010000004.1:32672738-32722440 GCA_037974775.1 Cicer pinnatifidum | reverse complement strand
TAATTGGACAAGAATAAGCCTAGGGAGGACGAAAATGACCTAAATGTTGATCCAATAACACAAATACACCTATTTTGATGCACAAGAGTGATTAAAAACCATAATTAGACAAGAATAAGACTAGGGAGGACGAAAATGACCTAAATGTTCATCCAATGACACAAACACACTTACTAGATGCACAAGATTGCTTAAAAACCCTAATTGGACAAGAATAAGCCTAGGGAGGACGAAAATGACCTAAATGTACATCCAATGACACAAATGAACTTAGTGGATGCACAAGATTGGTTAAAAACCCTAATTGGACAAGAATAAGTCTATGGAGGACGAAAATGACCTAAATGTTCATCCAATGACACAAACACACCTATTGGAGGCACAAGATTGGTTAAAAATCCTAATTTTTAAAGAATAAGCCTATGGAGGACGAAAATGACCTAAATGTTCATCCAATGACACAAATGAACTTATTGGATGCACAAGATTGGTTAAAAACCCTAATTGGACAAGAATAAGCCTAAGGAGGACGAAAGTGACCTAAATGTTGATCCAACGGCACAAACACACCTATTTTGATGCACAAGATTGCTTAAAAACCCTAATTAGACAAGAATAAGCCTATGGAGGACGGAAATGACCTAAATGTTCATCAAATGACACAAACACACCTATTGGATGCACAAGATTGGTTAAAAATCCTAATTTGTAAAGAATAAGCCTTGGGAGGACGAAAATGACCTAAATGTTCATCCAATGACACAAACACACCTATTGGATGCCTAAGATTGGTTAAAAACCCTAATTGGACAAGAATAAACCTAGGGAGGATGAAAATGACCTAAATGATCATACAATGACTCAAACACACCTATTGGATGCACAAGATTGTTTAAAAACCCTAATTGGACAAGAATAAGCCTTTGGAGGACGAAAATGACCTAAATGTTCATCCAATGACACAAACACACCTATTGGATTCACAAGATTGCTTAAAAACCCTAATTAAACAAGAATAAGACTAGGGAGGACAAAAATGACCTAGATGTTCATCCAATGACACAAACACACTTATTGGATGCACAAGATTGCTTAAAAACCCAAATTGGACAAGAATAAGCCTGGGGAGGACGAAAATGACCTAAATGTACATCCAATGACACAAATGAACTTACTGGATGCACAAGATTGGTTATAAACCCAAATTGGACAAGAATAAGCCTAGGGAGGACGAAAATGACCTAAATGTTGATCCAATGACACAAACACACTTATTAGATGCACAAGATTACTCAAAAACCCTAATTGGACAAGAATAAGCCTAGGGAGGACGAAAATGACCTAAATGTTCATCCAATGACACAAACACACCTATTCGATGCACAAGATTACTTAAAAACCCTAATTGGACAAGAATAAGACTATGGAAGACAAAAATGACCTAAATGTACATAAATGACACAAATAAACTTATTGGATGCAAGAGATTGGTTAAAAACCCTAATTGGACAAAAATAAGCCTTTGGAGGACGAAAATGACCTAAAAGTTCATCCAATGACACAAACACACCTATTGGATGCACCAGATTGCTTAAAAACCCTAATTGGAAAAGAATAAAACTAGGGAGGACGAAAATGACCTAAATGTTCATCCAATGACACAAACGCACCTACTGGATGCACAAGATTACTTAAAAACCCTAATTGGACAAGAATAAGCCTAGGGAAGACGGAAATGACCTAAATGTACATCCAATGACACAAATGAACTTATTGGATGCACAAGATTGGTAAAAAACCCTAATTGGACAAGAATAAGCCTAGGGAGGACGAAAATGACCTAAATGTTCATCCAATGACACAAACACACCTATTGGATGCACAAGATTGCTTAAAAACCCTAATTGGAAAAGAATAAGACTAGGGAGGACGAAAATGACCTAAATGTTCATCCAATGAAACAAACACACCTATTGGATGCACAAGATTACTTAAAAACCCTAATTGGACAAGAATAAGCCTAGGGAGGACGAAAATGACCTAAATGATCATCCAATGACACAAACACACCTATTGGATGCACAAGATTACTTAAAAACCCTAATTGGACAATAATAAGCCTAGGGAGGACGAAAATGACCTAAATGTTCGTCCAATGACACAAACATACCTATTGGATGCACAAGATTACTTAAAAACCCTAATTGGACAAGAATAAGCCTAGGGAGGACGAAAATGACCTAAATGTTCATCCAATGACACCTACACACTTAATAGATGCACAAGATTGCTTAAAAACCCTAATTGGACAAGAATAAGCCTAGGGAGGACGAAAATGACCTAAATGTTCATCCAATGACACAAACACACCTATTGGATGCACAAGATTGCTTAAAAACCCTAATTAGACAAGAATAAGACTAGGGAGGACGAAAATGACCTAGATGTTCATCCAATGACACAAACACACTTATTGGATGCACAAGATTGCTTAAAAACCCTAATTGGACAAGAATAAGCCTAGGGAGGACGAAAATGACCTAAATGTACATCCAATGACACAAATGAACTTATTGGATGTACAAGATTGGTTAAAAACACTAATTGGACAAGAATAAGCCTAGGGAGGACGAAAATGACCTAAATGTTGATCCAATAACACAAATACACCTATTTTGATGCACAAGAGTGATTAAAAACCATAATTAGACAAGAATAAGACTAGGGAGGACGAAAATGACCTAAATGTTCATCCAATGACACAAACACACTTACTAGATGCACAAGATTGCTTAAAAACCCTAATTGGACAAGAATAAGCCTAGGGAGGACGAAAATGACCTAAATGTACATCCAATGACACAAATGAACTTAGTGGATGCACAAGATTGGTTAAAAACCCTAATTGGACAAGAATAAGCCTATGGAGGACGAAAATGACCTAAATGTTCATCCAATGACACAAACACACCTATTGGAGGCACAAGATTGGTTAAAAATCCTAATTTTTAAAGAATAAGCCTAGGGAGGACGAAAATGACCTAAATGTTCATCCAATGACACAAATGAACTTATTGGATGCACAAGATTGGTTAAAAACCCTAATTGGACAAGAATAAGCCTAAGGAGGACGAAAGTGACCTAAATGTTGATCCAATGGCACAAACACACCTATTTTGATGCACAAGATTGCTTAAAAACCCTAATTAGACAAGAATAAGCCTATGGAGGACGAAAATGACCTAAATGTTCATCCAATGACACAAACACACCTATTGGATGCACAAGATTGGTTAAAAATCCTAATTTGTAAAGAATAAGCCTAGGGAGGACGAAAATGACCTAAATGTTCATCCAATGACACAAACACACCTATTGGAAGCCTAAGATTGGTTAAAAACCCTAATTGGACAAGAATAAACCTAGGGAGGACGAAAATGACCTAAATGATCATACAATGACTCAAACACACAAATTGGATGCACAAGATTACTTAAAAACCCTAATTGGACAAGAATACGATTAGGGAGGACGATAATGACCTAAATATTCATCCAATGACACAAACACACCTATTGGATGCACAAGATTACATAAAAATCCTAATTGGAAAAGAATAAGATTTAGGAGGACGAAAATGACCTAAATGTTCATCCAATGACACAAACACACCTATTGGATGCACAAGATTGCTTAAAAACCCTAATTGGAAAAGAATAAGACTTGGGAGGACGAAAATGACCTAAATGTTCATCCAATGACACAAACACACCTATTGGATGCATAAGATTGGTTAAAAACCCTAATTGGATAAGAATAAACATAGGGAGGACGAAAATGACCTAAATGTTCATCCAATGACACAAACACACCTATTGGATGCACAAGATTGGTTAAAAAATTTAATTGGACAATAATAAGCCTTTGGAGGACGAAAATGACCTAAATGTTCATCCAATGACACAAACACACCTATTGGATGCACAAGATTGCTTAAAAACCCTAATTAGACAAGAATAAGACTAGGGAGGACGAAAATGACCTAGATGTTCATCCAATGACACAAACACACTTATTGGATGCACAAGATTGCTTAAAAACCCTAATTGGACAAGAATAAGCCTAGGGAGGACGAAAATGACCTAAATGTACATCCAATGACACAAATGAACTTATTGGATGTACAAGATTGGTTAAAAACACTAATTGGACAAGAATAAGCCTAGGGAGGACGAAAATGACCTAAATGTTGATCCAATGACACAAACACACCTATTTTGATGCACAAGAGTGATTAAAAACCATAATTAGACAAGAATAAGACTAGGGAGGACGAAAATGACCTAAATGTTCATCCAATGACACAAACACACTTAGTAGATGCACAAGATTGCTTAAAAACCCTAATTGGACAAGAATAAGCCTAGGGAGGACGAAAATGACCTAAATGTACATCCAATGACACAAATGAACTTAGTGGATGCACAAGATTGGTTAAAAACCCTAATTGGACAAGAATAAGCCTATGGAGGACGAAAATGACCTAAATGTTCATCCAATGACACAAACACACCTATTGGAGGCACAAGATTGGTTAAAAATCCTAATTTTTAAAGAATAAGCCTAGGGAGGACGAAAATGACCTAAATGTTCATCCAATGACACAAATGAACTTATTGGATGCACAAGATTGGTTAAAAACCCTAATTGGACAAGAATAAGCCTAAGGAGGACGAAAGTGACCTAAATGTTGATCCAACGGCACAAACACACCTATTTTGATGCACAAGATTGCTTAAAAACCCTAATTAGACAAGAATAAGCCTATGGAGGACGGAAATGACCTAAATGTTCATCAAATGACACAAACACACCTATTGGATGCATAAGATTGGTTAAAAACCCTAATTGGACAAGAATAAACATAGGGAGGACGAAAATGACCTAAATGTTCATCCAATGACACAAACACACCTATTGGATGCACAAGATTGTTTAAAAACACTAATTGGACAATAATAAGCCTTTGGAGGACGAAAATGACCTAAATGTTCATCCAATGACACAAACACACCTATTGGATGCACAAGATTGCTTAAAAACCCTAATTAGACAAGAATAAGACTAGGGAGGACGAAAATGACCTAGATGTTCATCCAATGACACAAACACACTTATTGGATGCACAAGATTGCTTAAAAACCCTAATTGGACAACAATAAGCCTAGGGAGGACGAAAATGACCTAAATGTACATCCAATGACACAAATGAACTTATTGGATGTACAAGATTGGTTAAAAACACTAATTGGACAAGAATAAGCCTAGGGAGGACGAAAATGACCTAAATGTTGATCCAATGACACAAACACACCTATTTTGATGCACAAGAGTGATTAAAAACCATAATTAGACAAGAATAAGACTAGGGAGGACGAAAATGACCTAAATGTTCATCCAATGACACAAACACACTTAGTAGATGCACAAGATTGCTTAAAAACCCTAATTGGACAAGAATAAGCCTAGGGAGGACGAAAATGACCTAAATGTACATCCAATGACACAAATGAACTTAGTGGATGCACAAGATTGGTTAAAAACCCTAATTGGACAAGAATAAGCCTATGGAGGACGAAAATGACCTAAATGTTCATCCAATGACACAAACACACCTATTGGAGGCACAAGATTGGTTAAAAATCCTAATTTTTAAAGAATAAGCCTAGGGAGGACGAAAATGACCTAAATGTTCATCCAATGACACAAATGAACTTATTGGATGCACAAGATTGGTTAAAAACCCTAATTGGACAAGAATAAGCCTAAGGAGGACGAAAGTGACCTAAATGTTGATCCAATGGCACAAACACACCTATTTTGATGCACAAGATTGCTTAAAAACCCTAATTAGACAAGAATAAGCCTATGGAGGACGAAAATGACCTAAATGTTCATCCAATGACACAAACACACCTATTGGATGCACAAGATTGGTTAAAAATCCTAATTTGTAAAGAATAAGCCTAGGGAGGACGAAAATGACCTAAATGTTCATCCAATGACACAAACACACCTATTGGAAGCCTAAGATTGGTTAAAAACCCTAATTGGACAAGAATAAACCTAGGGAGGACGAAAATGACCTAAATGATCATACAATGACTCAAACACACAAATTGGATGCACAAGATTACTTAAAAACCCTAATTGGACAAGAATACGATTAGGGAGGACGATAATGACCTAAATATTCATCCAATGACACAAACACACCTATTGGATGCACAAGATTACATAAAAATCCTAATTGGAAAAGAATAAGATTTAGGAGGACGAAAATGACCTAAATGTTCATCCAATGACACAAACACACCTATTGGATGCACAAGATTGCTTAAAAACCCTAATTGGAAAAGAATAAGACTTGGGAGGACGAAAATGACCTAAATGTTCATCCAATGACACAAACACACCTATTGGATGCATAAGATTGGTTAAAAACCCTAATTGGATAAGAATAAACATAGGGAGGACGAAAATGACCTAAATGTTCATCCAATGACACAAACACACCTATTGGATGCACAAGATTGGTTAAAAAATTTAATTGGACAATAATAAGCCTTTGGAGGACGAAAATGACCTAAATGTTCATCCAATGACACAAACACACCTATTGGATGCACAAGATTGCTTAAAAACCCTAATTAGACAAGAATAAGACTAGGGAGGACGAAAATGACCTAGATGTTCATCCAATGACACAAACACACTTATTGGATGCACAAGATTGCTTAAAAACCCTAATTGGACAAGAATAAGCCTAGGGAGGACGAAAATGACCTAAATGTACATCCAATGACACAAATGAACTTATTGGATGTACAAGATTGGTTAAAAACACTAATTGGACAAGAATAAGCCTAGGGAGGACGAAAATGACCTAAATGTTGATCCAATGACACAAACACACCTATTTTGATGCACAAGAGTGATTAAAAACCATAATTAGACAAGAATAAGACTAGGGAGGACGAAAATGACCTAAATGTTCATCCAATGACACAAACACACTTAGTAGATGCACAAGATTGCTTAAAAACCCTAATTGGACAAGAATAAGCCTAGGGAGGACGAAAATGACCTAAATGTACATCCAATGACACAAATGAACTTAGTGGATGCACAAGATTGGTTAAAAACCCTAATTGGACAAGAATAAGCCTAGGGAGGACGAAAATGACCTAAATGTTCATCCAATGACACAAACACACCTATTGGATGCACAAGATTGGTTAAAAACCCTAATTGGACAAGAATAAGCCTAGGGAGGACAAAGATGACCTAAATGTTCATCCAATGACACAAATGAACTTATTGGATGCACAAGATTGCTTAAAAACCCTAATTGGACAAGAATAAGCCTAGGGAGGACGAAAATGACCTAAATGTTCATCCAATGACACAAATACACCTATTGGATGCACAAGATTGGTTAAAACCATAATTGGACAAGAATAAGCCTAGGGAGGACGAAGATGACCTAAATGTTCATCCAATGACACAAATGAACTTATTGGATGCACAAGATTGCTTAAAAACCCTAATTGGACAAGAATAAGCCTAGGGAGGACGAAAATGACCTAAATGTTCATCCAATGACACAAATACACCTATTGGATGCACAAGATTGGTTAAAAACCCTAATTGGACAAGAATAAGCCTAGGGAGGACGAGAATGACCTAAATGTTCATCCAATGACACAAATGAACTTATTGGATGCACAAGATTGCTTAAAAACCCTAATTGGACAAGAATAAGCCTAGGGAGGACGAAAATGACCTAAATGTTCATCCAATGACACAAATACACCTATTGGATGCACAAGATTGGTTAAAAACCCTAATTGGACAAGAATAAGCCTAGGGAGGACGAAAATGACCTAAATGTTCATCCAATGACACAAATACACCTATTGGATGCACAAGATTGATTAAAAACCCTAATTGGACAAGAATAAGCCTAGGGAGGACGAAAATGACCTAAATGTTCATCCAATGACACAAATGAACTTATTGGATGCACAAGATTGCTTAAAAACCCTAATTGGACAAGAATAAGCCTAGGGAGGACGAAAATGACCTAAATGTTCATCCAATGACACAAATACACCTATTGGATGCACAAGATTGGTTAAAAACCCAAATTGGACAAGAATATGCCTAGGGAGGACGAAAATGACCTAAATGTTCATCCAATGACACAAATGAACTTATTGGATGCACAAGATTGCTTAAAAACCCTAATTGGACAAGAATAAGCCTAGGGAGGACGAAAATGACCTAAATGTTCATCCAATGACACAAACACACCTATTGGATGCACAAGATTGGTTAAAAACCCTAATTGGTCAACAATAAGCCTAGGGAGGATGAAAATGATCTAAATGTTCATCTAATGACACAAACACACCTATTGGATGCACAAGATTGGTTAAAAACCCTAATTGCACAAAACTAAGCCTAGTGAGGACGAAAATAACCTAAATGTTAATCCAATGACACAAATGAACTTATTGGATGCACAAGATTGCTTAAAACCCTAATTGGACAAGAATAAGACTAGGGAGGACGAAAATGACCTAAATGTTCATCCAATGACACAAACACACCTATTGGATGCACAAGATTGGTTAGAAACCCTAATTGAACAAGAATAAGCCTAGGGAGGACGAAAATGACCTAAATGTTCATCCAATGAAACAAATGAACTTATTGGATTCACAAGATTGCTTAAACTCCCTAATTGGACAAGATTAAGCCTAGGGAGGACGTAAATGACCTAAATGTTCATCCAATGACACAAATGAACTTATTGGATGCACAAGATTGGTTAAAAACCCTAATTGGACAAGAATAAGCCTTGGGAGGACGAAAATGACCTAAATGTTAATCCATTGCCAGAAATGAACTTATTGGAGGCACAAGATTGGTTAAAAACCCTAATTGGACAAGAATAAGCCTAGGGTGGTTGAAAATGACCTAAATGTTTATCCAATGACACAAATGAACTTAATGGATGCACAAGATTGGTTAAAAACCCTAATTGGACAAGAATAAACCTAGGGAGGACGAAAATGACCTAAATGTTCATCCAATGACACAAACACACCTATTGGATGCACAAGATTGGTTAAAAACCCTAATTGGACAATAATAAGCCTTTGGAGGACGAAAATGACCTAAATGTTCATCCAATGACACAAACACACCTATTGGATGCACAAGATTGCTTAAAAACCCTAATTAGACAAGAATAAGACTAGGGAGGACGAAAATGACCTAGATGTTCATCCAATGACACAAACACACTTATTGGATGCACAAGATTGCTTAAAAACCCTAATTGGACAAGAATAAGCCTAGGGAGGACGAAAATGACCTAAATGTACATCCAATGACACAAATGAACTTATTGGATGTACACGATTGGTTAAAAACACTAATTGGACAAGAATAAGCCTAGGGAGGACGAAAATGACCTAAATGTTGATCCAATGACACAAACACACCTATTTTGGTGCACAAGAGTGATTAAAAACCATAATTAGACAAGAATAAGACTAGGGAGGACGAAAATGACCTAAATGTTCATCCAATGACACAAACACACTTACTAGATGCACAATATTGCTTAAAAACCCTAATTGGACAAGAATAAGCCTAGAGAGGACGAAAATGGCCTAAATGTACATCCAATGACACAAATGAACTTAGTGGATGCACAAGATTGGTTAAAAACCCTAATTGGACAAGAATAAGCCTATGGAGGACGAAAATGACCTAAATGTTCATCCAATGACACAAACACACCTATTGGAGGCACAAGATTGGTTAAAAATCCTAATTTTTAAAGAATAAGCCTAGGGAGGACGAAAATGACCTAAATGTTCATCCAATGACACAAATGAACTTATTGGATGCACAAGATTGGTTAAAAACCCTAATTGGACAAGAATAAGCCTAAGGAGGACGAAAGTGACCTAAATGTTGATCCAATGGCACAAACACACCTATTTTGATGCACAAGATTGCTTAAAAACCCTAATTAGACAAGAATAAGCCTATGGAGGACGGAAATGACCTAAATGTTCATCTAATGACACAAACACACCTATTGGATGCACAAGATTGGTTAAAAATCCTAATTTGTAAAGAATAAGCCTAGGGAGGACGAAAATGACCTAAATGTTCATCCAATGACACAAACACACCTATTGGATGCCCAAGATTGGTTAAAAACCCTAATTGGACAAGAATAAACCTAGGGAGGACGAAAATAACCTAAATGATCATACAATGACTCAAACACACAAATTGGATGCACAAGATTACTTAAAAACCCTAATTGGACAAGAATACGATTAGGGAGGACGATAATGACCTAAATATTCATCCAATGACACAAACACACCTATTGGATGCACAAGATTACATAAAAATCCTAATTGGAAAAGAATAAGATTTAGGAGGACGAAAATGACCTAAATGTTCATCCAATGACACAAACACACCTATTGGATGCACAAGATTGCTTAAAAACCCTAATTGGAAAAGAATAAGACTTGGGAGGACGAAAATGACCTAAATGTTCATCCAATGACACAAACACACCTATTGGATGCATAAGATTGGTTAAAAACCCTAATTGGACAAGAATAAACATAGGGAGGACGAAAATGACCTAAATGTTCATCCAATGACACAAACACACCTATTGGATGCACAAGATTGGTTAAAAACCCTAATTGGATAATAATAAGCCTTTGGAGGACGAAAATGACCTAAATGTTCATCCAATGACACAAACACACCTATTGGATGCACAAGATTGCTTAAAAACCCTAATTAGACAAGAATAAGACTAGGGAGGACGAAAATGACCTAGATGTTCATCCAATGACACAAACACACTTATTGGATGCACAATATTGCTTAAAAACCCTAATTGGACAAGAATAAACCTAGGGAGGACGAAAATGACCTAAATGTACATCCAATGACACAAATGAACTTATTGGATGTACAAGATTGGTTAAAAACACTAATTGGACAAGAATAAGCCTAGGGAGGACGAAAATGACCTAAATGTTGATCCAATGACACAAACACACCTATTTTGATGCACAAGAGTGATTAAAAACCATAATTAGACAAGAATAAGACTAGGGAGGACGAAAATGACCTAAATGTTCATCCAATGACACAAACACACTTAGTAGATGCACAAGATTGCTTAAAAACCCTAATTGGACAAGAATAAGCCTAGGGAGGACGAAAATGACCTAAATGTACATCCAATGACACAAATGAACTTAGTGGATGCACAAGATTGGTTAAAAACCCTAATTGGACAAGAATAAGCCTATGGAGGACGAAAATGACCTAAATGTTCATCCAATGACACAAACACACCTATTGGAGGCACAAGATTGGTTAAAAATCCTAATTTTTAAAGAATAAGCCTAGGGAGGACGAAAATGACCTAAATGTTCATCCAATGACACAAATGAACTTATTGGATGCACAAGATTGGTTAAAAACCCTAATTGGACAAGAATAAGCCTAAGGAGGACGAAAGTGACCTAAATGTTGATCCAATGGCACAAACACACCTATTTTGATGCACAAGATTGCTTAAAAACCCTAATTAGACAAGAATAAGCCTATGGAGGACGAAAATGACCTAAATGTTCATCCAATGACACAAACACACCTATTGGATGCACAAGATTGGTTAAAAATCCTAATTTGTAAAGAATAAGCCTAGGGAGGACGAAAATGACCTAAATGTTCATCCAATGACACAAACACACCTATTGGATGCCTAAGATTGGTTAAAAACCCTAATTGGACAAGAATAAACCTAGGGAGGACGAAAATGACCTAAATGATCATACAATGACTCAAACACACAAATTGGATGCACAAGATTACTTAAAAACCCTAATTGGACAAGAATACGATTATGGAGGACGATAATGACCTAAATATTCATCCAATGACACAAACACACCTATTGGATGCACAAGATTACATAAAAATCCTAATTCAAAAAGAATAAGACTTAGGAGGACGAAAATGACCTAAATGTTCATCCAATGACACAAACACACCTATTGGATGCACAAGATTGCTTAAAAACCCTAATTGGAAAAGAATAAGACTTGGGAGGACGAAAATGACCTAAATGTTCATCCAATGACACAAACACACCTATTGGATGCATAAGATTGGTTAAAAACCCTAATTGGACAAGAATAAACATAGGGAGGACGAAAATGACCTAAATGTTCATCCAATGACACAAACACACCTATTGGATGCACAAGATTGGTTAAAAACACTAATTGGACAATAATAAGCCTTTGGAGGACGAAAATGACCTAAATGTTCATCCAATGACACAAACACACCTATTGGATGCACAAGATTGCTTAAAAACCATAATTAGACAAGAATAAGACTAGGGAGGACGAAAATGACCTAGATGTTCATCCAATGACACAAACACACTTATTGGATGCACAAGATTGCTTAAAAACCCTAATTGGACAAGAATAAGCCTAGGGAGGACGAAAATGACCTAAATGTACATCCAATGACACAAATGAACTTATTGGATGTACAAGATTGGTTAAAAACACTAATTGGACAAGAATAAGCCTAGGGAGGACGAAAATGACCTAAATGTTGATCCAATGACACAAACACACCTATTTTGATGCACAAGAGTGATTAAAAACCATAATTAGACAAGAATAAGACTAGGGAGGACGAAAATGACCTAAATGTTCATCCAATGACACAAACACACTTAGTAGATGCACAAGATTGCTTAAAAACCCTAATTGGACAAGAATAAGCCTAGGGAGGACGAAAATGACCTAAATGTACATCCAATGACACAAATGAACTTAGTGGATGCACAAGATTGGTTAAAAACCCTAATTGGACAAGAATAAGCCTAGGGAGGACGAAAATGACCTAAATGTTCATCCAATGACACAAACACACCTATTGGATGCACAAGATTGGTTAGAAACCCTAATTGCACAAGCATAAGCCTAGGGTGGACGAAAATGACCTAAATGTTAATCCAATGACACAAATAAACTTATTGGATGCACAAGATTGGTTAAAAACCCTAATTGGACAAGAATAAGCCTAGAGAGGACGAAAATAACCTAAATGTTCATCAAATGACTAAACACACCTATTGGATGCACAAGATTGGTTAGAAACCCTAATTGGACAAGAATAAGCCTAGGGAGGACGAAAATGACCTAAGTGTTCATCCAATGACACAAATGAACTTATTGGATGCACAAGATTGGTTAAAAACCCTAATTGGACAAGAATAAGCCTAGGGAGGACGAAAATGACCTAAATGTTCATCCAATGACACAAACACACCTATTGGATGCACAAGATTGGTTAAAAACCCTAATTGGATAAGAATAAGCATATGGAGGACGAAAAGGACCTAAATGTTCATCCAATGACACAAATGAACTTATTGGATGCACAAGATTGGTTAAAAACCCTAATTGGACAAGAATAAGCCTAGGGAGGACGAAAATGACCTAAATGTTCATCCAATGACACAAACACACCTATTGGATGCATTAGATTGGTTAGAAACCCTAATTGGACAAGAATAAGCCTAGGGAGGACGAAAATGACCTAAATGTTAATCCAATGACACAAATGAACTTATTGGATGCACAAGATTGGTTAAAAACCCTAATTGGACAAGAATAAGCCTAGGGTGGACGAAAATAACCTAAATGTTCATCAAATGACTAAACACACCTATTCGATGCACAAGAATGGTTAGAAACCCTAATTGGACAAGAATAAGCCTAGGGAGGACGAAAATGACCTAACTATTCATCCAATGACACAAATGAACTTATTGGATGCACAAGATTGGTTAAAAACCCTAATTGGACAAGAATAAGCCTAGGGAGGACGAAAATGACCTAAATGTTCATCCAATGACACAAACACACCTATTGGATGCACAAGATTGGTTAGATACCCTAATTGGACAAGAATAACCCTAGGAAGGACGAAAATGACCTAAATGTTAATCCAATGACACAAATGAACTTATTGGATGCACAAGATTGGTTAAAAACCCTAATTGGACAAGAATAAGCCTAGGGAGGACGAAAATGACCTAAATGTTCATCCAATGACACAAACACACCTATTGGATGCACAAGATTGGTTAGAAACCCTAATTGGACAAGAATAAGCCTAGGGAGGATGCAAATGACCTAAATGTTCATCCAATGACACAAATGAACTTATTGGATGCACAAGATTGCTTAAAAACCCTAATTGGACAAGAATAAGCCTAGGGAGGACGAAAATGACCTAAATGTTCATCCAATGACACAAATACACCTATTGGATGCACAAGATTGGTTAAAAACCCTAATAGGACAAGAATAAGCCTAGGGAGGACGAAAATGACCTAAATGTTCATCCAATGACACAAATGAACTTATTGGATGCACAAGATTGCTTAAAAACCCTAATTGGACAAGAATAAGCCTAGGGAGGACGAAAATGACCTAAATGTTCATCCAATGACACAAATACACCTATTGGATGCACAAGATTGGTTAAAAACCCTAATTGGAGAAGAATAAGCCTAGGGAGGACGAAAATGACCTAAATGTTCATCCAATGACACAAATGAACTTATTGGATGCACAAGATTGGTTAAAAACCCTAATTGGAAAAGAATAAGCCTAGGGAGGACGAAAATGACCTAAATGTTCATCCAATGACAATACACACATATTGGATGCACAAGATTGGTTAGAAACCCTAATTGGACAAGAATAAGCCTAGGGAGGACAAAAATGACCTAAATGTTCATCCAATGACACAACTGAACTTATTGGATGCACAAGATTGCTTAAAAACCCTAATTGGACATGAATAAGCCTAGGGAGGACGAAAATGACTTAAATGTTCATCCAATGACACAAATGAACTTATTGGATGCACAAGATTGGTTAAAAACCCTAATTGGACAATAATAAGCTTTGGGAGGACGAAAATGACCTAAATGTTCATCCAATGACACAAATGAACTTATTGGATGCACAAGATTGGTTAAAAACCATAATTAGACAAGAATAAGCCTAGGGAGGACGAAAATGACTTAAATGTTAATCCAATGACACAAATGAACTTATTGGATGCACAAGATTGCTTAAAACCCTAATTGGACAAGAATAAAGCTTGGGAGGACGAAAATGACCTAAATGTTCATCAAATGACACAAACACACCTATTGGATGCACAAGATTGGTTAAAAACCCTAATTGGACAATAATAAGCCTAGGGAGGACGAAAATGACCTAAATGTTCATCCAATGACACAAACACACCTATTGGATGCACAAGATTGGTTAGAAACCCTAATTGGACAAGAATAAGCCTAGGGAGGACGAAAATGACCTAAATGTACATCCAATGACACAAATGAACTTATTGGATGCACAAGATTGGTTAAAAACCCTAATTGGACAAGAATAAGCCTATGGAGGACGAAAATGACATAAATGTTCATCCAATGACACAAACACACCTATTGGATCAACAAGACTACTTAAAAACCCTAATTGGACAAGAATAAGCCTAGGGAGGACGAAAATGACCTAAATGTTCATCCAATGACACAAACACACCTATTGGATGCACAAGATTGCTTAAAAACCCTAATTGGAAAAGAATAAGACTAGGGAGGACGAAAATGACCTAAATGTTCATCCAATGACACAAACACACCTTTTGGATCCACAAGATTGGTTCAAAACCCTAATTGGACAAGAATAAGCCTAGGGAGGACGAAAATGACCTAAATGTTCATCCAATGACACAAACACACCTATTGGATGCACAAGATTACCTAAAAACCCTAATTGGACAAGAATACGACTAGGGAGGACGAAAATGACCTAAATGTTCATCCAATGACACAAACACACCTATTGGATGCACAAGATTGCTTAAAAACCCTAATTAGACAAGAATAAGACTAGGGAGGACAAAGATGACCTAAATGTTCATCCAATGACACAAACACACTTATTGGAGGCACAAGATTACTTAAAAATCCTAATTGGACAAGAATAAGCCTAGGGAGGACGAAAATGACCTAAATGTACATCCAATGACACAAATGAACTTATTGGATGAACAAGATTGGTTAAAAACCCTAATTGGACAAAAATAAGCCTTTGGAGGACGAAAATGACCTAAATGTTCATCCAATGACACAAACACACCTATTGGATGCACAAGATTGCTTAAAAACCCTAATTAGACAAGAATAAGACTAGGGAGGACGAAAATGACCTAAATGTTCATCCAATGACACAAACACATTTATTAGATTCACAAGATTGCTTAAAAACCCTAATTGGACAAGAATAAGCATACGGAGGAATAAAATGACCTAAATGTTCATCCAATGACACAAACACACCTATTGGATGCACAAGATTACTTAAAAACCCTAATTGGACAAGAATAAGCCTAGGGAGGACGAAAATGACCTAAATGTTCATCCAATGACACAAACACACCTATTGGATGCACAAGATTACGTAAAAACCCTAATTGGACAACAATACGACTAGGGAGGACGAAAATGACCTAAAGGTTCATCCAATGACACAAACACACCTATTGGATGCACAAGATTGGTTAAAAACCCTAATTGGACAAGAATAAGCCTAGGAGGGACGAAAATGACCTAAATGTTAATCCAATGACCCAAACACACCTATTGGATGCACAAGATTGGTCAAAAACCCTAATTGGACAAGAATAACCCTAGGGTGGACGAAAATGACCTAAATGTTCATCAAATGACACAAACACACCTATTGGATGCACAAGATTATTTAAAAACCCTAATTGGACAAGAATAAGCCTTTGGAGGACGAAAATGACCTAAATGTTCATCCAATGACACAAACACACCTATTGGATGCACAAGATTGCTTAAAAACCCTAATTAGACAAGAATAAGACTAGGGAGGACGAAAATGACCTAGATGTTCATCCAATGACACAAACACACTTATTGGATGCACAAGATTGCTTAAAAACCCTAATTGGACAAGAATAAGCCTAGGGAGGACGAAAATGACCTAAATGTACATCCAATGACACAAATGAACTTATTGGATGTACAAGATTGGTTAAAAACACTAATTGGACAAGAATAAGCCTAGGGAGGACGAAAATGACCTAAATGTTGATCCAATGACACAAACACACCTATTTTGGTGCACAAGAGTGAATAAAAACCATAATTAGACAAGAATAAGACTAGGGAGGACGAAAATGACCTAAATGTTCATCCAATGACACAAACACACTTACTAGATGCACAATATTGCTTAAAAACCCTAATTGGACAAGAATAAGCCTAGAGAGGACGAAAATGGCCTAAATGTACATCGAATGACACAAATGAACTTAGTGGATGCACAAGATTGGTTAAAAACCTTAATTGGACTAGAATAAGCCTATGGAGGACGAAAATGACCTAAATGTTCATCCAATGACACAAACACACCTATTGGAGGCACAAGATTGGTTAAAAATCCTAATTTTTAAATAATAAGCCTAGGGAGGACGAAAATGACCTAAATGTTCATCCAATGACACAAATGAACTTATTGGATGCACAAGATTGGTTAAAAACCCTAATTGGACAAGAATAAGCCTAGGGAGGACGAAAATGACCTAAATGTACATCCAATGACACAAATGAACTTATTGGATGTACAAGATTGGTTAAAAACACTAATTGGACAAGAATAAGCCTAGGGAGGACGAAAATGACCTAAATGTTGATCCAATGACACAAACACACCTATTTTGATGCACAAGAGTGATTAAAAACCATAATTAGACAAGAATAAGACTAGGGAGGACGAAAATGACCTAAATGTTCATCCAATGACACAAACACACTTAGTAGATGCACAAGATTGCTTAAAAACCCTAATTGGACAAGAATAAGCCTAGGGAGGACGAAAATGACCTAAATGTACATCCAATGACACAAATGAACTTAGTGGATGCACAAGATTGGTTAAAAACCCTAATTGGACAAGAATAAGCCTATGGAGGACGAAAATGACCTAAATGTTCATCCAATGACACAAACACACCTATTGGAGGCACAAGATTGGTTAAAAATCCTAATTTTTAAAGAATAAGCCTAGGGAGGACGAAAATGACCTAAATGTTCATCCAATGACACAAATGAACTTATTGGATGCACAAGATTGGTTAAAAACCCTAATTGGACAAGAATAAGCCTAAGGAGGACGAAAGTGACCTAAATGTTGATCCAACGGCACAAACACACCTATTTTGATGCACAAGATTGCTTAAAAACCCTAATTAGACAAGAATAAGCTTATGGAGGACGGAAATGACCTAAATGTTCATCAAATGACAGAAACACACCTATTGGATGCACAAGATTGGTTAAAAATCCTAATTTGTAAAGAATAAGCCTTGGGAGGACGAAAATGACCTAAATGTTCATCCAATGACACAAACACACCTATTGGATGCCTAAGATTGGTTAAAAACCCTAATTGGACAAGAATAAACCTAGGGAGGACGAAAATGACCTAAATGATCATACAATGACTCAAACACACAAATTGGATGCACAAGATTACTTAAAAACCCTAATTGGACAAGAATACGATTATGGAGGACGATAATGACCTAAATATTCATCCAATGACACAAACACACCTATTGGATGCACAAGATTACATAAAAATCCTAATTCAAAAAGAATAAGACTTAGGAGGACGAAAATGACCTAAATGTTCATCCAATGACACAAACACACCTATTGGATGCACAAGATTGCTTAAAAACCCTAATTGGAAAAGAATAAGACTTGGGAGGACGAAAATGACCTAAATGTTCATCCAATGACACAAACACACCTATTGGATGCATAAGATTGGTTAAAAACCCTAATTGGACAAGAATAAACATAGGGAGGACGAAAATGACCTAAATGTTCATCCAATGACACAAACACACCTATTGGATGCACAAGATTGGTTAAAAACACTAATTGGACAATAATAAGCCTTTGGAGGACGAAAATGACCTAAATGTTCATCCAATGACACAAACACACCTATTGGATGCACAAGATTGCTTAAAAACCCTAATTAGACAAGAATAAGACTAGGGAGGACGAAAATGACCTAGATGTTCATCCAATGACACAAACACACTTATTGGATGCACAAGATTGCTTAAAAACCCTAATTGGACAACAATAAGCCTAGGGAGGACGAAAATGACCTAAATGTACATCCAATGACACAAATGAACTTATTGGATGTACAAGATTGGTTAAAAACACTAATTGGACAAGAATAAGCCTAGGGAGGACGAAAATGACCTAAATGTTGATCCAATGACACAAACACACCTATTTTGATGCACAAGAGTGATTAAAAACCATAATTAGACAAGAATAAGACTAGGGAGGACGAAAATGACCTAAATGTTCATCCAATGACACAAACACACTTAGTAGATGCACAAGATTGCTTAAAAACCCTAATTGGACAAGAATAAGCCTAGGGAGGACGAAAATGACCTAAATGTACATCCAATGACACAAATGAACTTAGTGGATGCACAAGATTGGTTAAAAACCCTAATTGGACAAGAATAAGCCTATGGAGGACGAAAATGACCTAAATGTTCATCCAATGACACAAACACACCTATTGGAGGCACAAGATTGGTTAAAAATCCTAATTTTTAAAGAATAAGCCTAGGGAGGACGAAAATGACCTAAATGTTCATCCAATGACACAAATGAACTTATTGGATGCACAAGATTGGTTAAAAACCCTAATTGGACAAGAATAAGCCTAAGGAGGACGAAAGTGACCTAAATGTTGATCCAATGGCACAAACACACCTATTTTGATGCACAAGATTGCTTAAAAACCCTAATTAGACAAGAATAAGCCTATGGAGGACGAAAATGACCTAAATGTTCATCCAATGACACAAACACACCTATTGGATGCACAAGATTGGTTAAAAATCCTAATTTGTAAAGAATAAGCCTAGGGAGGACGAAAATGACCTAAATGTTCATCCAATGACACAAACACACCTATTGGAAGCCTAAGATTGGTTAAAAACCCTAATTGGACAAGAATAAACCTAGGGAGGACGAAAATGACCTAAATGATCATACAATGACTCAAACACACAAATTGGATGCACAAGATTACTTAAAAACCCTAATTGGACAAGAATACGATTAGGGAGGACGATAATGACCTAAATATTCATCCAATGACACAAACACACCTATTGGATGCACAAGATTACATAAAAATCCTAATTGGAAAAGAATAAGATTTAGGAGGACGAAAATGACCTAAATGTTCATCCAATGACACAAACACACCTATTGGATGCACAAGATTGCTTAAAAACCCTAATTGGAAAAGAATAAGACTTGGGAGGACGAAAATGACCTAAATGTTCATCCAATGACACAAACACACCTATTGGATGCATAAGATTGGTTAAAAACCCTAATTGGACAAGAATAAACATAGGGAGGACGAAAATGACCTAAATGTTCATCCAATGACACAAACACACCTATTGGATGCACAAGATTGGTTAAAAACCCTAATTGGATAATAATAAGCCTTTGGAGGACGAAAATGACCTAAATGTTCATCCAATGACACAAACACACCTATTGGATGCACAAGATTGCTTAAAAACCCTAATTAGACAAGAATAAGACTAGGGAGGACGAAAATGACCTAAATGTTCATCCAATGACACAAACACACTTATTGCATGCACAAGATTGCTTAAAAACCCTAATTAGACAAAAAATAAGCCTAGGGAGGACGAAAATGAGCTAAATGTACATCCAATGACACAAATGAACTTATTGGATGCACAAGATTGGTTAAAAACCCTAATTGGACAAGAATAAGCCTAGGGAGGACGAAAATGACCTAAATGTTCATCCAATGACACAAACACACCTATTGGATGCACAAGATTGCTTAAAACCCTAATTGGACAAGAATAAGCCTAGGGAGGACGAAAATGACCTAAATGTTCGTCCAATGACACAAACACACCTATTGGATGCACAAGATTGCATAAAAACCCTAATTGGACAAGAATAAGACTAGGGAGGACGAAAATGACCTAAATGTTCCTCCAATGACACAAACACACCTATTGGATGCACAAGATTGCCTAAAAACCCTAGTTGGACAAGAATAAAACTAGGGAGGACGAAAATAACCTAAATGTTCATCCAATGACACAAACACACATATTGGATGCACAAGATTGCTTAAAACCCTAATTGGACAATAATAAGACTAGGGAGGACGGAAATGACCTAAATGTTCAACCAATGACACAAATGAACTTATTGGATGCACAAGGTTGGTTAAAAACCCTAATTGGACAAGAATAAGCCTAGGGAGGACGAAAATGACCTAAATGTTCGTCCAATGACACAAACACACCTATTGGATGCACAGGATTGCATAAAAGCCCTAATTGGACAAGAATAAGCCTAGGGAGGACGAAAATGACCTAAATGTTCGTCCAATGACACAAACACACCTATTGGATGCACAAGATTGCATAAAAACCCTAATTGGACAAGAATAAGACTAGGGAGGACGAAAAATGACCTAAATGTTCATCCAATGACACAAATGAACTTATTGGATGCACAAGATTGGTTAAAAACCCTAATTGGACAAGAATAAGCTTATGGAGGACGAAAATGATCTAAATGTTCGTCCAATGACACAAACACACCTATTGGATGCACAAGATTGCATAAAAACCCTAATTGGACAAGAATAAGACTAGGGAGGACGAAAATGACCTAAATGTTCCTCCAATGACACAAACACACCTATTGGATGCACAAGATTGCATAAAAACCTAATTCGACAAGAATAAGACTAAGGACGACGAAAATTACCTAAATGTTCATCCAATGACACAAATGAACTTATTGGATGCACAAGATTGGTTAAAAACCCTAATTGGACAAGAATAAGCCTAGGGAGGACGAAAATGACCTAAATGTTCGTCCAATGACACAAACACACCTATTGGATGCACAAGATTGCATAAAAACCCTAATTGGACAAGAATAAGACTAGGGAGGACGAAAATGACCTAAATGTTCCTCCAATGACACAAACACACCTATTGGATGCACAAGATTGCATAAAAACCCTAATTGGACAAGAATAAGACTAGGGAGGACGAAAATGACCTAAATGTTCATCCAATGACACAAACGAACTTATTGGATGCAAAAGATTGGATAAAAACTCTAATTGGACAAGAATAAGCCTAGGGAGGACGAAAATGACCTAAATGTTCATCCAATGACACAAATGAACTTATTGGATGCACAAGATTGGTTAAAAACCCTAATTGGACAAGAATAAGCCTAGGGAGGACGTAAATGACCTAAATGATCCTCCAATGACACAAACACACCTATTGGATGCACAAGATTGCATAAAAACCCTAATTGGACAAGAATAAGACTAGGGAGGACGAAAATGACCTAAATGTTCCTCCAATGACACAAACACACCTATTGGATGCACAAGATTATATAAAAACCCTAATCGGACAAGAATAAGCCTAGGGAGGACGAAAATGACCTAAATGTTCGTCCAATGACACAAACACACCTATTGGATGCACAAGATTGCATAAAAACCCTAATTGGACAAGAATAAGACTAGGGAGGACGAAAATGACCTAAATGTTCCTCCAATGACACAAACACACCTATTGGATGCACAAGATTGCATAAAACCCTAATTGGACAAGAATAAGCCTAGGGAGGACGAAAATGACCTAAATGTTCGTCCAATGACACAAACACACCTATTGGATGCACAAGATTGCATAAAACCCTAATTGGACAAGAACAAGCCTAGGGAGGACGAAAATGACCTAAATGTTCATCCAATGATACAAATGAACTTATTGGATGCACAAGATTGGTTTAAAACCCTAATTGGACAAGAATAAGCCTAGGGAGGACGTAAATGACCTAAATGTTCATCCAATGACACAAATGAACTTATTGGATGCACAAGATTGGTTAAAAACCCTAATTGGACAAGAATAAGCCTTGGGAGGACGAAAATGACCTAAATGTTAATCCATTGCCAGAAATGAACTTATTGGAGGCACAAGATTGGTTAAAAACCCTAATTGGACAAGAATAAGCCTAGGGTGGTTGAAAATGACCTAAATGTTTATCCAATGACACAAATGAACTTAATGGATGCACAAGATTGGTTAAAAACCCTAATTGGACAAGAATAAACCTAGGGAGGACGAAAATGACCTAAATGTTCATCCAATGACACAAACACACCTATTGGATGCACAAGATTGGTTAAAAACCCTAATTGGACAATAATAAGCCTTTGGAGGACGAAAATGACCTAAATGTTCATCCAATGACACAAACACACCTATTGGATGCACAAGATTGCTTAAAAACCCTAATTAGACAAGAATAAGACTAGGGAGGACGAAAATGACCTAGATGTTCATCCAATGACACAAACACACTTATTGGATGCACAAGATTGCTTAAAAACCCTAATTGGACAAGAATAAGCCTAGGGAGGACGAAAATGACCTAAATGTACATCCAATGACACAAATTAACTTATTGGATGTACAAGATTGGTTAAAAACACTAATTGGACAAGAATAAGCCTAGGGAGGACGAAAATGACCTAAATGTTGATCCAATGACACAAACACACCTATTTTGGTGCACAAGAGTGATTAAAAACCATAATTAGACAAGAATAAGACTAGGGAGGACGAAAATGACCTAAATGTTCATCCAATGACACAAACACACTTACTAGATGCACAATATTGCTTAAAAACCCTAATTGAACAAGAATAAGCCTAGAGAGGACGAAAATGGCCTAAATGTACATCCAATGACACAAATGAACTTAGTGGATGCACAAGATTGGTTAAAAACCCTAATTGGACAAGAATAAGCCTATGGAGGACGAAAATGACCTAAATGTTCATCCAATGACACAAACACACCTATTGGAGGCACAAGATTGGTTAAAAATCCTAATTTTTAAAGAATAAGCCTAGGGAGGACGAAAATGACCTAAATGTTCATCCAATGACACAAATGAACTTATTGGATGCACAAGATTGGTTAAAAACCCTAATTGGACAAGAATAAGCCTAAGGAGGACGAAAGTGACCTAAATGTTGATCCAATGGCACAAACACACCTATTTTGATGCACAAGATTGCTTAAAAACCCTAATTAGACAAGAATAAGCCTATGGAGGACGAAAATGACCTAAATGTTCATCCAATGACACAAACACACCTATTGGATGCACAAGATTGGTTAAAAATCCTAATTTGTAAAGAATAAGCCTAGGGAGGACGAAAATGACCTAAATGTTCATCCAATGACACAAACACACCTATTGGATGCCTAAGATAGGTTAAAAACCCTAATTGGACAAGAATAAACCTAGGGAGGACGAAAATGACCTAAATGATCATACAATGACTCAAACACACAAATTGGATGCACAAGATTACTTAAAAACCCTAATTGGACAAGAATACGATTAGGGAGGACGATAATGACCTAAATATTCATCCAATGACACAAACACACCTATTGGATGCACAAGATTACATAAAAATCCTAATTGGAAAAGAATAAGATTTAGGAGGACGAAAATGACCTAAATGTTCATCCAATGACACAAACACACCTATTGGATGCACAAGATTGCTTAAAAACCCTAATTGGAAAAGAATAAGACTTGGGAGGACGAAAATGACCTAAATGTTCATCCAATGACACAAACACACCTATTGGATGCATAAGATTGGTTAAAAACCCTAATTGGATAAGAATAAACATAGGGAGGACGAAAATGACCTAAATGTTCATCCAATGACACAAACACACCTATTGGATGCACAAGATTGGTTAAAAAATTTAATTGGACAATAATAAGCCTTTGGAGGACGAAAATGACCTAAATGTTCATCCAATGACACAAACACACCTATTGGATGCACAAGATTGCTTAAAAACCCTAATTAGACAAGAAAAAGACTAGGGAGGACGAAAATGACCTAGATGTTCATCCAACGACACAAACACACTTATTGGATGCACAAGATTGCTTAAAAACCCTAATTGGACAAGAATAAGCCTAGGGAGGACGAAAATGACCTAAATGTACATCCAATGACACAAATGAACTTATTGGATGTACAAGATTGGTTAAAAACACTAATTGGACCAGAATAAGCCTAGGGAGGACGAAAATGACCTAAATGTTGATCCAATGACACAAACTCACCTATTTTGGTGCACAAGAGTGATTAAAAACCATAATTAGACAAGAATAAGACTAGGGAGGACGAAAATGACCTAAATGTTCATCCAATGACACAAACACACTTACTAGATGCACAATATTGCTTAAAAACCCTAATTGAACAAGAATAAGCCTAGAGAGGACGAAAATGGCCTAAATGTACATCCAATGACACAAATGAACTTAGTGGATGCACAAGATTGGTTAAAAACCCTAATTGGACAAGAATAAGCCTATGGAGGACGAAAATGACCTAAATGTTCATCCAATGACACAAACACACCTATTGGAGGCACAAGATTGGTTAAAAATCCTAATTTTTAAAGAATAAGCCTAGGGAGGACGAAAATGACCTAAATGTTCATCCAATGACACAAATGAACTTATTGGATGCACAAGATTGGTTAAAAACCCTAATTGGACAAGAATAAGCCTAAGGAGGACGAAAGTGACCTAAATGTTGATCCAATGGCACAAACACACCTATTTTGATGCACAAGATTGCTTAAAAACCCTAATTAGACAAGAATAAGCCTATGGAGGACGAAAATGACCTAAATGTTCATCCAATGACACAAACACACCTATTGGATGCACAAGATTGGTTAAAAATCCTAATTTGTAAAGAATAAGCCTAGGGAGGACGAAAATGACCTAAATGTTCATCCAATGACACAAACACACCTATTGGATGCCTAAGATTGGTTAAAAAGCCTAATTGGACAAGAATAAACCTAAGGAGGACGAAAATGACCTAAATGATCATACAATGACTCAAACACACAAATTGGATGCACAAGATTACTTAAAAACCCTAATTGGACAAGAATACGATTAGGGAGGACGATAATGACCTAAATATTCATCCAATGACACAAACACACCTATTGGATGCACAAGATTACATAAAAATCCTAATTGGAAAAGAATAAGATTTAGGAGGACGAAAATGACCTAAATGTTCATCCAATGACACAAACACACCTATTGGATGCACAAGATTGCTTAAAAACCCTAATTGGAAAAGAATAAGACTTGGGAGGACGAAAATGACCTAAATGTTCATCCAATGACACAAACACACCTATTGGATGCATAAGATTGGTTAAAAACCCTAATTGGACAAGAATAAACATAGGGAGGACGAAAATGACCTAAATGTTCATCCAATGACACAAACACACCTATTGGATGCACAAGATTGGTTAAAAACCCTAATTGGATAATAATAAGCCTTTGGAGGACGAAAATGACCTAAATGTTCATCCAATGACACAAACACACCTATTGGATGCACAAGATTGCTTAAAAACCCTAATTAGACAAGAATAAGACTAGGGAGGACGAAAATGACCTAGACGTTCATCCAATGACACAAACACACTTATTGGATGCACAAGATTGCTTAAAAACCCTAATTGGACAAGAATAAGCCTAGGGAGGACGAAAATGACCTAAATGTACATCCAATAACACAAATGAACTTATTGGATGTACAAGATTGGTTAAAAACACTAATTGGACAAGAATAAGCATAGGGAGGACGAAAATGACCTAAATGTTGATCCAATGACACAAACACACCTATTTTGATGCACAAGAGTGATTAAAAACCATAATTAGACTAGAATAAGACTAGGGAGGACGAAAATGACCTAAATGTTCATCCAATGACACAAACACACTTACTAGATGCACAAGATTGCTTAAAAACCCTAATTGGACAAGAATAAGCCTAGGTAGGACGAAAATGACCTAAATGTTCATCCAATGACACAAATGAACTTAGTGGATGCACAAGATTGGTTAAAAACCCTAATTGGACAAGAATAAGCCTATGGAGGACGAAAATGACCTAAATGTTCATCCAATGACACAAACACACCTATTGGAGGCACAAGATTGTTTAAAAATCCTAATTTTTAAAGAATAAGCCTAGGGAGGACGAAAATGACCTAAATGTTCATCCAATGACACAAATGAACTTATTGGATGCACAAGATTGGTTAAAAACCCTAATTGGACAAGAATAAGCCTAAGGAGGACGAAAGTGACCTAAATATTGATCCAATGGCACAAACACACCTATTTTGATGCACAAGATTGCTTAAAAACCCTAATTAGACAAGAATAAGCCTATGGAGGACGAAAATGACCTAAATGTTCATCCAATGACACAAACACACCTATTGGATGCACAAGATTGGTTAAAAATCCTAATTTGTAAAGAATAAGCCTAGGGAGGACGAAAATGACCTAAATGTTCATCCAATGACACAAACACACCTATTGGATGCCTAAGATTGGTTAAAAACCCTAATTGGACAAGAATAAACCTAGGGAGGACGAAAATGACCTAAATGATCATACAATGACTCAAACACACAAATTGGATGCACAAGATTACTTAAAAACCCTAATTGGACAAGAATACGATTATGGAGGACGATAATGACCTAAATATTCATCCAATGACACAAACACACCTATTGGATGCACAAGATTACATAAAAATCCTAATTGGAAAAGAATAAGACTTAGGAGGACGAAAATGACCTAAATGTTCATCCAATGACACAAACACACCTATTGGATGCACAAGATTGCTTAAAAACCCTAATTGGAAAAGAATAAGACTTGGGAGGACGAAAATGACCTAAATGTTCATCCAATGACACAAACACACCTATTGGATGCATAAGATTGGTTAAAAACCCTAATTGGACAAGAATAAACATAGGGAGGACGAAAATGACCTAAATGTTCATCCAATGACACAAACACACCTATTGGATGCACAAGATTGGTTAAAAACACTAATTGGACAATAATAAGCCTTTGGAGGACGAAAATGACCTAAATGTTCATCCAATGACACAAACACACCTATTGGATGCACAAGATTGCTTAAAAACCCTAATTAGACAAGAATAAGACTAGGGAGGACGAAAATGACCTAGATGTTCATCCAATGACACAAACACACTTATTGGATGCACAAGATTGCTTAAAAACCCTAATTGGACAAGAATAAGCCTAGGGAGGACGAAAATGACCTAAATGTACATCCAATGACACAAACGAACTTATTGGATGCACAAGATTGGTTAAAAACCCTAATTGGACAAGAATAAGCCTAGGGAGGACGAAAATGACCTAAATGTTCATCCAATGACACAAACACACCTATTGGATGCACAAGATTGGTTAAAAACTCTAATTGGACAAGAATAAGCCTAGGAAGGACGAAAATGACCTAAATGTTCATCCAATGACACAAATGAACTTATTGGATGCACAAGATTGGTTAAAAACCCTAATTGGACAAGAATAAGCCTAGGGAGGACGAAAATGACCTAAATGTTCATCCAATGACACAAATGAACTTATTGGATGCACAAGATTGGTTGAAAAACCCTAATTGGACAAGAATAAGCCTAGGGAGGACGAAAATGACCTAAATGTTCATCCAATGACACAAATGAACTTATTGGATGCACAAGATTGGTTAAAAACCCTAATTGGACAAGAATAAGCATTGGGAGGACGAAAATGACCTAAATGTTCATCCAATGACACAAACACACCTATTGGATGCACAAGATTGCTTAAAAACCCTAATTGGAAAAGAATAAGACTAGGGAGGACGAAAATGACCTAAATGTTCATCCAATGACACAAACACACCTATTGGATGCACAAGATTACTTTAAAACCCCAATTGCACAAGAATAGGCCTAGGGAGGACGAAAATGACCTAAATGTTAATCCAATGGCACAAACACACCTATTGGATGCACAAGATTGCTTAAAAACCCTAATTGGAAAAGAATAAGACTAGGGAGGACGAAAATAACCTAAATGTTCATCCAATGACACAAACACACCTATTAGATGCACAAGATTACTTAAAAACCCTAAATGGACAAGAATAAGCCTAGGGAGGACGAAAATGATCTAAATGTTCATCCAACGACACAAACACACCTATTGGATGCACAAGATTACTTAAAAACCCTAATTGGATAAGAATAAGCCTAGGGAAGACGAAAATGACCTAAAGGTTCATCCAATGACACAAACATACCTATTGGATGCACAAGATTACTTAAAAACCCTAATTGGACAAGAATAAGCCTAGGAAAGAGGAAAATGACCTAAATGTACATCCAATGACACAAATGAACTTATTGGATGCACATGATTGGTTAAAAACCCTAATTGGACAAGAATAAGCCTTTGTAGGACGAAAATGACATAAATGTTCATCCAATGACACAAACACACTTATTGGATGCACAAGATTGCTTAAAAACCCTAATTGGGAAAGAATAAGACTAGGGAGGATGAAAATGACCTAAATGTTCATCCAATGAAACAAACACACCTATTGGATGCACAAGATTACTTAAAAACCCTAATTGGACAAGAATAAGCCTAGGGAAGACGAAAATGACCTAAATGTACATCCAATGACACAAACACACCTATTAGATGCACAAGATTACTTAAAAACCATAATTGGAAAAGAATAAGACTAGGGAGGACGAAAATGACCTAAATGTTCATCCAATGACACAAACACACCTATTGGATGCACAAGATTACTTAAAAACCCTAATTGAACAAGAATAAGACTAGGGAGGACGAAAATGACCTAAATGTTCATCCAATGACACAAACACACATATTAGATGCACAAGATTACTTAAAACCCTAATTGGACAAGAATAAGCCTAGGAATGACGAAAATGACCTAAATGTTCATCCAATGACACAAACACACCTACTGGATGCACAAGATTACTTAAAAATCCTAATTGGAAAAGAATAAGACTTAGGAGGACGAAAATGACCTAAATGTTCATCCAATGACACAAACACACCTATTGCATGCACAAGATATCTTAAAAACCCTAATTGGAAAAGAATAAGACTTGGGAGGACGAAAATGACCTAAATGTTCATCCAATGACACAAACACACCTATTAGATGCACAAGATTGGTTAAAAATCCTAATTTGTAAACAATAAGCCTAGGGAGGACGAAAATTACCTAAATGCTCATCCAATGACACAAATGAACTTATTGGATGCACAAGATTGGTTAAAAACCCTAATTGGACAAGAATAAGCCTTTAAAGGACGAAAATGACCTAAATGTTCATCCAATGACACAAACACACCTATTGGATGCACAAGATTGCTTAAAAACCCTAATTAGACAAGAATAAGACTAGGGAGGACGAAAATGACCTAGATGTTCATCCAATGACACAAACACACTTATTGGATGCACAAGATTGCTTAAAAACCCTAATTGGACAAGAATAAGCCTAGGGAGGACGAAAATGACCTAAATGTACATCCAATGACACAAATGAACTTATTGGATGTACAAGATTGGTTAAAAACACTAATTGGACCAGAATAAGCCTAGGGAGGACGAAAATGACCTAAATGTTGATCCAATGACACAAACTCACCTATTTTGGTGCACAAGAGTGATTAAAAACCATAATTAGACAAGAATAAGACTAGGGAGGACGAAAATGACCTAAATGTTCATCCAATGACACAAACACACTTACTAGATGCACAATATTGCTTAAAAACCCTAATTGAACAAGAATAAGCCTAGAGAGGACGAAAATGGCCTAAATGTACATCCAATGACACAAATGAACTTAGTGGATGCACAAGATTGGTTAAAAACCCTAATTGGACAAGAATAAGCCTATGGAGGACGAAAATGACCTAAATGTTCATCCAATGACACAAACACACCTATTTTGATGCACAAGATTGCTTAAAAACCCTAATTAGACAAGAATAAGCCTATGGAGGACGGAAATGACCTAAATGTTCATCCAATGACACAAACACACCTATTGGATGCACAAGATTGGTTAAAAATCCTAATTTGTAAAGAATAAGCCTAGGGAGGACGAAAATGACCTAAATGTTCATCCAATGACATAAACACACCTATTGGATGCCTAAGATTGGTTAAAAACCCTAATTGGACAAGAATAAACCTAGGGAGGACGAAAATGACCTAAATGATCATACAATGACTCAAACACACAAATTGGATGCACAAGATTACTTAAAAACCCTAATTGGACAAGAATACGATTAGGGAGGACGATAATGACCTAAATATTCATCCAATGACACAAACACACCTATTGGATGCACAAAATTACATAAAAATCCTAATTGGAAAAGAATAAGACTTAGGAGGACGAAAATGACCTAAATGTTCATCTTATGACACAAACACACCTATTGGATGCACAAGATTGCTAAAAACCCTAATTGGAAAAGAATAAGACTTGGGGGGACGAAAATGACCTAAATGTTCATCCAATGACACAAACACACCTATTGGATGCCTAAGATTGGTTAAAAAGCCTAATTGGACAAGAATAAACCTAAGGAGGACGAAAATGACCTAAATGATCATACAATGACTCAAACACACAAATTGGATGCACAAGATTACTTAAAAACCCTAATTGGACAAGAATACGATTAGGGAGGACGATAATGACCTAAATATTCATCCAATGACACAAACACACCTATTGGATGCACAAGATTACATAAAAATCCTAATTGGAAAAGAATAAGATTTAGGAGGACGAAAATGACCTAAATGTTCATCCAATGACACAAACACACCTATTGGATGCACAAGATTGCTTAAAAACCCTAATTGGAAAAGAATAAGACTTGGGAGGACGAAAATGACCTAAATGTTCATCCAATGACACAAACACACCTATTGGATGCATAAGATTGGTTAAAAACCCTAATTGGATAAGAATAAACATAGGGAGGACGAAAATGACCTAAATGTTCATCCAATGACACAAACACACCTATTGGATGCACAAGATTGGTTAAAAAATTTAATTGGACAATAATAAGCCTTTGGAGGACGAAAATGACCTAAATGTTCATCCAATGACACAAACACACCTATTGGATGCACAAGATTGCTTAAAAACCCTAATTAGACAAGAATAAGACTAGGGAGGACGAAAATGACCTAGATGTTCATCCAATGACACAAACACACTTATTGGATGCACAAGATTGCTTAAAAACCCTAATTGGACAAGAATAAGCCTAGGGAGGACGAAAATGACCTAAATGTACATCCAATGACACAAATGAACTTATTGGATGTACAAGATTGGTTAAAAACACTAATTGGACAAGAATAAGCCTAGGGAGGACGAAAATGACCTAAATGTTGATCCAATGACACAAACACACCTATTTTGATGCACAAGAGTGATTAAAAACCATAATTAGACAAGAATAAGACTAGGGAGGACGAAAATGACCTAAATGTTCATCCAATGACACAAACACACTTAGTAGATGCACAAGATTGCTTAAAAACCCTAATTGGACAAGAATAAGCCTAGGGAGGACGAAAATGACCTAAATGTACATCCAATGACACAAATGAACTTAGTGGATGCACAAGATTGGTTAAAAACCCTAATTGGACAAGAATAAGCCTATGGAGGACGAAAATGACCTAAATGTTCATCCAATGACACAAACACACCTATTGGAGGCACAAGATTGGTTAAAAATCCTAATTTTTAAAGAATAAGCCTAGGGAGGACGAAAATGACCTAAATGTTCATCCAATGACACAAATGAACTTATTGGATGCACAAGATTGGTTAAAAACCCTAATTGGACAAGAATAAGCCTAAGGAGGACGAAAGTGACCTAAATGTTGATCCAATGGCACAAACACACCTATTTTGATGCACAAGATTGCTTAAAAACCCTAATTAGACAAGAATAAGCCTATGGAGGACGAAAATGACCTAAATGTTCATCCAATGACACAAACACACCTATTGGATGCACAAGATTGGTTAAAAATCCTAATTTGTAAAGAATAAGCCTAGGGAGGACGAAAATGACCTAAATGTTCATCCAATGACACAAACACACCTATTGGATGCCTAAGATTGGTTAAAAACCCTAATTGGACAAGAATAAACCTAGGGAGGACGAAAATGACCTAAATGATCATACAATGACTCAAACACACAAATTGGATGCACAAGATTACTTAAAAACCCTAATTGGACAAGAATACGATTATGGAGGACGATAATGACCTAAATATTCATCCAATGACACAAACACACCTATTGGATGCACAAGATTACATAAAAATCCTAATTCAAAAAGAATAAGACTTAGGAGGACGAAAATGACCTAAATGTTCATCCAATGACACAAACACACCTATTGGATGCACAAGATTGCTTAAAAACCCTAATTGGAAAAGAATAAGACTTGGGAGGACGAAAATGACCTAAATGTTCATCCAATGACACAAACACACCTATTGGATGCATAAGATTGGTTAAAAACCCTAATTGGACAAGAATAAACATAGGGAGGACGAAAATGACCTAAATGTTCATCCAATGACACAAACACACCTATTGGATGCACAAGATTGGTTAAAAACACTAATTGGACAATAATAAGCCTTTGGAGGACGAAAATGACCTAAATGTTCATCCAATGACACAAACACACCTATTGGATGCACAAGATTGCTTAAAAACCCTAATTAGACAAGAATAAGACTAGGGAGGACGAAAATGACCTAGATGTTCATCCAATGACACAAACACACTTATTGGATGCACAAGATTGCTTAAAAACCCTAATTGGACAAGAATAAGCCTAGGGAGGACGAAAATGACCTAAATGTACATCCAATGACACAAATGAACTTATTGGATGTACAAGATTGGTTAAAAACACTAATTGGACCAGAATAAGCCTAGGGAGGACGAAAATGACCTAAATGTTGATCCAATGACACAAACTCACCTATTTTGGTGCACAAGAGTGATTAAAAACCATAATTAGACAAGAATAAGACTAGGGAGGACGAAAATGACCTAAATGTTCATCCAATGACACAAACACACTTACTAGATGCACAATATTGCTTAAAAACCCTAATTGAACAAGAATAAGCCTAGAGAGGACGAAAATGGCCTAAATGTACATCCAATGACACAAATGAACTTAGTGGATGCACAAGATTGGTTAAAAACCCTAATTGGACAAGAATAAGCCTATGGAGGACGAAAATGACCTAAATGTTCATCCAATGACACAAACACACCTATTGGAGGCACAAGATTGGTTAAAAATCCTAATTTTTAAAGAATAAGCCTAGGGAGGACGAAAATGACCTAAATGTTCATCCAATGACACAAATGAACTTATTGGATGCACAAGATTGGTTAAAAACCCTAATTGGACAAGAATAAGCCTAAGGAGGACGAAAGTGACCTAAATGTTGATCCAATGGCACAAACACACCTATTTTGATGCACAAGATTGCTTAAAAACCCTAATTAGACAAGAATAAGCCTATGGAGGACGAAAATGACCTAAATGTTCATCCAATGACACAAACACACCTATTGGATGCACAAGATTGGTTAAAAATCCTAATTTGTAAAGAATAAGCCTAGGGAGGACGAAAATGACCTAAATGTTCATCCAATGACACAAACACACCTATTGGATGCCTAAGATTGGTTAAAAACCCTAATTGGACAAGAATAAACCTAGGGAGGACGAAAATGACCTAAATGATCATACAATGACTCAAACACACAAATTGGATGCACAAGATTACTTAAAAACCCTAATTGGACAAGAATACGATTAGGGAGGACGATAATGACCTAAATATTCATCCAATGACACTAACACACCTATTGGATGCACAAGATTACATAAAAATCCTAATTGGAAAAGAATAAGATTTAGGAGGACGATAATGACCTAAATGTTCATCCAATGACACAAACACACCTATTGGATGCACAAGATTGCTTAAAAACCCTAATTGGAAAAGAATAAGACTTGGGAGGACGAAAATGACCTAAATGTTCATCCAATGACACAAACACACCTATTGGATGCATAAGATTGGTTAAAAACCCTAATTGGACAAGAATAAACATAGGGAGGACGAAAATGACCTAAATGTTCATCCAATGACACAAACACACCTATTGGATGCACAAGATTGGTTAAAAACCCTAATTGGATAATAATAAGCCTTTGGAGGACGAAAATGACCTAAATGTTCATCCAATGACACAAACACACCTATTGGATGCACAAGATTGCTTAAAAACCCTAATTAGACAAGAATAAGACTAGGGAGGACGAAAATGACCTAGATGTTCATCCAATGACACAAACACACTTATTGGATGCACAATATTGCTTAAAAACCCTAATTGGACAAGAATAAACCTAGGGAGGACGAAAATGACCTAAATGTACATCCAATGACACAAATGAACTTATTGGATGTACAAGATTGGTTAAAAACACTAATTGGACAAGAATAAGCCTAGGGAGGACGAAAATGACCTAAATGTTGATCCAATGACACAAACACACCTATTTTGATGCACAAGAGTGATTAAAAACCATAATTAGACAAGAATAAGACTAGGGAGGACGAAAATGACCTAAATGTTCATCCAATGACACAAACACACTTAGTAGATGCACAAGATTGCTTAAAAACCCTAATTGGACAAGAATAAGCCTAGGGAGGACGAAAATGACCTAAATGTACATCCAATGACACAAATGAACTTAGTGGATGCACAAGATTGGTTAAAAACCCTAATTGGACAAGAATAAGCCTATGGAGGACGAAAATGACCTAAATGTTCATCCAATGACACAAACACACCTATTGGAGGCACAAGATTGGTTAAAAATCCTAATTTTTAAAGAATAAGCCTAGGGAGGACGAAAATGACCTAAATGTTCATCCAATGACACAAATGAACTTATTGGATGCACAAGATTGGTTAAAAACCCTAATTGGACAAGAATAAGCCTAAGGAGGACGAAAGTGACCTAAATGTTGATCCAATGGCACAAACACACCTATTTTGATGCACAAGATTGCTTAAAAACCCTAATTAGACAAGAATAAGCCTATGGAGGACGAAAATGACCTAAATGTTCATCCAATGACACAAACACACCTATTGGATGCACAAGATTGGTTAAAAATCCTAATTTGTAAAGAATAAGCCTAGGGAGGACGAAAATGACCTAAATGTTCATCCAATGACACAAACACACCTATTGGAAGCCTAAGATTGGTTAAAAACCCTAATTGGACAAGAATAAACCTAGGGAGGACGAAAATGACCTAAATGATCATACAATGACTCAAACACACAAATTGGATGCACAAGATTACTTAAAAACCCTAATTGGACAAGAATACGATTAGGGAGGACGATAATGACCTAAATATTCATCCAATGACACAAACACACCTATTGGATGCACAAGATTACATAAAAATCCTAATTGGAAAAGAATAAGATTTAGGAGGACGAAAATGACCTAAATGTTCATCCAATGACACAAACACACCTATTGGATGCACAAGATTGCTTAAAAGCCCTAATTGGAAAAGAATAAGACTTGGGAGGACGAAAATGACCTAAATGTTCATCCAATGACACAAACACACCTATTGGATGCATAAGATTGGTTAAAAACCCTAATTGGACAAGAATAAACATGGGGAGGACGAAAATGACCTAAATGTTCATCCAATGACACAAACACACCTATTGGATGCACAAGATTGGTTAAAAACACTAATTGGACAATAATAAGCCTTTGGAGGACGAAAATGACCTAAATGTTCATCCAATGACACAAACACACCTATTGGATGCACAAGATTGCTTAAAAACCCTAATTAGACAAGAATAAGACTAGGGAGGACGAAAATGACCTAGATGTTCATCCAATGACACAAACACACTTATTGGATGCACAAGATTGCTTAAAAACCCTAATTGGACAAGAATAAGCCTAGGGAGGACGAAAATGACCTAAATGTACATCCAATGACACAAATGAACTTATTGGATGTACAAGATTGGTTAAAAACACTAATTGGACCAGAATAAGCCTAGGGAGGACGAAAATGACCTAAATGTTGATCCAATGACACAAACTCACCTATTTTGGTGCACAAGAGTGATTAAAAACCATAATTAGACAAGAATAAGACTAGGGAGGACGAAAATGACCTAAATGTTCATCTAATGACACAAACACACTTACTAGATGCACAATATTGCTTAAAAACCCTAATTGAACAAGAATAAGCCTAGAGAGGACGAAAATGGCCTAAATGTACATCCAATGACACAAATGAACTTAGTGGATGCACAAGATTGGTTAAAAACCCTAATTGGACAAGAATAAGCCTATGGAGGACGAAAATGACCTAAATGTTCATCCAATGACACAAACACACCTATTGGAGGCACAAGATTGGTTAAAAATCCTAATTTTTAAAGAATAAGCCTAGGGAGGACGAAAATGACCTAAATGTTCATCCAATGACACAAATGAACTTATTGGATGCACAAGATTGGTTAAAAACCCTAATTGGACAAGAATAAGCCTAAGGAGGACGAAAGTGACCTAAATGTTGATCCAATGGCACAAACACACCTATTTTGATGCACAAGATTGCTTAAAAACCCTAATTAGACAAGAATAAGCCTATGGAGGACGAAAATGACCTAAATGTTCATCCAATGACACAAACACACCTATTGGATGCACAAGATTGGTTAAAAATCCTAATTTGTAAAGAATAAGCCTAGGGAGGACGAAAATGACCTAAATGTTCATCCAATGACACAAACACACCTATTGGAAGCCTAAGATTGGTTAAAAACCCTAATTGGACAAGAATAAACCTAGGGAGGACGAAAATGACCTAAATGATCATACAATGACTCAAACACACAAATTGGATGCACAAGATTACTTAAAAACCCTAATTGGACAAGAATACGATTAGGGAGGACGATAATGACCTAAATATTCATCCAATGACACAAACACACCTATTGGATGCACAAGATTACATAAAAATCCTAATTGGAAAAGAATAAGATTTAGGAGGACGAAAATGACCTAAATGTTCATCCAATGACACAAACACACCTATTGGATGCACAAGATTGCTTAAAAGCCCTAATTGGAAAAGAATAAGACTTGGGAGGACGAAAATGACCTAAATGTTCATCCAATGACACAAACACACCTATTGGATGCATAAGATTGGTTAAAAACCCTAATTGGACAAGAATAAACATGGGGAGGACGAAAATGACCTAAATGTTCATCCAATGACACAAACACACCTATTGGATGCACAAGATTGGTTAAAAACACTAATTGGACAATAATAAGCCTTTGGAGGACGAAAATGACCTAAATGTTCATCCAATGACACAAACACACCTATTGGATGCACAAGATTGCTTAAAAACCCTAATTAGACAAGAATAAGACTAGGGAGGACGAAAATGACCTAGATGTTCATCCAATGACACAAACACACTTATTGGATGCACAAGATTGCTTAAAAACCCTAATTGGACAAGAATAAGCCTAGGGAGGACGAAAATGACCTAAATGTACATCCAATGACACAAACGAACTTATTGGATGCACAAGATTGGTTAAAAACCCTAATTGGACAAGAATAAGCCTAGGGAGGACGAAAATGACCTAAATGTTCATCCAATGACACAAACACACCTATTGGATGCACAAGATTGGTTAAAAACCCTAACTGGACAAGAATAAGCCTAGGGAGGACGAAAATGACTTAAATCTTAATCCATTGACACAAATGAACTTATTGGATGCACAAGATTGGTTAAAAACCCTAATTGGACAAGAATAAGCCTTGGGAGGACGAAAATGACCTAAATGTTCATCCAATGACACAAATGAACTTATTGGATGCACAAGATTGGTTAAAACCCCTAATTTGACAAGAATAAGCCTAGGGTGGACGAAAATTACCTAAATGTTCATCCAATGACACAAATGAACTTATTGGATGCACAAGATTGGTTAAAAACCCTAATTGGACAAGAATAAGCCTTGGGAGGACGAAAATGACCTAAATGTTCATCCAATGACACAAATGAACTTATTGGATGCACAAGATTGCTTAAAAACCCTAATTGGACAAGAATAAGCCTAGGGAGGACGAAAATGACCTAAATGTTCATCCAATGCACAAATGAACTTATTGGATGCACAAGATTGGTTAAAAACCCTAATTGGACAAGAATAAGCCTTGGGAGGACGAAAATGACCTAAATGTTCATCCAATGACACAAATGAACTTATTGGATGCACAAGATTGCTTAAAACCCTAATTGGACAAGAATAAGACTAGGGAGGACGAAAATGACCTAAATGTTCATCTAATGACACAAACACACCTATTGGATGCACAAGATTGGTTAGAAACCCTAATTGGACAAGAATAAGCCTAGGGAGGACGAAAATGACCTAAATGTTCATCCAATGACACAAACACACCTATTGGATGCACAAGATTGGTTAAAAATCCTAATTGGACAAGAATAAGCATAGGGAGGACGAAAATGACCTAAATGTTCATCCAATGACACAAACACACCTATTGGATGCACAAGATTGGTTAGAAACCCTAATTGGACAAGAATAAGCCTAGGGAGGACGAAAATGACCTAACTATTCATCCAATGACACAAATGAACTTATTGGATGCACAAGATTGGTTAAAAACACTAATTGGCCAAGAATAAGCCTAGGGAGGACGAAAATGACCTAAATGTTCATCAAATGACTAAACACACCTATTGGATGCACAAGATTGGTTAGAAACCCTAATTGGACAAGAATAAGCCTAGGGAGGACGAAAATGACCTAAATGTTCATCCAATGACACAAACACACCTATTGGATGCACAAGATTGGTTAAAAACCCTAATTGGACAAGAATAAACATAGGGAGGACGAAAATGACCTAAATGTTCATCCAATGACACAAACACACCTATTGGATGCACAAGATTGGTTAGAAACCCTAATTGGACAAGAATAAGCCTAGGGAGGACGAAAATGACCTAAATGTTCATCCAATGACACAAACACACCTATTGGATGCACAAGATTGGTTAAAAACCCTAATTGGACAAGAATAAGCCTAGGGAGGACGAAAATAACCTAAATTTTCATCCAATGACACAAATACACCTATTGGATGCACAAGATTAGTTGGAAACCCTAATTGGACAAGAATAAGCCTAGGGAGGACGAAAATGACCTAAATGTTCATTCAATAACACAAATGAACTTATTGGATGCACAAGATTGCTTAAAAACCCTAATTAGACAAGAATAAGCCTAGGGAGGACGAAAATGACCTAAATGTTCATCCAATGACACAAATGAACTTATTGGATGCACAAGATTGCTTAAAAACCCTAATTGGACAAGAATAAGCCTAGGGAGGACGAAAATGACCTAAATGTTCATCCAATGACACAAACACACCTATTGGATGCACAAGATTGCTTAAAAACCCTAATTGGAAAAGAATAAGACTTGGGAGGACGAAAATGACCTAAATGTTCATCCAATGACACAAACACACCTATTGGATGCATAAGATTGGTTAAAAACCCTAATTGGACAAGAATAAACATAGGGAGGACGAAAATGACCTAAATGTTCATCCAATGACACAAACACACCTATTGGATGCACAAGATTGGTTAAAAACCCTAATTGGATAATAATAAGCCTTTGGAGGACGAAAATGACCTAAATGTTCATCCAATGACACAAACACACCTATTGGACGCACAAGATTGCTTAAAAACCCTAATTAGACAAGAATAAGACTAGGGAGGACGAAAATGACCTAGATGTTCATCCAATGACACAAACACACTTATTGGATGCACAAGATTGCTTAAAAACCCTAATTGGACAAGAATAAGCCTAGGGAGGACGAAAATGACCTAAATGTACATCCAATGACACAAATGAACTTATTGGATGTACAAGATTGGTTAAAAACACTAATTGGACAAGAATAAGCCTAGGGAGGACGAAAATGACCTAAATGTTGATCCAATGACACAAACACACCTATTTTGATGCACAAGAGTGATTAAAAACCATAATTAGACAAGAATAAGACTAGGGAGGACGAAAATGACCTAAATGTTCATCCAATGACACAAACACACTTAGTAGATGCACAAGATTGCTTAAAAACCCTAATTGGACAAGAATAAGCCTAGGGAGGACGAAAATGACCTAAATGTACATCCAATGACACAAATGAACTTAGTGGATGCACAAGATTGGTTAAAAACCCTAATTGGACAAGAATAAGCCTAGGGAGGACGAAAATGACCTAAATGTTCATCCAATGACACAAACACACCTATTGGAGGCACAAGATTGGTTAAAAATCCTAATTTTTAAAGAATAAGCCTAGGGAGGACGAAAATGACCTAAATGTTCATCCAATGACACAAATGAACTTATTGGATGCACAAGATTGGTTAAAAACCCTAATTGGACAAGAATAAGCCTAAGGAGGACGAAAGTGACCTAAATATTGATCCAATGGCACAAACACACCTATTTTGATGCACAAGATTGCTTAAAAACCCTAATTAGACAAGAATAAGCCTATGGAGGACGAAAATGACCTAAATGTTCATCCAATGACACAAACACACCTATTGGATGCACAAGATTGGTTAAAAATCCTAATTTGTAAAGAATAAGCCTAGGGAGGACGAAAATGACCTAAATGTTCATCCAATGACACAAACACACCTATTGGATGCCTAAGATTGGTTAAAAAGCCTAATTGGACAAGAATAAACCTAAGGAGGACGAAAATGACCTAAATGATCATACAATGACTCAAACACACAAATTGGATGCACAAGATTACTTAAAAACCCTAATTGGACAAGAATACGATTAGGGAGGATGATAATGACCTAAATATTCATCCAATGACACAAACACACCTATTGCATGCACAAGATTACATAAAAATCCTAATTGGAAAAGAATAAGATTTAGGAGGACGAAAATGACCTAAATGTTCATCCAATGACACAAACACACCTATTGGATGCACAAGATTGCTTAAAAACCCTAATTGGAAAAGAATAAGACTTGGGAGGACGAAAATGACCTAAATGTTCATCCAATGACACAAACACACCTATTGGATGCATAAGATTGGTTAAAAACCCTAATTGGACAAGAATAAACATAGGGAGGACGAAAATGACCTAAATGTTCATCCAATGACACAAACACACCTATTGGATGCACAAGATTGGTTAAAAACCCTAATTGGATAATAATAAGCCTTTGGAGGACGAAAATGACCTAAATGTTCATCCAATGACACAAACACACCTATTGGATGCACAAGATTGCTTAAAAACCCTAATTAGACAAGAATAAGACTAGGGAGGACGAAAATGACCTAGATGTTCATCCAATGACACAAACACACTTATTGGATGCACAAGATTGCTTAAAAACCCTAATTGGACAAGAATAAGCCTAGGGAGGACGAAAATGACCTAAATGTACATCCAATGACACAAATGAACTTATTGGATGTACAAGATTGGTTAAAAACACTAATTGGACAAGAATAAGCCTAGGGAGGACGAAAATGACCTAAATGTTGATCCAATGACACAAACACACCTATTTTGATGCACAAGAGTGATTAAAAACCATAATTAGACAAGAATAAGACTAGGGAGGACGAAAATGACCTAAATGTTCATCCAATGACACAAACACACTTAGTAGATGCACAAGATTGCTTAAAAACCCTAATTGGACAAGAATAAGCCTAGGGAGGACGAAAATGACCTAAATGTACATCCAATGACACAAATGAACTTAGTGGATGCACAAGATTGGTTAAAAACCCTAATTGGACAAGAATAAGCCTATGGAGGACGAAAATGACCTAAATGTTCATCCAATGACACAAACACACCTATTGGAGGCACAAGATTGGTTAAAAATCCTAATTTTTAAAGAATAAGCCTAGGGAGGACGAAAATGACCTAAATGTTCATCCAATGACACAAATGAACTTATTGGATGCACAAGATTGGTTAAAAACCCTAATTGGACAAGAATAAGCCTAAGGAGGACGAAAGTGACCTAAATGTTGATCCAATGGCACAAACACACCTATTTTGATGCACAAGATTGCTTAAAAACCCTAATTAGACAAGAATAAGCCTATGGAGGACGAAAATGACCTAAATGTTCATCCAATGACACAAACACACCTATTGGATGCACAAGATTGGTTAAAAATCCTAATTTGTAAAGAATAAGCCTAGGGAGGACGAAAATGACCTAAATGTTCATCCAATGACACAAACACACCTATTGGAAGCCTAAGATTGGTTAAAAACCCTAATTGGACAAGAATAAACCTAGGGAGGACGAAAATGACCTAAATGATCATACAATGACTCAAACACACAAATTGGATGCACAAGATTACTTAAAAACCCTAATTGGACAAGAATACGATTAGGGAGGACGATAATGACCTAAATATTCATCCAATGACACAAACACACCTATTGGATGCACAAGATTACATAAAAATCCTAATTGGAAAAGAATAAGATTTAGGAGGACGAAAATGACCTAAATGTTCATCCAATGACACAAACACACCTATTGGATGCACAAGATTGCTTAAAAGCCCTAATTGGAAAAGAATAAGACTTGGGAGGACGAAAATGACCTAAATGTTCATCCAATGACACAAACACACCTATTGGATGCATAAGATTGGTTAAAAACCCTAATTGGACAAGAATAAACATGGGGAGGACGAAAATGACCTAAATGTTCATCCAATGACACAAACACACCTATTGGATGCACAAGATTGGTTAAAAACACTAATTGGACAATAATAAGCCTTTGGAGGACGAAAATGACCTAAATGTTCATCCAATGACACAAACACACCTATTGGATGCACAAGATTGCTTAAAAACCCTAATTAGACAAGAATAAGACTAGGGAGGACGAAAATGACCTAGATGTTCATCCAATGACACAAACACACTTATTGGATGCACAAGATTGCTTAAAAACCCTAATTGGACAAGAATAAGCCTAGGGAGGACGAAAATGACCTAAATGTACATCCAATGACACAAACGAACTTATTGGATGCACAAGATTGGTTAAAAACCCTAATTGGACAAGAATAAGCCTAGGGAGGACGAAAATGACCTAAATGTTCATCCAATGACACAAACACACCTATTGGATGCACAAGATTGGTTAAAAACCCTAACTGGACAAGAATAAGCCTAGGGAGGACGAAAATGACTTAAATCTTAATCCATTGACACAAATGAACTTATTGGATGCACAAGATTGGTTAAAAACCCTAATTGGACAAGAATAAGCCTTGGGAGGACGAAAATGACCTAAATGTTCATCCAATGACACAAATGAACTTATTGGATGCACAAGATTGGTTAATAACCCTAATTGGACAAGAATAAGCCTTGGGAGGACGAAAATGACCTAAATGTTCATCCAATGACACAAATGAACTTATTGGATGCACAAGATTGGTTAAAAACCCTAATTGGACAAGAATAAGCCTTGGGAGGACGAAAATGACCTAAATGTTCATCCAATGACACAAATGAACTTATTGGATGCACAAGATTGGTTAAAAACCCTAATTGGACAAGAATAAGCCTAGGGAGGACGAAAATGACCTAAATGTTCCTCCAACGACACAAACACACCTATTGGATGCACAAGATTGCATAAAAACCCTAATTGGACAAGAATAAGACTAGGGAGGACGAAAATGACCTAAATGTTCCTCCAATGACACAAACACACCTATTGGATGCACAAGATTGCATAAAAACCCTAATTAGACAATAATAAGACTAGGGAGGACGAAAATGACCTAAATGTTCATCCAATGACACAAATGAACTTATTGGATGCACAAGATTGGTTAAAAACCCTAATTGGACAAGAATAAGCCTAGGGAGGACGAAAATGACCTAAATGTTCGGCCAATGACACAAACACACCTATTGGATGCACAAGATTGCATAAAAACCCTAATTGGACAAGAATAAGACTAGGGAGGACGAAAATGACCTAAATGTTCCTCCAATGACACAAACACACCTATTGGATGCACAAGATTGGATAAAAACCCTAATTGGACAAGAATAAGACTAGGGAGGACGAAAATGACCTAAATGTTCATCCAATGACACAAATGAACATATTGGATGCACAAGATTGGTTAAAAACCCTAATTGGACAAGAATAAGCCTAGTGAGGACGAAAATGACCTAAATGTTCATCCAATGACACAAATGAACTTATTGGATGCACAAGATTGGTTAAAAACCCTAATTGGACAAGAATAAGCCTAGGGAGGACGAAAATGACCTAAATGTTCATCCAATGACACAATCACACCTATTGGATGCACAAGATTGGTTAAAAACCCTAATTGGACAAGAATAAGCCTAGGGAGGACGAAAATGACCTAAATGTTCATCCAATGACACAAACACACCTATTGGATGCACAAGATTGTTTAGAAACCCTAATTGGACAAGAATAAGCCTTGGGAGGACGAAAATGACCTAAATGTTTATCCAATGACACAAATGAACATATTGGATACACAAGATTGTTTAGAAACCCTAATTGGACAAGAATAAGCTTAGGGAGGACAAAAATGACCTAAATGTTCATCAAATGACTAAACACACCTATTGGATGCACAAGATTGGTTAGAAACCCTAATTGGACAAGAATAAGCCTAGGGAGGACGAAAATGACCTAAATGTTCATCCAATGACACAAACACACCTATTGGATGCACAAGATTGGTTAAAAACCCTAATTGGACAAGAATAAGCCTAGGGAGGACGAAAATGACCTAAATGTTCATCCAATGACACAAATTAACTTATTGGAAGCACAAGATTGGTTAAAAACCCTAATTGGACAAGAATAAGCATTGGGAGGACGAAAATGAAATTAATGTTCATCCAATGACACAAATGAACTTATTGGATGCACAAGATTAGTTAAAAACCCTAATTGGACAAGAATAAACCTAGGGTGGACGAAAATGACCTAAATGTTCATCCAATGACACAAATGAACTTATTGGATGCACAAGATTGGTTAAAAACCCTAATTGGACAAGAATAAGCCTATGGAGGACGAAAATGACCTAAATGTTCATCCAATGACACAAACAAACCTATTGGATGCACAAGATTACTTAAAAACCCTAATTGGACAAGAATAAGCCTAGGGAGGACGAAAATGACCTAAATGTTCATCCAATGACACAAACACACCTATTGGATGCATAAGATTGGTTAAAAACCCTAATTGGACAAGAATAAACCTAGGGAGGACGAAAATGACCTAAATGATCATACAATGACTCAAACACACAAATTGGATGCACAAGATTACTTAAAAACCCTAATTGGACAAGAATACGATTAGGGAGGACGATAATGACCTAAATATTCATCCAATGACACAAACACACCTATTGGATGCACAAAATTACATAAAAATCCTAATTGGAAAAGAATAAGACTTAGGAGGACGAAAATGACCTAAATGTTCATCTTATGACACAAACACACCTATTGGATGCACAAGATTGCTAAAAACCCTAATTGGAAAAGAATAAGACTTGGGGGGACGAAAATGACCTAAATGTTCATCCAATGACACAAACACACCTATTGGATGCCTAAGATTGGTTAAAAAGCCTAATTGGACAAGAATAAACCTAAGGAGGACGAAAATGACCTAAATGATCATACAATGACTCAAACACACAAATTGGATGCACAAGATTACTTAAAAACCCTAATTGGACAAGAATACGATTAGGGAGGACGATAATGACCTAAATATTCATCCAATGACACAAACACACCTATTGCATGCACAAGATTACATAAAAATCCTAATTGGAAAAGAATAAGATTTAGGAGGACGAAAATGACCTAAATGTTCATCCAATGACACAAACACACCTATTGGATGCACAAGATTGCTTAAAAACCCTAATTGGAAAAGAATAAGACTTGGGAGGACGAAAATGACCTAAATGTTCATCCAATGACACAAACACACCTATTGGATGCATAAGATTGGTTAAAAACCCTAATTGGACAAGAATAAACATAGGGAGGACGAAAATGACCTAAATGTTCATCCAATGACACAAACACACCTATTGGATGCACAAGATTGGTTAAAAACCCTAATTGGATAATAATAAGCCTTTGGAGGACGAAAATGACCTAAATGTTCATCCAATGACACAAACACACCTATTGGATGCACAAGATTGCTTAAAAACCCTAATTAGACAAGAATAAGACTAGGGAGGACGAAAATGACCTAGATGTTCATCCAATGACACAAACACACTTATTGGATGCACAAGATTGCTTAAAAACCCTAATTGGACAAGAATAAGCCTAGGGAGGACGAAAATGACCTAAATGTACATCCAATGACACAAATGAACTTATTGGATGTACAAGATTGGTTAAAAACACTAATTGGACCAGAATAAGCCTAGGGAGGACGAAAATGACCTAAATGTTGATCCAATGACACAAACTCACCTATTTTGGTGCACAAGAGTGATTAAAAACCATAATTAGACAAGAATAAGACTAGGGAGGACGAAAATGACCTAAATGTTCATCTAATGACACAAACACACTTACTAGATGCACAATATTGCTTAAAAACCCTAATTGAACAAGAATAAGCCTAGAGAGGACGAAAATGGCCTAAATGTACATCCAATGACACAAATGAACTTAGTGGATGCACAAGATTGGTTAAAAACCCTAATTGGACAAGAATAAGCCTATGGAGGACGAAAATGACCTAAATGTTTATCCAATGACACAAACACACCTATTTTGATGCACAAGATTGCTTAAAAACCCTAATTAGACAAGAATAAGCCTATGGAGGACGGAAATGACCTAAATGTTCATCCAATGACACAAACACACCTATTGGATGCACAAGATTGGTTAAAAATCCTAATTTGTAAAGAATAAGCCTAGGGAGGACGAAAATGACCTAAATGTTCATCCAATGACACAAACACACCTATTGGATGCCTAAGATTGGTTAAAAACCCTAATTGGACAAGAATAAACCTAGGGAGGACGAAAATGACCTAAATGATCATACAATGACTCAAACACACAAATTGGATGCACAAGATTACTTAAAAACCCAAATTGGACAAGAATACGATTAGGGAGGACGATAATGACCTAAATATTCATCCAATGACACTAACACACCTATTGGATGCACAAGATTACATAAAAATCCTAATTGGAAAAGAATAAGATTTAGGAGGACGAAAATGACCTAAATGTTCATCCAATGACACAAACACACCTATTGGATGCACAAGATTGCTTAAAAACCCTAATTGGAAAAGAATAAGACTTGGGAGGACGAAAATGACCTAAATGTTCATCCAATGACACAAACACACCTATTGGATGCATAAGATTGGTTAAAAACCCTAATTGGACAAGAATAAACATAGGGAGGACGAAAATGACCTAAATGTTCATCCAATGACACAAACACACCTATTGGATGCACAAGATTGGTTAAAAACCCTAATTGGATAATAATAAGCCTTTGGAGGACGAAAATGACCTAAATGTTCATCCAATGACACAAACACACCTATTGGACGCACAAGATTGCTTAAAAACCCTAATTAGACAAGAATAAGACTAGGGAGGACGAAAATGACCTAGATGTTCATCCAATGACACAAACACACTTATTGGATGCACAAGATTGCTTAAAAACCCTAATTGGACAAGAATAAGCCTAGGGAGGACGAAAATGACCTAAATGTACATCCAATGACACAAATGAACTTATTGGATGTACAAGATTGGTTAAAAACACTAATTGGACAAGAATAAGCCTAGGGAGGACGAAAATGACCTAAATGTTGATCCAATGACACAAACACACCTATTTTG
>JBBPBR010000004.1:32618381-32672728 GCA_037974775.1 Cicer pinnatifidum | reverse complement strand
AATTGGACAAGAATACGATTAGGGAGGACGATAATGACCTAAATATTCATCCAATGACACTAACACACCTATTGGATGCACAAGATTACATAAAAATCCTAATTGGAAAAGAATAAGATTTAGGAGGACGAAAATGACCTAAATGTTCATCCAATGACACAAACACACCTATTGGATGCACAAGATTGCTTAAAAACCCTAATTGGAAAAGAATAAGACTTGGGAGGACGAAAATGACCTAAATGTTCATCCAATGACACAAACACACCTATTGGATGCATAAGATTGGTTAAAAACCCTAATTGGACAAGAATAAACATAGGGAGGACGAAAATGACCTAAATGTTCATCCAATGACACAAACACACCTATTGGATGCACAAGATTGGTTAAAAACCCTAATTGGATAATAATAAGCCTTTGGAGGACGAAAATGACCTAAATGTTCATCCAATGACACAAACACACCTATTGGATGCACAAGATTGCTTAAAAACCCTAATTAGACAAGAATAAGACTAGGGAGGACGAAAATGACCTAGATGTTCATCCAATGACACAAACACACTTATTGGATGCACAATATTGCTTAAAAACCCTAATTGGACAAGAATAAACCTAGGGAGGACGAAAATGACCTAAATGTACATCCAATGACACAAATGAACTTATTGGATGTACAAGATTGGTTAAAAACACTAATTGGACAAGAATAAGCCTAGGGAGGACGAAAATGACCTAAATGTTGATCCAATGACACAAACACACCTATTTTGATGCACAAGAGTGATTAAAAACCATAATTAGACAAGAATAAGACTAGGGAGGACGAAAATGACCTAAATGTTCATCCAATGACACAAACACACTTAGTAGATGCACAAGATTGCTTAAAAACCCTAATTGGACAAGAATAAGCCTAGGGAGGACGAAAATGACCTAAATGTACATCCAATGACACAAATGAACTTAGTGGATGCACAAGATTGGTTAAAAACCCTAATTGGACAAGAATAAGCCTATGGAGGACGAAAATGACCTAAATGTTCATCCAATGACACAAACACACCTATTGGAGGCACAAGATTGGTTAAAAATCCTAATTTTTAAAGAATAAGCCTAGGGAGGACGAAAATGACCTAAATGTTCATCCAATGACACAAATGAACTTATTGGATGCACAAGATTGGTTAAAAACCCTAATTGGACAAGAATAAGCCTAAGGAGGACGAAAGTGACCTAAATGTTGATCCAATGGCACAAACACACCTATTTTGATGCACAAGATTGCTTAAAAACCCTAATTAGACAAGAATAAGCCTATGGAGGACGAAAATGACCTAAATGTTCATCCAATGACACAAACACACCTATTGGATGCACAAGATTGGTTAAAAATCCTAATTTGTAAAGAATAAGCCTAGGGAGGACGAAAATGACCTAAATGTTCATCCAATGACACAAACACACCTATTGGAAGCCTAAGATTGGTTAAAAACCCTAATTGGACAAGAATAAACCTAGGGAGGACGAAAATGACCTAAATGATCATACAATGACTCAAACACACAAATTGGATGCACAAGATTACTTAAAAACCCTAATTGGACAAGAATACGATTAGGGAGGACGATAATGACCTAAATATTCATCCAATGACACAAACACACCTATTGGATGCACAAGATTACATAAAAATCCTAATTGGAAAAGAATAAGATTTAGGAGGACGAAAATGACCTAAATGTTCATCCAATGACACAAACACACCTATTGGATGCACAAGATTGCTTAAAAACCCTAATTGGAAAAGAATAAGACTTGGGAGGACGAAAATGACCTAAATGTTCATCCAATGACACAAACACACCTATTGGATGCATAAGATTGGTTAAAAACCCTAATTGGATAAGAATAAACATAGGGAGGACGAAAATGACCTAAATGTTCATCCAATGACACAAACACACCTATTGGATGCACAAGATTGGTTAAAAAATTTAATTGGACAATAATAAGCCTTTGGAGGACGAAAATGACCTAAATGTTCATCCAATGACACAAACACACCTATTGGATGCACAAGATTGCTTAAAAACCCTAATTAGACAAGAATAAGACTAGGGAGGACGAAAATGACCTAGATGTTCATCCAATGACACAAACACACTTATTGGATGCACAAGATTGCTTAAAAACCCTAATTGGACAAGAATAAGCCTAGGGAGGACGAAAATGACCTAAATGTACATCCAATGACACAAATGAACTTATTGGATGTACAAGATTGGTTAAAAACACTAATTGGACAAGAATAAGCCTAGGGAGGACGAAAATGACCTAAATGTTGATCCAATGACACAAACACACCTATTTTGATGCACAAGAGTGATTAAAAACCATAATTAGACAAGAATAAGACTAGGGAGGACGAAAATGACCTAAATGTTCATCCAATGACACAAACACACTTAGTAGATGCACAAGATTGCTTAAAAACCCTAATTGGACAAGAATAAGCCTAGGGAGGACGAAAATGACCTAAATGTACATCCAATGACACAAATGAACTTATTGGATGCACAAGATTGGTTAAAAACCCTAATTGGACAAGAATAAGCCTTTGGAGGACGAAAATGACCTAAATGTTCATCCAATGACACAAACACACCTATTGGATGCACAAGATTGCTTAAAAACCCTAATTGGAAAAGAATAAGACTAAGGAGGACGAAAATGACCTAAATGTTCATCCAATGACACAAACACACCGAATGGATGCACAAGATTACTTAAAAACCCTAATTGGACAATAATAAGCCTAGGGAGGACGAAAATGACCTAGATGTTCATCCAATGACACAAACACACCTATTGGATGCACAAGATTACTTAAAACCCCTAATTGGACAAGAATAAGCCTAGATAGGACGAAAATGACCTAAATGTTCATCCAATGACACAAACACACCTATTGGATGCACAAGATTACTTAAAAACCCTAATTGGACAAGAATATGACTAGGGGGGACGAAAATGACCTAAATGTTCATCCAATGACACAAACACACCTATTGGATGCACAAGATTGCTTAAAAACCCTAATTGGAAAAGAATAAGACTAGGGAGGACGAAAATGACCTAAATGTTCATCCAATGACACAAACACACCTATTGGATGCACAAGATTGGTTAAAAACCCTAATTGGACAAGAATAAGCCTAGGGAGGACGAAAATGACCTAAATGTTCTTCCAATGACACAAACACACCTATTGGATGCACAAGATTGCATAAAAACCCTAATTGGACAAGAATAAGACTAGGGAGGACGAAAATGACCTAAATGTTCCTCCAATGACACAAACACACCTATTGGATGCACAAGATTTGCTTAAAACCCTAATTGGACAAGAATAAGACTAGGGAGGACGAAAATGACCTAAATGTTCATCCAATGACACAAATGAACTTATTGGATGCACAAGATTGGTTAAAAACCCTAATTGGACAAGAATAAGCCTAGGGAGGACGAATATGACCTAAATGTTTGTTCAATGACACAAACACACCTATTGGATGCACAAGATTGCATAAAAACCCTAATTGGACAAGAATAAGACTAGGGAGGACGAAAATGACCTAAATGTTCCTCCAATGACACAAACACACCTATTGGATGCACAAGATTGGATAAAAACCCTAATTGGACAAGAATAAGACTAGGGAGGACGAAAATGACCTAAATGTTCATCCAATGACACAAATGAACATATTGGATGCACAAGATTGGTTAAAAACCCTAATTGGACAAGAATAAGCCTAGTGAGGACGAAAATGACCTAAATGTTCATCCAATGACACAAATGAACTTATTGGATGCACAAGATTGGTTAAAAACCCTAATTGGACAAGAATAAGCCTAGGGAGGACGAAAATGACCTAAATGTTCATCCAATGTCACAAACACACCTATTGGATGCACAAGATTGCATAAAAACCCTAATTGGACAAGAATAAGACTAGGGAGGACGAAAATGACCTAAATGTTCCTCCAATGACACAAACACACCTATTGGATGCACAAGATTGTATACAAATCCTAATTCGACAAGAATAAGACTAGGGAGGACGAAAATGACCTAAATGTTCCTCCAATGACACAAACACACCTATTGGATGCACAAGATTGCATAAAAACCCTAATTGGACAAGAATAAGCCTAGGGAGGACGTAAATGACCTAAATGTTCGTCCAATGACACAAACACACCTATAGGATGCACAAGATTGCATAAAAACCCTAATTGGACAAGAACAAGCCTAGGGAGGACGAAAATGACCTAAATGTTCATCCAATGACACAAATGAACTTATTGGATGCACAAGATTGGTTAAAAACCCTAATTGGACAAGAATAAGCCTAGGGAGGACGTAAATGACCTAAATGTTCATCCAATGACACAAATGAACTTATTGGATGCACAAGATTGGTTAAAAACCCTAATTGGACAAGAATAAGCATAGGGAGGACGAAAATGAGCTAAATGTTCATCCAATGACACGAACACACATATTGGATGCACAAGATTGCTTAAAACCCTAATTGGACAAGAGTAAGACTAGGGATGACGAAAATGACCTAAATGTTCATCCAATGACACAAATGAACTTATTGGATGCACAAGATTGGTTAAAAACCCTAATTGGACAAGAATAAGCCTAGGGAGGACGAAAATGACCTAAATGTTCGTCCAATGACACAAACACACCTATTGGATGCACAAGATTGCATAAAAACCCTAATTGGACATTAATAAGACTAGGGAGGACGAAAATGACCTAAATGTTCCTCCAATGACACAAACACACCTATTGGATGCACAAGATTGCATAAAAACCCTAATTGGACAAGAATAAGACTAGGGAGGACGAAAATGACCTAAATGATCATCCAATGACACAAATGAACTTATTGGATGCACAAGATTGGTTAAAAACCGTAATTGGACAAAAATAAGCCTAGGGAGGACGAAAATGACCTAAATGTTCATCCAATGACACAAATGAACTTATTGGATGCACAAGATTGGTTAAAAACCCTAATTGGACAAGAATAAGCCTATGGAGGACGAAAATGACCTAAATGTTCATCCAATGACACAAACAAACCTATTGGATGCACAAGATTACTTAAAAACCCTAATTGGACAAGAATAAGCCTAGGGAGGACGAAAATGACCTAAATGTTCATCCAATGACACAAACACACCTATTGGATGCATAAGATTGGTTAAAAACCCTAATTGGACAAGAATAAACCTAGGGAGGACGAAAATGACCTAAATGATCATACAATGACTCAAACACACAAATTGGATGCACAAGATTACTTAAAAACCCTAATTGGACAAGAATACGATTAGGGAGGACGATAATGACCTAAATATTCATCCAATGACACAAACACACCTATTGGATGCACAAAATTACATAAAAATCCTAATTGGAAAAGAATAAGACTTAGGAGGACGAAAATGACCTAAATGTTCATCTTATGACACAAACACACCTATTGGATGCACAAGATTGCTAAAAACCCTAATTGGAAAAGAATAAGACTTGGGGGGACGAAAATGACCTAAATGTTCATCCAATGACACAAACACACCTATTGGATGCCTAAGATTGGTTAAAAAGCCTAATTGGACAAGAATAAACCTAAGGAGGACGAAAATGACCTAAATGATCATACAATGACTCAAACACACAAATTGGATGCACAAGATTACTTAAAAACCCTAATTGGACAAGAATACGATTAGGGAGGACGATAATGACCTAAATATTCATCCAATGACACAAACACACCTATTGCATGCACAAGATTACATAAAAATCCTAATTGGAAAAGAATAAGATTTAGGAGGACGAAAATGACCTAAATGTTCATCCAATGACACAAACACACCTATTGGATGCACAAGATTGCTTAAAATCCCTAATTGGAAAAGAATAAGACTTGGGAGGACGAAAATGACCTAAATGTTCATCCAATGACACAAACACACCTATTGGATGCATAAGATTGGTTAAAAACCCTAATTGGACAAGAATAAACATAGGGAGGACGAAAATGACCTAAATGTTCATCCAATGACACAAACACACCTATTGGATGCACAAGATTGGTTAAAAACCCTAATTGGATAATAATAAGCCTTTGGAGGACGAAAATGACCTAAATGTTCATCCAATGACACAAACACACCTATTGGATGCACAAGATTGCTTAAAAACCCTAATTAGACAAGAATAAGACTAGGGAGGACGAAAATGACCTAGACGTTCATCCAATGACACAAACACACTTATTGGATGCACAAGATTGCTTAAAAACCCTAATTGGACAAGAATAAGCCTAGGGAGGACGAAAATGACCTAAATGTACATCCAATAACACAAATGAACTTATTGGATGTACAAGATTGGTTAAAAACACTAATTGGACAAGAATAAGCATAGGGAGGACGAAAATGACCTAAATGTTGATCCAATGACACAAACACACCTATTTTGATGCACAAGAGTGATTAAAAACCATAATTAGACTAGAATAAGACTAGGGAGGACGAAAATGACCTAAATGTTCATCCAATGACACAAACACACTTACTAGATGCACAAGATTGCTTAAAAACCCTAATTGGACAAGAATAAGCCTAGGTAGGACGAAAATGACCTAAATGTTCATCCAATGACACAAATGAACTTAGTGGATGCACAAGATTGGTTAAAAACCCTAATTGGACAAGAATAAGCCTATGGAGGACGAAAATGACCTAAATGTTCATCCAATGACACAAACACACCTATTGGAGGCACAAGATTGTTTAAAAATCCTAATTTTTAAAGAATAAGCCTAGGGAGGACGAAAATGACCTAAATGTTCATCCAATGACACAAATGAACTTATTGGATGCACAAGATTGGTTAAAAACCCTAATTGGACAAGAATAAGCCTAAGGAGGACGAAAGTGACATAAATGTTGATCCAATGGCACAAACACGCCTATTTTGATGCACAAGATTGCTTAAAAACCCTAATTAGACAAGAATAAGACTAGGGAGGACGAAAATGACCTAAATGTTCTTCCAACGACACAAACACACTTATTAGATGCACAAGATTACTCAAAAACCCTAATTGGACAAGAATAAGCCTAGGGAGGACGAAAATAACCTAAATGTTCATCCAATGACACAAACACACCTATTGGATGCACAAGATTACTTAAAAACCCTAATTGGACAAGAATAAGCCTATGGAAGACGAAAATGATCTAAATGTACATCCAATGACACAAATGAACTTATTGGATGCACAAGATTGGTTAAAAACCCTAATTGGACAAGAATAAGCCTTTGATGGACGAAAATGAACTAAATGTTCATCCAATGACACAAACACACCTATTGGATCCACAAGATTGCTTAAAAACCCTAATTGGAAAAGAATAAGACTAGGGAGGACGAAAATGACCTAAATGTTCATCCAATGACACAAACACACCTATTGGATGCACAAGATTACTTAAAAACCCTAATTGGACAAGAATAAGCATATGGAGGACGAAAATGACCTAAATGTTCATCCAATGACACAAACACACCTATTGGATGCACAAGATTGGTTAAAAATCCTAATTTGTAAAGAATAAGCCTAGGGAGGACGAAAATGACCTAAATGTTCATCCAATGACACAAACACACCTATTGGATGCCTAAGATTGGTTATAAACCCTAATTGGACAAGAATAAACCTAGGGAGGACGAAAATGACCTAAATGATCATACAATGACTCAAACACACAAATTGGATGCACAAGATTACTTAAAAACCCTAATTGGACAAGAATACGATTAGGGAGGACGATAATGACCTAAATATTCATCCAATGACACAAACACACCTATTGGATGCACAAAATTACATAAAAATCCTAATTGGAAAAGAATAAGACTTAGGAGGACGAAAATGACCTAAATGTTCATCTTATGACACAAACACACCTATTGGATGCACAAGATTGCTAAAAACCCTAATTGGAAAAGAATAAGACTTGGGGGGACGAAAATGACCTAAATGTTCATCCAATGACACAAACACACCTATTGGATGCCTAAGATTGGTTAAAAAGCCTAATTGGACAAGAATAAACCTAAGGAGGACGAAAATGACCTAAATGATCATACAATGACTCAAACACACAAATTGGATGCACAAGATTACTTAAAAACCCTAATTGGACAAGAATACGATTAGGGAGGACGATAATGACCTAAATATTCATCCAATGACACAAACACACCTATTGCATGCACAAGATTACATAAAAATCCTAATTGGAAAAGAATAAGATTTAGGAGGACGAAAATGACCTAAATGTTCATCCAATGACACAAACACACCTATTGGATGCACAAGATTGCTTAAAATCCCTAATTGGAAAAGAATAAGACTTGGGAGGACGAAAATGACCTAAATGTTCATCCAATGACACAAACACACCTATTGGATGCATAAGATTGGTTAAAAACCCTAATTGGACAAGAATAAACATAGGGAGGACGAAAATGACCTAAATGTTCATCCAATGACACAAACACACCTATTGGATGCACAAGATTGGTTAAAAACCCTAATTGGATAATAATAAGCCTTTGGAGGACGAAAATGACCTAAATGTTCATCCAATGACACAAACACACCTATTGGATGCACAAGATTGCTTAAAAACCCTAATTAGACAAGAATAAGACTAGGGAGGACGAAAATGACCTAGATGTTCATCCAATGACACAAACACACTTATTGGATGCACAATATTGCTTAAAAACCCTAATTGGACAAGAATAAACCTAGGGAGGACGAAAATGACCTAAATGTACATCCAATGACACAAATGAACTTATTGGATGTACAAGATTGGTTAAAAACACTAATTGGACAAGAATAAGCCTAGGGAGGACGAAAATGACCTAAATGTTGATCCAATGACACAAACACACCTATTTTGATGCACAAGAGTGATTAAAAACCATAATTAGACAAGAATAAGACTAGGGAGGACGAAAATGACCTAAATGTTCATCCAATGACACAAACACACTTAGTAGATGCACAAGATTGCTTAAAAACCCTAATTGGACAAGAATAAGCCTAGGGAGGACGAAAATGACCTAAATGTACATCCAATGACACAAATGAACTTAGTGGATGCACAAGATTGGTTAAAAACCCTAATTGGACAAGAATAAGCCTATGGAGGACGAAAATGACCTAAATGTTCATCCAATGACACAAACACACCTATTGGAGGCACAAGATTGGTTAAAAATCCTAATTTTTAAAGAATAAGCCTAGGGAGGACGAAAATGACCTAAATGTTCATCCAATGACACAAATGAACTTATTGGATGCACAAGATTGGTTAAAAACCCTAATTGGACAAGAATAAGCCTAAGGAGGACGAAAGTGACCTAAATGTTGATCCAATGGCACAAACACACCTATTTTGATGCACAAGATTGCTTAAAAACCCTAATTAGACAAGAATAAGCCTATGGAGGACGAAAATGACCTAAATGTTCATCCAATGACACAAACACACCTATTGGATGCACAAGATTGGTTAAAAATCCTAATTTGTAAAGAATAAGCCTAGGGAGGACGAAAATGACCTAAATGTTCATCCAATGACACAAACACACCTATTGGAAGCCTAAGATTGGTTAAAAACCCTAATTGGACAAGAATAAACCTAGGGAGGACGAAAATGACCTAAATGATCATACAATGACTCAAACACACAAATTGGATGCACAAGATTACTTAAAAACCCTAATTGGACAAGAATACGATTAGGGAGGACGATAATGACCTAAATATTCATCCAATGACACAAACACACCTATTGGATGCACAAGATTACATAAAAATCCTAATTGGAAAAGAATAAGATTTAGGAGGACGAAAATGACCTAAATGTTCATCCAATGACACAAACACACCTATTGGATGCACAAGATTGCTTAAAAACCCTAATTGGAAAAGAATAAGACTTGGGAGGACGAAAATGACCTAAATGTTCATCCAATGACACAAACACACCTATTGGATGCATAAGATTGGTTAAAAACCCTAATTGGACAAGAATAAACATAGGGAGGACGAAAATGACCTAAATGTTCATCCAATGACACAAACACACCTATTGGATGCACAAGATTGGTTAAAAACCCTAATTGGACAAGAATAAGCCTAGGGAGGACGAAAATGACCTAAATGTTCATCCAATGACACAAACACACCTATTGGATGCACAAGATCGGTTAAAAACCCTAATTGGACAAGAATAAGCCTAGGGAGGACGAAAATGACCTAATTGATCATCCAATGACACAAACACACCTATTGGATGCACAAGATTGGTTAAAAACCCTAATTGGACAAGAATATGCCTAGGGAGGACGAAAATGACCTTATTGATCATCCAATAACACAAACACACCTATTGGATGCACAAGATTGGTTAAAAACCCTAATTGGACAAGAATAAGCCTAGGGAGGACGAAAATGACCTAATTGATCATCCAATGACACAAACACACCTATTGGATGCACAAGATTGGTTAAAAACCCTAATTGGACAAGAATATGCCTAGGGAGGACGAAAATGACCTAAATATTAATTCAATGACACAAACAAAGTTATTGGATGCACAAGATTGATTAAAAACCCTAATTTGACAAGAATAAGTCTAGGTAGGACGAAAATGACCTAATTGATCATCCAATGACACAAACACACCTATTGGATGCACAAGATTGGTTAAAAACCCTAATTGGACATGAATAAGCCTAGGGACGACGAAAACGACCTAATTGATCATCCATTGACACAAACACACCTATTGGATGAACAAGATTGGTTAAAAACCCTAATTGGACAAGAATAAGCCTAGGGAGGACGAAAATGACCTAATTGATCATCCAATGACACAAACACACCTATTGGATGCACAAGATTGGTTAAAAACCCTAATTGGACAAGAATATGCCTAGGGAGGACGAAAATGACCTAAATATTAATTCAATGACACAAACAAAGTTATTGGATGCACAAGATTGGTTAAAAACCCTAATTGGACAAGAATAAGCCTAGGGAGAACGAAAATTACCGAAATGTTAATCCAATGACACAACTCAACTTATTGGATGCACAAGATTGGTTAAAAACCCTAATTGGACAAGAATAAGCCTAGGGAGGACGAAAATGACCTAATTGATCATCCAATGATACAAACACACCTATTGGATGCACAAGATTGGTTAAAAACCCTAGTTGGACAAGAATATGCCTACGGAGGACGAAAATGACCTAATTGATCATCCAATGACACCAATGAACTTATTGGATGCACAAGATTGGTTAAAAACCCTAATTGGACAAGAATAAGCCTAGGGAGGACGAAAATGACCTAATTGATCATCCAATGACACAAACACACCTATTGGATGCACAAGATTGCTTAAAAACCCTAATTGGAAAAGAATAAGACTAGGGAGGACGAAAATGACCTAAATGTTCATCCAATGACACAAACACACCTATTGGATGCACAAGATTGGTTAAAAACCCTAATTACACAAGAATAAGAATAGGGAGGATGAAAATGACTTAAATGTTCATCCAATGACACAAACACACCTATTGGATGCACAAGATTGCTTAAAAACCCTAATTAGACAAGAATAAGACTAGCGAGGACGAAAATGACCTAAATGTTCATCCAATGACACAAACACACCTATTGGATGCACAAGATTGGTTAAAAACCCTAATTTGTAAAGAATCATCCTAGGGAGGACGAAAATGACCTAAATGTTCATCTAATGACACAAACACACCTATTGGATGCACAAGATTGGTTAAAAACCCTAATTATACAAGAATAAGACTAGGGAGGACTAAAATGACCTAAATGTTCATCCAATGACATAAACACACTTATTAGATGCAGAAGATTGCTTAAAAACCCTAATTGGACAAGAATAAGCCTAGGGAGGACGAAAATGACCTAAATGTACATCCAATGACACAAATGAACTTATTGGATGCACAAGATTGGTTAAAAATCCTAATTGGACAAGAATAAGCCTATGGAGGACGAAAATGACCTAAATCTTCATCCAATGACACAAACACACCTATTGGATGCACAAGATTACTTAAAAACCCTAATTGGACAAGAATAAGCCTAGGGAGGACGAAAATGACCTAAATGTTCATCCAATGACACAAACACACCTATTGGATGCACAAGATTCCTTAAAAACCCTAATTGGACAAGAATAAGCCTATGGAAGACGAAAATGACCTAAATGTACATCCAATGACACAAATAAACTTGTTGGATGCACAAGATTGGTTAAAAACCCTAATTGGACAAGAATAAGCCTTTGGAGGACGAAAATGACCTAAATGATCATCCAATTACACAAACACACCTATTGGATGCACAAGATTGCTTAAAAACCCTAATTGGAAAAGAATAAAACTAGGGAGGACGAAAAATGACCTAAATGTTCATCCAATGACACAAACAAACCTATTGGATGCACAAGATTACTTAAAAACCCTAATTGGACAAGAATAAGCCTAGGGAGGACGAAAATGACCTAAATGTTCATCCAATGACACAAACACACCTATTGGATGCATAAGATTGGTTAAAAACCCTAATTGGACAAGAATAAACCTAGGGAGGACGAAAATGACCTAAATGTTCATCCAATGACACAAACACACCTATTGGATGCACAAGATTGGTTAAAAACCCTAATTGGACAATAATAAGCCTTTGGAGGACGAAAATGACCTAAATGTTCATCCAATGACACAAACACACCTATTGGATGCACAAGATTGCTTAAAAACCCTAATTAGACAAGAATAAGACTAGGGAGGACGAAAATGACCTAGATGTTCATCCAATGACACAAATACACTTATTGGATGCACAAGATTGCTTAAAAACCCTAATTGGACAAGAATAAGCCTAGGGAGGACGAAAATGACCTAAATGTACATCCAATGACACAAATGAACTTATTGGATGTACAAGATTGGTTAAAAACACTAATTGGTCAAGAATAAGACTAGGGAGGACGAAAATGACCTAAATGTTGATCCAATGACACAAACACACCTATTTTGATGCACAAGAGTGATTAAAAACCATTATTAGACAAGAATAAGACTAGGGAGGACGAAAATGACCTAAATGTTCATCCAATGACACAAACACACTTACTAGATGCAAAAGATTGCTTAAAAACCCTAATTGGACAAGAATAAGCCTAGGGAGGACGAAAATGACCTAAATGTACATCCAATGACACAAATGAACTTAGTGGATGCACAAGATTGGTTAAAAACCCTAATTGGACAAGAATAAGCCTATGGAGGACGAAAATGACCTAAATGTTCATCCAATGACACAAACACACCTATTGGAGGCACAAGATTGGTTAAAAATCCTAATTTTTAAAGAATAAGCCTAGGGAGGACGAAAATTACCTAAATGTTCATCCAATGACACAAATGAACTTATTGGATGCACAAGATTGGTTAAAAACCCTAATTGGACAAGAATAAGCCTAAGGAGGACGAAAGTGACCTAAATGTTGATCCAATGACACAAACACGCCTATTTTGATGCACAAGATTGCTTAAAAACCCTAATTAGACAAGAATAAGACTAGGGAGGACGAAAATGACCTAAATGTTCATCCAACGACACAAACACACTTATTAGATGCACAAGATTACTCAAAAACCCTAATTGGACAAGAATAAGCCTAGGGAGGACGAAAATGACCTAAATGTTCATCCAATGACACAAACACACCTATTGGATGCACAAGATTACTTAAAAACCCTAATTGGACAAGAATAAGCCTATGGAAGACGAAAATGATCTAAATGTACATCCAATGACACAAATGAACTTATTGGATGCACAAGATTGGTTAAAAACCCTAATTGGACAAGAATAAGCCTTTGGAGGACGAAAATGACCTAAATGTTCATCCAATGACACAAACACACCTATTGGATGCACAAGATTGCTTAAAAACCCTAATTGGAAAAGAATAAGACTAGGGAGGACGAAAATGACCTAAATGTTCATCCAATGACACAAACACACCTATTGGATGCACAAGATTACTTTAAAACCCCAATTGGACAAGAATAAGCCTAGGGAGGACGAAAATGACCTAAATGTTCATCCAATGACACAAACACACCTATTGGATGCACAAGATTACTTTAAAACCCTAATTGGACAAGAATAAGCCTAGGGAGGACGAAAATGACCTAAATGTTCATCCAATGACACAAACATACCTATTGGATGCACAAGATTACTTAAAAACCCTAATTGGACAAGAATACGACTAGGGAGGACGAAAATGACCTAAATGTTCATCCAATGGCACAAACACACCAATAGGATGCACAAGATTGCTTAAAAACCCTAATTGGAAAAGAACAAGACTAGGGAGGACGAAAATGACCTAAATGTTCATCCAATGACACAAACACACATATTGGATGCATAAGATTGGTTAAAAACCCTAATTGGACAAGAATAAACCTAGGGAGGACGAAAATGACCTAAATGTTCATCCAATGTCACAAACACACCTATCGAATGCACAAGATTGGTTAAAAACGATAATTGGACAAGAATAAGCCTTTGGTGGACGAAAATGACGTAAATGTTCATCCAATGACACAAACAAACCTATTGGATGCACAAGATTGCCTAAAAACCATAATTGGAAAAGAATAAGACTAGGGAGGACGAAAATGACATAAATGTTCATCCAATGACAAAAACACACCTATTAGATGCACAAGATTACTTAAAAACCCTAATTGGACAAGAATAATCCTAGGGAGGACGAAAATGACCTAAATGTTCATCCAATGACACAAACACACCTATTGGATGCACAAGATTAATTAAAAACCCTAATTGGACAAGAATAAGCCTAGGGAGGACGAAAATGACCTAAATGTTCATCCAATGACACAAACATACCTATTGGATGCACAAGATTACTTAAAAACCCTAATTGGACAAGAATACGATTAGGGAGGACGATAATGACCTAAATGTTCATCCAATGATACAAACACACCTATTGGATGCACAAGATTACTTAAAAATCCTAATTGGAAAAGAATAAGACATAGGAGGAAGAAAATGACCAAAATGTTCATCCAATGACATAAACACACCTATTGGATGCACAAGATTGCTTAAAAACCCTAATTGGAAAAGAATAAGACTTGGGAGGACGAAAATGACCTAAATGTTCATCCAATGACACAAACACACCTATTGGATGCACAAGATTGGTTAAAAATCCTAATTTGTAAACAATAAGCCTAGGGAGGACGAAAATTACCTAAATGTTCATCCAATGACACAAGTGAACTTATTGGATGCACAAGATTGGTTAAAAACCCTAATTGGACAAGAATAAGCCTTTAAAGGACAAAAATGACCTAAATGTTCATCCAATGACACAAACACACCTATTGGATGCACAAGATTACTTAAAAACCCTAATTGGACAAGAATAAGCCTAGGGAAGACGAAAATGACCTAAATGTACATCCAACGACACAAACACCCCTATTAGATGCACAAGATTACTTAAAAACCCTAATTGGAAAAGAATAAGACTAGGGAGGACGAAAATGACCTAAATGTTCATCCAATGACACAAACACACCTATTAGATGCACAAGATTACTTAAAACCCTAATTGGACAAGAATAAGCCTAGGGATGACAAAAATGACCTAAATGTTCATCCAATGACACAAACACACCTACTGGATGCACAAGATTACTTAAAAATCCTAATTGAAAAAGAATAAGACTTAAGAGGACGAAAATGATTTAAATGTTCATCCAATGACACAAACACACCTATTGCATGCACAAGATATCTTAAAAACCCTAATTGGAAAAGAATAAGACTTGGGAGGACGAAAATGACCTAAATATTCATCCAATGACACAAACACACATATTGGATGCACAAGATTGGTTAAAAACCCTAATTGGACAAGAATAAGACTTGGGAGGACGAAAATGACCTAAATGTTCATCCAATGACACAAACACACCTATTAGATGCACAAGATTGGTTAAAAATCCCAATTTGTAAACAATAAGCCTAGGGAGGACGAAAATTACCTAAATGTTCATCCAATGACACAAATGAACTTATTGGATGCACAAGATTGGTTAAAAACCCTAATTGGACAAGAATAAGCCTTTAAAGGACGAAAATGACCTAAATGTTCATCCAATGACACAAACACACCTATTGCATGCACAAGATTGCTTAAAAACCCTAATTAGACAAGAATAAGACTAGGGAGGACGAAAATGACCTAGATGTTCATCCAATGACACAAACACACTTATTGGATGCACAAGATTGCTTAAAAACCCTAATTGGACAAGAATAAGCCTAGGGAGGACGAAAATTACCTAAATGTTCATCCAATGAAACAAATGAACTTATTGGATGCACAAGATTGGTTAAAAACCCTAATTGGACAAGAATAAGCCTAGGGAGGACGAAAATGACCTAAATGTTGATCCAATGACACAAACACACCTATTTTGATGCACAAGATTGCTTAAAAACCCTAATTAGACAAGAATAAGATTAGGGAGGACGAAAATGACCTAAATGTTCATCCAATGACACAAACACACTTATTGGATGCACAAGATTACTTAAAAACCCTAATTGGACAAGAATAAGCCTAGGGAAGACGAAAATGACCTAAATGTACATCCAATGACACAGACACCCCTATTAGATGCACAAGATTACTTAAAAACCCTAATTGGAAAAGAATAAGACTAGGGAGGACGAAAATGACCTAAATGTTCATCCAATGACACAATCACACCTGTTAGATGCACAAGATTACTTAAAAACCCTAATTGGACAAGAATACGACTAGGGAGGACGAAAATGACCTAAATGTTCATCCAATGGCACAAACACACCAATTGGATGCACAAGATTGCTTAAAAACCCTAATTGGAAAAGAACAAGACTAGGGAGGACGAAAATGACCTAAATGTTCATCCAATGACACAAACACACATATTGGATGCATAAGATTGGTTAAAAACCCTAATTGGACAAGAATAAACCTAGGGAGGACGAAAATGACCTAAATGTTCATCCAATGTCACAAACACACCTATCGAATGGACAAGATTGGTTAAAAACGATAATTGGGCAAGAATAAGCCTTTGGTGGACGAAAATGACGTAAATGTTCATCCAATGACACAAACAAACCTATTGGATGCACAAGATTGCCTAAAAGCCATAATTGGAAAAGAATAAGACTAGGGAGGACGAAAATGACATAAACGTTCATCCAATGACAAAAACACACCTATTAGATGCACAAGATTACTTAAAAACCCTAATTGGACAAGAATAATCCTAGGGAGGACGAAAATGACCTAAATGTTCATCCAATGACACAAACACACCTATTGGATGCACAAGATTAATTAAAAACCCTAATTGGACAAGAATAAGCCTAGGGAGGACGAAAATGACCTAAATGTTCATCCAATGACACAAACATACCTATTGGATGCACAAGATTACTTAAAAACCCTAATTGGACAAGAATACGATTAGGGAGGACGATAATGACCTAAATGTTCATCCAATGATACAAACACACCTATTGGATGCACAAGATTGCATAAAAACCCTAATTGGAAAAGAATAAGACTTGGGAGGACGAAAATGACCTAAATGTTCATCCAATGACACAAACACACCTATTGGATGCACAAGATTGGTTAAAAATCCTAATTTGTAAACAATAAGCCTAGGGAGGACGAAAATTACCTAAATGTTCATCCAATGACACAAGTGAACTTATTGGATGCACAAGATTGGTTAAAAACCCTAATTGGACAAGAATAAGCCTTTAAAGGACAAAAATGACCTAAATGTTCATCCAATGACACAAACACACCTATTGGATGCACAAGATTACTTAAAAACCCTAATTGGACAAGAATAAGCCTAGGGAAGACGAAAATGACCTAAATGTACATCCAATGACACAAACACCCCTATTAGATGCACAAGATTACTTAAAAACCCTAATTTGAAAAGAATAAGACTAGGGAGGATGAAAATGACCTAAATGTTCATCCAATGACACAAACACACCTATTAGATGCACAAGATTACTTAAAACCCTAATTGGACAAGAATAAGCCTAGGGATGACGAAAATGACCTAAATGTTCATCCGATGACACAAACACACCTACTGGATGCACAAGATTACTTAAAAATCCTAATTGGAAAAGAATAAGACTTAAGAGGACGAAAATGATCTAAATGTTCATCCAATGACACAAACACACCTATTGCATGCACAAGATATCTTAAAAACCCTAATTGGAAAAGAATAAGACTTGGGAGGACGAAAATGACCTAAATGTTCATCAAATGACACAAACACACATATTGGATGCACAAGATTGGTTAAAAACCCTAATTGGACAAGAATAAGACTTGGGAGGACGAAAATGACCTAAATGTTCATCCAATGACACAAACACACCTATTAGATGCACAAGATTGGTTAAAAATCCCAATTTGTAAACAATAAGCCTAGGGAGGACGAAAATTACCTAAATGTTCATCCAATGACACAAATGAACTTATTGGATGCACAAGATTGGTTAAAAACCCTAATTGGACAAGAATAAGCCTTTAAAGGACGAAAATGACCTAAATGTTCATCCAATGACACAAACACACCTATTGGATGCACAAGATTGCTTAAAAACCCTAATTAGACAAGAATAAGACTAGGGAGGACGAAAATGACCTAGATGTTCATCCAATGACACAAACACACCTATTGGATGCACAAGATTGCTTAAAAACCCTAATTGGACAAGAATAAGCCTAGGGAGGACGAAAATGACCTAAATGTACATCCAATGACACAAATGAACTTATTGGATGTACAAGATTGGTTAAAAACACTAATTGGACAAGAATAAGCCTAGGGAGGACGAAAATGACCTAAATGTTGATCCAATGACACAAACACACCTATTTTGATGCACAAGAGTGATTAAAAACCATAATTAGACAAGAATAAGACTAGGGAGGACGAAAATGACCTAAATGTTCATCCAATGACACAAACACACTTAGTAGATGCACAAGATTGCTTAAAAACCCTAATTGGACAAGAATAAGCCTAGGGAGGACGAAAATGACCTAAATGTACATCCAATGACACAAATGAACTTAGTGGATGCACAAGATTGGTTAAAAACCCTAATTGGACAAGAATAAGCCTATGGAGGACGAAAATGACCTAAATGTTCATCCAATGACACAAACACACCTATTGGAGGCACAAGATTGGTTAAAAATCCTAATTTTTAAAGAATAAGCCTAGGGAGGACGAAAATGACCTAAATGTTCATCCAATGACACAAATGAACTTATTGGATGCACAAGATTGGTTAAAAACCCTAATTGGACAAGAATAAGCCTAAGGAGGACGAAAGTGACCTAAATGTTGATCCAATGGCACAAACACACCTATTTTGATGCACAAGATTGCTTAAAAACCCTAATTAGACAAGAATAAGCCTATGGAGGACGAAAATGACCTAAATGTTCATCCAATGACACAAACACACCTATTGGATGCACAAGATTGGTTAAAAATCCTAATTTGTAAAGAATAAGCCTAGGGAGGACGAAAATGACCTAAATGTTCATCCAATGACACAAACACACCTATTGGAAGCCTAAGATTGGTTAAAAACCCTAATTGGACAAGAATAAACCTAGGGAGGACGAAAATGACCTAAATGATCATACAATGACTCAAACACACAAATTGGATGCACAAGATTACTTAAAAACCCTAATTGGACAAGAATACGATTAGGGAGGACGATAATGACCTAAATATTCATCCAATGACACAAACACACCTATTGGATGCACAAGATTACATAAAAATCCTAATTGGAAAAGAATAAGATTTAGGAGGACGAAAATGACCTAAATGTTCATCCAATGACACAAACACACCTATTGGATGCACAAGATTGCTTAAAAACCCTAATTGGAAAAGAATAAGACTTGGGAGGACGAAAATGACCTAAATGTTCATCCAATGACACAAACACACCTATTGGATGCACAAGATTGGTTAAAAATCCTAATTTGTAAACAATAAGCCTAGGGAGGACGAAAATTACCTAAATGTTCATCCAATGACACAAGTGAACTTATTGGATGCACAAGATTGGTTAAAAACCCTAATTGGACAAGAATAAGCCTTTAAAGGACAAAAATGACCTAAATGTTCATCCAATGACACAAACACACCTATTGGATGCACAAGATTACTTAAAAACCCTAATTGGACAAGAATAAGCCTAGGGAAGACGAAAATGACCTAAATGTACATCCAATGACACAAATGAACTTATTGGATGCACAAGATTGGTTAAAAGCCCTAATTGGACAAGAATAAGCCTATGGAGGACAAAAATGACCTAAATGTTCATCCAATGACACAAACACACCTATTGGATGCACAAGATTACTTAAAAACCCTAATTGGACAAGAATAAGCCTAGGGAGGATGAAAATGACCTAAATGTTCCTCCAACGACACAAACACACCTATTGGATGCACAAGATTGCTTAAAAACCCTAATTAGACAAGAATAAGACTAGGGAGGACGAAAATGACCTAAATGTTCATCCAATGACACAAACACACCTATTGGATGCACAAGATTACTTAAAAACCCTAATTGGACAAGAATAAGCCTAGGGAAGACGAAAATGATCTAAATGTACATCCAATGACACAAATGAACTTATTGGATGCACAAGATTGGTTAAAAACCCTAATTGGACAAGAATAAGCCTATGGAGGACGAAAATGACCTAAATGTTCATCCAATGACACAAACACACCTATTGGATGCACAAGATTACTTTAAAACCCTAATTGGACAAGAATAAGCCTAGGGAGGACGAAAATGACCTAAATGTTCATCCAATGACACAAACACACCTATTGGATGCACAAGATTACTTAAAAACCCTAATTGGACAAGAATAAGCCTAGGGAGGACAAAAATGACCTAAATGTTCATCCAATGACACAAACATACCTATTGGATGCACAAGATTACTTAAAAACCCTAATTGGACAAGAATACGACTAGGGAGGACGAAAATGACCTAAATGTTAATCCAATGGCACAAACACACCTATTGGATGCACAAGATTGCTTAGAAACCCTAATTGGAAAAGAATAAGACTAGGGAGGACGAAAATGACCTAAATGTTCATCCAATGACACAAACACACCTATTAGATGCACAAGATTACTTAAAAACCCTAATTGGATAAGAATAAGCCTAGGGAAGACGAAAATGACCTAAAGGTTCATCCAATGACACAAACATACCTATTGGATGCACAAGATTACTTAAAAACCCTAATTGGACAAGAATAAGCCTAGGGAAGACGAAAATGACCTAAATGTACATCCAATGACACAAATGAACTTATTGGATGCACATGATTGGTTAAAAACCCTAATTGGACTAGAATAAGTCTTTGTAGGACGAAAATGACATAAATGTTCATCCAATGACACAAACACACTTATTGGATGCACAAGATTGCTTAAAAACCCTAATTGGAAAAGAATAAGACTAGGGAGGACGAAAATGACCTAAATGTTCATTCAATGACACAAACACACCTATTGGATGCACAAGATTACTTTAAAACCCCAATTGCACAAGAATAGGCCTAGGGAGGACGAAAATGACCTAAATGTTAATCCAATGGCACAAACACACCTATTGGATGCACAAGATTGCTTAAAAACCCTAATTGGAAAAGAATAAGACTAGGGAGGACGAAAATAACCTAAATGTTCATCCAATGACACAAACACACCTATTAGATGCACAAGATTACTTAAAAACCCTAAATGGACAAGAATAAGCCTAGGGAGGACGAAAATGATCTAAATGTTCATCCAACGACACAAACACACCTATTGGATGCACAAGATTACTTAAAAACCCTAATTGGATAAGAATAAGCCTAGGGAAGACGAAAATGACCTAAAGGTTCATCCAATGACACAAACATACCTATTGGATGCACAAGATTACTTAAAAACCCTAATTGGACAAGAATAAGCCTAGGAAAGAGGAAAATGACCTAAATGTACATCCAATGACACAAATGAACTTATTGGATGCACATGATTGGTTAAAAACCCTAATTGGACAAGAATAAGCCTTTGTAGGACGAAAATGACATAAATGTTCATCCAATGACACAAACACACTTATTGGATGCACAAGATTGCTTAAAAACCCTAATTGGGAAAGAATAAGACTAGGGAGGATGAAAATGACCTAAATGTTCATCCAATGAAACAAACACACCTATTGGATGCACAAGATTACTTAAAAACCCTAATTGGACAAGAATAAGCCTAGGGAAGACGAAAATGACCTAAATGTACATCCAATGACACAAACACACCTATTAGATGCACAAGATTACTTAAAAACCATAATTGGAAAAGAATAAGACTAGGGAGGACGAAAATGACCTAAATGTTCATCCAATGACACAAACACACCTATTGGATGCACAAGATTACTTAAAAACCCTAATTGAACAAGAATAAGACTAGGGAGGACGAAAATGACCTAAATGTTCATCCAATGACACAAACACACATATTAGATGCACAAGATTACTTAAAACCCTAATTGGACAAGAATAAGCCTAGGAATGACGAAAATGACCTAAATGTTCATCCAATGACACAAACACACCTACTGGATGCACAAGATTACTTAAAAATCCTAATTGGAAAAGAATAAGACTTAGGAGGACGAAAATGACCTAAATGTTCATCCAATGACACAAACACACCTATTGCATGCACAAGATATCTTAAAAACCCTAATTGGAAAAGAATAAGACTTGGGAGGACGAAAATGACCTAAATGTTCATCCAATGACACAAACACACCTATTAGATGCACAAGATTGGTTAAAAATCCTAATTTGTAAACAATAAGCCTAGGGAGGACGAAAATTACCTAAATGTTCATCCAATGACACAAATGAACTTATTGGATGCACAAGATTGGTTAAAAACCCTAATTGGACAAGAATAAGCCTTTAAAGGACGAAAATGACCTAAATGTTCATCCAATGACACAAACACACCTATTGGATGCACAAGATTGCTTAAAAACCCTAATTAGACAAGAATAAGACTAGGGAGGACGAAAATGACCTAGATGTTCATCCAATGACACAAACACACTTATTGGATGCACAAGATTGCTTAAAAACCCTAATTGGACAAGAATAAGCCTAGGGAGGACGAAAATTACCTAAATGTACATCCAATGACACAAATGAACTTATTGGATGCACAAGATTGGTTAAAAACCCTAATTGGACAAGAATAAGCCTAGGGAGGACGAAAATGACCTAAATGTTGATCCAATGACACAAACACACCTATTTTGATGAACAAGAGTACTTAAAAACCCTAATTAGACAAGAATAAGACTAGGGAGGACGAAAATGACCTAAATGTTCATCCAATGACACAAACACACCTATTGGATGCACAAGATTGGTTAAAAATCCTAATTTGTAAAGAATAAGCCTAGGGAGGACGAAAATGACCTAAATGTTCATCCAATGAAACAAATGAACTTATTGGATGCACAAGATTGGTTAAAAACCCTAATTGGAAGAGAATAAGCCTAGGGAGGACGAAAATGACCTAAATGTTGATCCAATGACACAAACACACCTATTTTGATGCACAAGATTGCTTAAAAACCCTAATTAGACAAGAATAAGACTAGGGAGGACGAAAATGACCTAAATGTTCATCCAATGACACAAACACACCTATTGGATGCACAAGATTACTTAAAAACCCTAATTGGACAAGAATAAGCCTAGGGAAGACGAAAATGACCTAAATGTACATCCAATGACACAAACACACTTATTAGATGCACAAGATTGCTTAAAAACCCGAATTGGACAAGAATAAGCCTAGGGAGAACGAAAATGACCTAAATGTACATCCAATGACACAAATGAACTTATTGGATGCACAAGATTGGTTAAAAACCCTAATTGGACAAGAATAAGCCTATGGAGGACGAAAATGACCTAAATGTTCATCCAATGACACAAACACACCTATTGGATGCACCAGATTGGATAAAAACCCTAATTGGACAAGAATAAGCCTATGGAGGACGAAAATGACCTAAATGTTCATCCAATGACACAAACACACCTATTGGATGCACAAGATTGCTTAAGAACCCTAATTGGACAAGAATAAGCCTAGGGAAGACGAAAATGACCTAAATGTACATCCAATGACACAAACACACTTATTAGATGCACAAGATTGCTTAAAAACCCGAATTGGACAAGAATAAGCCTAGGGAGAACGAAAATGACCTAAATGTACATCCAATGACACAAATGAACTTATTGGATGCACAAGATTGGTTAAAAACACTAATTGGACAAGAATAAGCCTATGGAGGACAAAAATGACCTAAATGTTCATCCAATGACACAAACATACGTATTGGATGCACCAGATTACTTAAAAACCCTAATTGGACAAGAATAAGCTTAGGGAGGACGAAAATGACCTAAATGTTCATCCAATGACACAAACACACCTATTGGATGCACAAGATTACTTAAAAACCCTAATTGGACAAGAATAACCCTAGGGTGGACGAAAATGACCTAAATGTTCATCCAATGACACAAACACACTTATAGGATGCAAAAGATTGCTTAAAAACCCTAATTGGACAAGAATAAGCCGAGGGAAGACGAAAATGACCTAAATGTACATCCAATGACACAAATGAACTTATTGGATGCAGAAGATTGGTTAAAAACCCTAATTGGACAAGAATAAGCCTTTAGAGGACGAAAATGACCTAAATGTTCATCCAATGACACAAACACACCTATTGGATGCACAAGATTGCTTAAAAACCCTAATTAGACAAGAATAAGACTAGGGAGGACGAAAATGACCTAAATGTTTATCCAATGACACAAACACACTTATTGGATGCACAAGATTGCTTAAAAACCCTAATTGGACAAGAATAAGCCTAGGGAGGACGAAAATGACCTAAATGTACATCCAATGACACAAATGAACTTATTGGATGCACAAGATTGGTTAAAAACCCTAATTGGACAAAAAAAAGCCTATGGAGGACGAAAATGACCTAAATGTTCATCCAATGACACAAACACACCTATTGGATGCACAAGATTACTTAAAAACCCTAATTGGACAAGAATAAGCCTAGGGAGGACGAAAATGACCTAAATGTTCATCCAATGACACAAACACACTTATTAGATGCACAAGATTGCTTAAAAACCCTAATTGGAAAGAATAAGCCTAGGGAGGATGAAAATGACCTAAATGTACATCCAATGACACAAATGAACTTATTGGATGCACAAGATTGGTTAAAAACCCTAATTGGACAAGAATAAGCCTATGGAGGACGAAAATGACCTAAATGTTCATCCAATGACACAAACACACCTATTGGATGCACAAGATTACTTTAAAACCCCAATTGGACAAGAATAAGCCTAGGGAGGACGAAAATGACCTAAATGTTCATCCAATGACACAAACACACCTATTGGATGCACAAGATTACTTTAAAACCCTAATTGGACAAGAATAAGCCTAGGGAGGACGAAAATGACCTAAATGTTCATCCAATGACACAAACACACCTATTGGATGCACAAGATTACTTAAAAACCCTAATTGGACAAGAATACGACTAGGGAGGACGAAAATGACCTAAATGTTCATCCAATGACAGAAACACACCTATTGGATACACAAGATTGCTTAAAAACCATAATTGGAAAAGAATAAGACTAGGGAGGACGAAAATGCCCTAAATGTTCATCTAATGACACAAACACACCTATTGGATGCGCAAGATTGGTTAAAAACCCTAATTGGACAAGAATAAACCTAGGGAGGACGAAAATGACCTAAATGTTCATCCAATGACACAAACATACCTATTGGATGCACAAGATTACTTAAAAACCCTAATTGGACAAGAATAAGCCTAGGGAAGACGAAAATGACCTAAATGTACATCCAATGACACAAATGAACTTATTGGATGCACATGATTGGTTAAAAACCCTAATTGGACTAGAATAAGTCTTTGTAGGACGAAAATGACATAAATGTTCATCCAATGACACAAACACACTTATTGGATGCACAAGATTGCTTAAAAACCCTAATTGGAAAAGAATAAGACTAGGGAGGACGAAAATGACCTAAATGTTCATTCAATGACACAAACACACCTATTGGATGCACAAGATTACTTTAAAACCCCAATTGCACAAGAATAGGCCTAGGGAGGACGAAAATGACCTAAATGTTAATCCAATGGCACAAACACACCTATTGGATGCACAAGATTGCTTAAAAACCCTAATTGGAAAAGAATAAGACTAGGGAGGACGAAAATAACCTAAATGTTCATCCAATGACACAAACACACCTATTAGATGCACAAGATTACTTAAAAACCCTAAATGGACAAGAATAAGCCTAGGGAGGACGAAAATGATCTAAATGTTCATCCAACGACACAAACACACCTATTGGATGCACAAGATTACTTAAAAACCCTAATTGGATAAGAATAAGCCTAGGGAAGACGAAAATGACCTAAAGGTTCATCCAATGACACAAACATACCTATTGGATGCACAAGATTACTTAAAAACCCTAATTGGACAAGAATAAGCCTAGGAAAGAGGAAAATGACCTAAATGTACATCCAATGACACAAATGAACTTATTGGATGCACATGATTGGTTAAAAACCCTAATTGGACAAGAATAAGCCTTTGTAGGACGAAAATGACATAAATGTTCATCCAATGACACAAACACACTTATTGGATGCACAAGATTGCTTAAAAACCCTAATTGGGAAAGAATAAGACTAGGGAGGATGAAAATGACCTAAATGTTCATCCAATGAAACAAACACACCTATTGGATGCACAAGATTACTTAAAAACCCTAATTGGACAAGAATAAGCCTAGGGAAGACGAAAATGACCTAAATGTACATCCAATGACACAAACACACCTATTAGATGCACAAGATTACTTAAAAACCATAATTGGAAAAGAATAAGACTAGGGAGGACGAAAATGACCTAAATGTTCATCCAATGACACAAACACACCTATTGGATGCACAAGATTACTTAAAAACCCTAATTGAACAAGAATAAGACTAGGGAGGACGAAAATGACCTAAATGTTCATCCAATGACACAAACACACATATTAGATGCACAAGATTACTTAAAACCCTAATTGGACAAGAATAAGCCTAGGAATGACGAAAATGACCTAAATGTTCATCCAATGACACAAACACACCTACTGGATGCACAAGATTACTTAAAAATCCTAATTGGAAAAGAATAAGACTTAGGAGGACGAAAATGACCTAAATGTTCATCCAATGACACAAACACACCTATTGCATGCACAAGATATCTTAAAAACCCTAATTGGAAAAGAATAAGACTTGGGAGGACGAAAATGACCTAAATGTTCATCCAATGACACAAACACACCTATTAGATGCACAAGATTGGTTAAAAATCCTAATTTGTAAACAATAAGCCTAGGGAGGACGAAAATTACCTAAATGTTCATCCAATGACACAAATGAACTTATTGGATGCACAAGATTGGTTAAAAACCCTAATTGGACAAGAATAAGCCTTTAAAGGACGAAAATGACCTAAATGTTCATCCAATGACACAAACACACCTATTGGATGCACAAGATTGCTTAAAAACCCTAATTAGACAAGAATAAGACTAGGGAGGACGAAAATGACCTAGATGTTCATCCAATGACACAAACACACTTATTGGATGCACAAGATTGCTTAAAAACCCTAATTGGACAAGAATAAGCCTACGGAGGACGAAAATTACCTAAATGTACATCCAATGACACAAATGAACTTATTGGATGCACAAGATTGGTTAAAAACCCTAATTGGACAAGAATAAGCCTAGGGAGGACGAAAATGACCTAAATGTTGATCCAATGACACAAACACACCTATTTTGATGAACAAGAGTACTTAAAACCCTAATTAGACAAGAATAAGACTAGGGAGGACGAAAATGACCTAAATGTTCATCCAATGACACAAACACACCTATTGGATGCACAAGATTGGTTAAAAATCCTAATTTGTAAAGAATAAGCCTAGGGAGGACGAAAATGACCTAAATGTTCATCCAATGAAACAAATGAACTTATTGGATGCACAAGATTGGTTAAAAACCCTAATTGGAAGAGAATAAGCCTAGGGAGGACGAAAATGACCTAAATGTTGATCCAATGACACAAACACACCTATTTTGATGCACAAGATTGCTTAAAAACCCTAATTAGACAAGAATAAGACTAGGGAGGACGAAAATGACCTAAATGTTCATCCAATGACACAAACACACCTATTGGATGCACAAGATTACTTAAAAACCCTAATTGGACAAGAATAAGCCTAGGGAAGACGAAAATGACCTAAATGTACATCCAATGACACAGACACCCCTATTAGATGCACAAGATTACTTAAAAACCCTAATTGGAAAAGAATAAGACTAGGGAGGACGAAAATGACCTAAATGTTCATCCAATGACACAAACACACCTATTAGATGCACAAGATTACTTAAAACCCTAATTGGACAAGAATAAGCCTAGGGATGACGAAAGTGACCTAAATGTTCATCCAATGACACAAACACACCTATTGCATGCACAAGATATCTTAAAAACCCTAATTGGAAAAGAATAAGACTTGGGAGGACGAAAATGACCTAAATGTTCATCCAATGACACAAACACACATATTGGATGCATAAGATTGGTTAAAAACCCTAATTGGACAAGAATAAACCTAGGGAGGACGAAAATGACCTAAATGTTCATCCAATGACACAAACACACTTATTAGATGCACAAGATAGCTTAAAAACCCAAATTGGACAAGAAGAAGGCTAGGGAGGACGAAAATCACCTAAATGTACATCCAATGACACAAATGAACTTATTGGATGCACAAGATTGGTTAAAAACCCTAATTGGACAAGAATAAGCCTATGGAGGACGAAAATGACCTAAATGTTCATCCAATGACACAAACACACCTATTGGATGCACAAGATTACTTTAAAACCCCAATTGGACAAGAATAAGCCTAGGGAGGACGAAAATGACCTAAATGTTCATCCAATGACACAAACACACCTATTGGATGCACAAGATTACTTTAAAACCCTAATTGGACAAGAATAAGCCTAGGGAGGACGAAAATGACCTAAATGTTCATCCAATGACACAAACACCCCTATTAGATGCACAAGATTACTTAAAAACCCTAATTGGAAAAGAATAAGACTAGGGAGGACGAAAATGACCTAAATGTTCATCCAATGACACAAACACACCTATTAGATGCACAAGATTACTTAAAACCCTAATTGGACAAGAATAAGCCTAGGGATGACGAAAATGACCTAAATGTTCATCCAATGACACAAACACACCTACTGGATGCACAAGATTACTTAAAAATCCTAATTGGAAAAGAATAAGACTTAAGAGGACGAAAATGATCTAAATGTTCATCCAATGACACAAACACACCTATTGCATGCACAAGATATCTTAAAAACCCTAATTGGAAAAGAATAAGACTTGGGAGTACGAAAATGACCTAAATGTTCATCCAATGACACAAACACACATATTGGATGCACAAGATTGGTTAAAAACCCTAATTGGACAAGAATAAGACTTGGGAGGACGAAAATGACCTAAATGTTCATCCAATGACACAAACACACCTATTAGATGCACAAGATTGGTTAAAAATCCCAATTTGTAAACAATAAGCCTAGGGAGGACGAAAATTACCTAAATGTTCATCCAATGACACAAATGAACTTATTGGATGCACAAGATTGGTTAAAAACCCTAATTGGACAAGAATAAGCCTTTAAAGGACGAAAATGACCTAAATGTTCATCCAATGACACAAACACACCTATTGGATGCACAAGATTGCTTAAAAACCCTAATTAGACAAGAATAAGACTAGGGAGGACGAAAATGACCTAGATGTTCATCCAATGACACAAACACACTTATTGGATGCACAAGATTGCTTAAAAACCCTAATTGGACAAGAATAAGCCTAGGGAGGACGAAAATGACCTAAATGTACATCCAATGACACAAATGAACTTATTGGATGCACAAGATTGGTTAAAAACCCTAATTGGACAAAAAAAAGCCTATGGAGGACGAAAATGACCTAAATGTTCATCCAATGACACAAACACACCTATTGGATGCACAAGATTACTTAAAAACCCTAATTGGACAAGAATAAGCCTAGGGAGGACGAAAATGACCTAAATGTTCATCCAATGACACAAACACACTTATTAGATGCACAAGATTGCTTAAAAACCCTAATTGGAAAGAATAAGCCTAGGGAGGATGAAAATGACCTAAATGTACATCCAATGACACAAATGAACTTATTGGATGCACAAGATTGGTTAAAAACCCTAATTGGACAAGAATAAGCCTATGGAGGACGAAAATGACCTAAATGTTCATCCAATGACACAAACACACCTATTGGATGCACAAGATTACTTTAAAACCCCAATTGGACAAGAATAAGCCTAGGGAGGACGAAAATGACCTAAATGTTCATCCAATGACACAAACACACCTATTGGATGCACAAGATTACTTTAAAACCCTAATTGGACAAGAATAAGCCTAGGGAGGACGAAAATGACCTAAATGTTCATCCAATGACACAAACACACCTATTGGATGCACAAGATTACTTAAAAACCCTAATTGGACAAGAATAAGCCTAGGGAAGACGAAAATGACCTAAATGTACATCCAATGACACAAACACACTTATTAGATGCACAAGATTGCTTAAAAACCCTAATTGGACAAGAATAAGCCTAGGGAGGACGAAAATGACCTAAATATACATCCAATGACACAAATGAACTTATTGGATGCACAAGATTGGTTAAAAACCCTAATTGGACAAGAATAAGCCTATGGAGGACGAAAATGACCTAAATGTTCATCCAATGACACAAACACACCTATTGGATGCACAAGATAACTTAAAAACCCTAATTGGACAAGAATAAGCCTAGGGAGGATGAAAATGACCTAAATCTTCCTCCAACGACACAAACACACCTATTGGATGCAGAAGATTGCTTAAAAACCCTAATTAGACAAGAATAAGACTAGGGAGGACGAAAATGACCTAAATGTTCATCCAATGACACAAACACACCTATTGGATGCACAAGATTACTTAAAAACCCTAATTGGACAAGAATAAGCTTAGGGAAGACGAAAATGACCTAAATGTACATCCAATGACACAAATGAAATTATTGGATGCACAAGATTGGTTCAAAACCCTAATTGGACAAGAATAAGCCTATGGAGGACGAAAATGACCTAAATGTTCATCCAATGACACAAACACACCTATTGGATGCACAAGATAACTTAAAAACCCTAATTGGACAAGAATAAGCCTAGGGAGGATGAAAATGACCTAAATGTTCCTCCAACGACACAAACACACCTATTGGATGCAGAAGATTGCTTAAAAACCCTAATTAGACAAGAATAAGACTAGGGAGGACGAAAATGACCTAAATGTTCATCCAATGACACAAACACACCTATTGGATGCACAAGATTACTTAAAAACCCTAATTGGACAAGAATAAGCCTAGGGAAGACGAAAATGACCTAAATGTACATCCAATGACACAAATGAACTTATTGGATGCACAAGATTGGTTAAAAGCCCTAATTGGACAAGAATAAGCCTATGGAGGACAAAAATGACCTAAATGTTCATCTAATGACACAAACACACCTATTGGATGCACAAGATTACTTAAAAACCCTAATTGGACAAGAATAAGCCTAGGGAGGATGAAAATGACCTAAATGTTCCTCCAACGACACAAACACACCTATTGGATGCACAAGATTGCTTAAAAACCCTAATTAGACAAGAATAAGACTAGGGAGGACGAAAATGACCTAAATGTTCATCCAATGACACAAACACACCTATTGGATGCACAAGATTACTTAAAAACCCTAATTGGACAAGAATAAGCCTAGGGAAGACGAAAATGATCTAAATGTACATCCAATGACACAAATGAACTTATTGGATGCACAAGATTGGTTAAAAACCCTAATTGGACAAGAATAAGCCTATGGAGGACGAAAATGACCTAAATGTTCATCCAATGACACAAACACACCTGTTGGATGCACAAGATTACTTAAAAACCCTAATTGGACAAGAATAAGCCTAGGGAGTATGAAAATGACCTAAATGTTCATCCAATGACACAAACACACCTATTGGATGCACAAGATTTCTTAAAAACCCTAATTGGAAAAGAATAAGACTAGGGAGGACGAAAATGACCTAAATGTTCATCCAATGACACAAACACACCTATTGGATGCACAAGATTACTTAAAAACCCTAATTGGACAAGAATAAGCCTAGGGAAGACGAAAATGACCTAAAGGTTCATCCAATGACACAAACATACCTATTGGATGCACAAGATTACTTAAAAACCCTAATTGGACAAGAATAAGCCTAGGGAAGACGAAAATGACCTAAATGTACATCCAATGACACAAATGAACTTATTGGATGCACATGATTGGTTAAAAACCCTAATTGGACTAGAATAAGTCTTTGTAGGACGAAAATGACATAAATGTTCATCCAATGACACAAACACACTTATTGGATGCACAAGATTGCTTAAAAACCCTAATTGGAAAAGAATAAGACTAGGGAGGACGAAAATGACCTAAATGTTCATTCAATGACACAAACACACCTATTGGATGCACAAGATTACTTTAAAACCCCAATTGCACAAGAATAGGCCTAGGGAGGACGAAAATGACCTAAATGTTAATCCAATGGCACAAACACACCTATTGGATGCACAAGATTGCTTAAAAACCCTAATTGGAAAAGAATAAGACTAGGGAGGACGAAAATAACCTAAATGTTCATCCAATGACACAAACACACCTATTAGATGCACAAGATTACTTAAAAACCCTAAATGGACAAGAATAAGCCTAGGGAGGACGAAAATGATCTAAATGTTCATCCAACGACACAAACACACCTATTGGATGCACAAGATTACTTAAAAACCCTAATTGGATAAGAATAAGCCTAGGGAAGACGAAAATGACCTAAAGGTTCATCCAATGACACAAACATACCTATTGGATGCACAAGATTACTTAAAAACCCTAATTGGACAAGAATAAGCCTAGGAAAGAGGAAAATGACCTAAATGTACATCCAATGACACAAATGAACTTATTGGATGCACATGATTGGTTAAAAACCCTAATTGGACAAGAATAAGCCTTTGTAGGACGAAAATGACATAAATGTTCATCCAATGACACAAACACACTTATTGGATGCACAAGATTGCTTAAAAACCCTAATTGGGAAAGAATAAGACTAGGGAGGATGAAAATGACCTAAATGTTCATCCAATGAAACAAACACACCTATTGGATGCACAAGATTACTTAAAAACCCTAATTGGACAAGAATAAGCCTAGGGAAGACGAAAATGACCTAAATGTACATCCAATGACACAAACACACCTATTAGATGCACAAGATTACTTAAAAACCATAATTGGAAAAGAATAAGACTAGGGAGGACGAAAATGACCTAAATGTTCATCCAATGACACAAACACACCTATTGGATGCACAAGATTACTTAAAAACCCTAATTGAACAAGAATAAGACTAGGGAGGACGAAAATGACCTAAATGTTCATCCAATGACACAAACACACATATTAGATGCACAAGATTACTTAAAACCCTAATTGGACAAGAATAAGCCTAGGAATGACGAAAATGACCTAAATGTTCATCCAATGACACAAACACACCTACTGGATGCACAAGATTACTTAAAAATCCTAATTGGAAAAGAATAAGACTTAGGAGGACGAAAATGACCTAAATGTTCATCCAATGACACAAACACACCTATTGCATGCACAAGATATCTTAAAAACCCTAATTGGAAAAGAATAAGACTTGGGAGGACGAAAATGACCTAAATGTTCATCCAATGACACAAACACACCTATTAGATGCACAAGATTGGTTAAAAATCCTAATTTGTAAACAATAAGCCTAGGGAGGACGAAAATTACCTAAATGTTCATCCAATGACACAAATGAACTTATTGGATGCACAAGATTGGTTAAAAACCCTAATTGGACAAGAATAAGCCTTTAAAGGACGAAAATGACCTAAATGTTCATCCAATGACACAAACACACCTATTGGATGCACAAGATTGCTTAAAAACCCTAATTAGACAAGAATAAGACTAGGGAGGACGAAAATGACCTAGATGTTCATCCAATGACACAAACACACTTATTGGATGCACAAGATTGCTTAAAAACCCTAATTGGACAAGAATAAGCCTACGGAGGACGAAAATTACCTAAATGTACATCCAATGACACAAATGAACTTATTGGATGCACAAGATTGGTTAAAAACCCTAATTGGACAAGAATAAGCCTAGGGAGGACGAAAATGACCTAAATGTTGATCCAATGACACAGACACACCTATTTTGATGAACAAGAGTACTTAAAAACCCTAATTAGACAAGAATAAGACTAGGGAGGACGAAAATGACCTAAATGTTCATCCAATGACACAAACACACCTATTGGATGCACAAGATTGGTTAAAAATCCTAATTTGTAAAGAATAAGCCTAGGGAGGACGAAAATGACCTAAATGTTCATCCAATGAAACAAATGAACTTATTGGATGCACAAGATTGGTTAAAAACCCTAATTGGAAGAGAATAAGCCTAGGGAGGACGAAAATGACCTAAATGTTGATCCAATGACACAAACACACCTATTTTGATGCACAAGATTGCTTAAAAACCCTAATTAGACAAGAATAAGACTAGGGAGGACGAAAATGACCTAAATGTTCATCCAATGACACAAACACACCTATTGGATGCACAAGATTACTTAAAAACCCTAATTGGACAAGAATAAGCCTAGGGAAGACGAAAATGACCTAAATGTACATCCAATGACACAGACACCCCTATTAGATGCACAAGATTACTTAAAAACCCTAATTGGAAAAGAATAAGACTAGGGAGGACGAAAATGACCTAAATGTTCATCCAATGACACAAACACACCTATTAGATGCACAAGATTACTTAAAACCCTAATTGGACAAGAATAAGCCTAGGGATGACGAAAGTGACCTAAATGTTCATCCAATGACACAAACACACCTATTGCATGCACAAGATATCTTAAAAACCCTAATTGGAAAAGAATAAGACTTGGGAGGACGAAAATGACCTAAATGTTCATCCAATGACACAAACACACATATTGGATGCATAAGATTGGTTAAAAACCCTAATTGGACAAGAATAAACCTAGGGAGGACGAAAATGACCTAAATGTTCATCCAATGACACAAACACACTTATTAGATGCACAAGATAGCTTAAAAACCCTAATTGGACAAGAAGAAGGCTAGGGAGGACGAAAATCACCTAAATGTACATCCAATGACACAAATGAACTTATTGGATGCACAAGATTGGTTAAAAACCCTAATTGGAAAAGAATAAGCCTATGGAGGACGAAAATGACCTAAATGTTCATCCAATGACACAAACACACCTATTGGATGCACAAGATTACTTTAAAACCCCAATTGGACAAGAATAAGCCTAGGGAGGACGAAAATGACCTAAATGTTCATCCAATGACACAAACACACCTATTGGATGCACAAGATTACTTTAAAACCCTAATTGGACAAGAATAAGCCTAGGGAGGACGAAAATGACCTAAATGTTCATCCAATGACACAAACATACCTATTGGATGCACAAGATTACTTAAAAACCCTAATTGGACAAGAATACGACTAGGGAGGACGAAAATGACCTAAATGTTCATCCAATGGCACAACACACACCAATTGAATGCACAAGATTGCTTAAAAACCCTAATTGGAAAAGAACAAGACTAGGGAGGACGAAAATTACCTAAATGTTCATCCAATGACACAAACACACATATTGGATGCATAAGATTGGTTAAAAACCCTAATTGGACAAGAATAAACCTAGGGAGGACGAAAATGACCTAAATGTTCATCCAATGACACAAACACACCTATCGAATGCACAAGATTGGTTAAAAACGATAATTGGACAAGAATAAGCCTTTGGTGGACGAAAATGACGTAATTGTTCATCCAATGACACAAACAAACCTATTGGATGCACAAGATTGCTTAAAAACCATAATTGGAAAAGAATAAGATTAGGGAGGACGAAAATGACATAAATGTTCATCCAATGACAAAAACACACCTATTAGATGCACAACATTACTTAAAAACCCTAATTGGACAAGAATAATCCTAGGGAGGACGAAAATGACCTAAATGTTCATCCAATGACACAAACACACCTATTGGATGCACAAGATTGCTTAAAAACCCTAATTGGAAAAGAATAAGACTTGGGAGGACGAAAATGACCTAAATGTTCATCCAATGACACAAACACACCTATTGGATGCACAAGATTGGTTAAAAATCCTAATTTGTAAACAATAAGCCTAGGGAGGACGAAAATTACCTAAATGTTCATCCAATGACACAAATGAACTTATTGGATGCACAAGATTGGTTAAAAACCCTAATTGGGCAAGAATAAGCCTTTAAAGGACGAAAATGACCTAAATGTTCATCCAATGACACAAACACACCTATTGGATGCACAAGATTACTTAAAAACCCTAATTGGACAAGAATAAGCCTAGGGAAGACGAAAATGACCTAAATGTACATCCTGTTGGTACCAGTAACCTCTGTTAAATGAAAATTATGCGGAAGATTACCTATTTTTAGAGATATGCGCAGCAGTTTAACAAATCGTACATTTATTAAACATAGCATCAAATAAGGTCCCAAAACTACAATATAAATGAATGCAAAAAGTATATGGATCAAAGAATATGTTGAGAGATGCACCAGTTACGTTTATTATTCAAGATATTGATTCACGTACAGTCATGCTAGAAACAGTCTTTCATGTAATATCAAAATATGCAGAAAGATATTCAAGTACTCAATCAATATCAAACAAATACACAATGCAGAAATTAAAAAGAGATAAGGGTAAGAAAGATTGTACGCAGTGATTTATACTGGTTCAGCCGTTGTTGAACGACCTACGTCCAGTCCCAAGATCAAATCCAATCTTGGCCTTTCCTATTGAATATCTCAGAATCCGTTTACAGATATTCTAGCTCCTCGCCTATCAATCTAAAACGATTCTTTCTATTCTATCCTTATCTCCCTGAATCCCAGAGTTTATCTCCCATAAACTCTTCCAAGATTACAGTCAAGTTTCTTCTTGATGAGACCTCTCAATCACAGAAGATAACCACCAGTTAAGACTGGATTTCTCAATGTTATTTGTTTTAAGAATTTGTTTACAGATTTTTCTAAACAGAAATTACACAGAAATTTCTTCAGCAGTCTTCTTCTCTAAAGTTGTTTCTCCAGCAATCTTTCTCAGTTCTTGTTGATCATGAAAGATGAATCTTCATGACTGAAAAAGTAATGTTCAAAGTTATTTCACAGTGAGAAACAAAGATATCAGATAGTTATGTGTACGTTGTTGTATATCTTAGAAGAAGAGAATGAAAAACAGTTTATATAGTTTCAGGAAAAACAACATATGCATCGATTTACCCAATCGGTTCATTAAAGTCATAATGCTGGGTAATCGATTTCCTCAATCGATTTCGCGAGTCTTGTTTTTCTTGAATCTTGAAACTGTACATTCTAATCGATTTACTCAATCGATTATTTTAAGTAGTTCTTCAGACTTTGATGACAGTATATAATTAAATCGATTTGCAGAATCGACTTGATGTGTTTTGTTCAAACAACGAGATCAAAACCATCGATGTGCTTAATCGATTTAACCATTCAGTCATCTCTGTTTATAAAACTTTTTATGTCAATCGATTGTGCCAATCGATTGTGGACTTTAAGTCTGAAGTACTTTTCATCAGTTGGGTTATTCAATCGATTTACCAAGTCGATTGATACCAACATTTATAACCCAGATGTATATAAGCAGATTGTAGTAATCGATTGTGTATGTTCCAGACCTAAGTTATTTTGAAACTTGTTTTAGTGAATCGATTGGCCTAATCGATTTAGTAAACAGGTTTGGCTCTGGGACATTAACAATCGGTTGGTTCAATCGATGTAGACAAAACAAAATTAAAGATGTGATTATTTCAATCGATTTGCCAAATCGATTGCCTGCAAAACGTGCTACTGACTTGCACATTTTAATTTTAGTAAGAATGTCAATCGATTTGTCTAATCGATGTAAACAATCAGTTCAGTCTTAGTGATTTACTCAATCGATGTGCCTAATCGATTTGTGGCAAACTAGCTCTCTGACTTGCACAATTTATTTTCCAATATGTGTAGCAATCGATTTGGAGAATCGATTGATAGCCCGTTTGATTTCTTCAAGGATGTACAAATCGATTGTGCTAATCGATTGGGTAACACCAAACTTTACAAACCTATTCAACCCTGTTAAAGAATCGATTGTACTAATCGATGTGCTCATGGATCATCAAGATTTTGTTGATTCCTTGAGTTCCAAGCAATTGTCTCGAGTATGTAGGATTGAATTTGTTGTTCCTGAAATTTTTCTCAGTTGACAGTGTTAGATGTATTTCAAATTGGATGCCTGTCAATAACATCAAAAACGAACATATGTCTAACAATCTCCCCCTTTTAACTTGATTTAAGTGACAAACATGCAATTTTAACTTGAGAGAAAAAAAATTCAAGGGAATTATAATTAACAGTTTTAGTAGAGCTCCCCCTAAGTTCAATATTCATAGAGAGTAAAGATAAGGATTAGAGCAATAAAACTGATAAAAGAAATTACAGTTACCACAAGTTATAATTTCTCTCCCCCTTTTGTCAGTTAAGGCAAAAAGTGGTGAAAGAGAAATGTTTGCTCCCCCTGAGGTTGTAGCAAACCTGAATACTGCTCTACAAAGAATCTAGAAAAGATTAGTAATAACAAGCAGTAATGCCAGTAATATTATAACTTAGTTGAAAACAATTTTGGAATAATGTACAAAATATAAACAGATTATGGCGCGCACTAGACAATATGAAAATGAAATGCTGCAGTTGAAATGATTAACAATCTCAAGGTTCATTAATCAAAAGGAATTACATTCATCATGATCATTACAAAAGGAAAGCAAAAAAACAAAGACAAAAAAAAGAAGCCTAAGGTCCTAAACGCCTAGAGATGCTGGTCCTCATTATTAGCAGGGGATGAGGCTGAGACCGCTGTATTAACCTCAGCAGGTGTCTCCTCACCATGAGTTGCAGCAACCTCTACTGGTGTTGGAGCAGGTTCTCCAGCCGCCTGTCTTCCTATTTCAACAACATCGCTGAAGGACAACTTAATGCCCAGATGTTCCTGAATAGCTGCCACGTCTTGCGCCATCTGATTTTGGTCTGCTTGAATCTTCTGAATAGCAGCTTCAATCCTTTCATGAGATGCCTCCATCTTAGCGTTGTGAACTTCTTGTGCTGCCATAAATTCAAGCAGTTTGGTGAGCACTTCCGATTCTGCTGAAACATTCTCCGCAGCAGGTTGTTCAACACCTTGCTGGGTTTGTTCAGTAGAAGTCTGAGGTCGCTTCCAAACTCCATTGACTTTTCGCAGCTGCATTTGGTTCACGATGGATTCACCAAATGTTAGGACGGTCTTCGAAACTTCTTCACCCTTCAGAGATACCTTGAAGTGAGTGAGAATCTTCGTGACGAGCTGTGGATACGGAAGTACCAACTTCCCTTGAGCAGCCTCTAGCATGTGCCTGAGAACAATCCATGCCCAGCTCATCTTAAGCTCTTTGCATAGACCCCACAGTAGCACGATATCCAGCCGTTGCACAACTGCGTGATTTCCGGAACGTGGAACCAGCATCCGGGTGAGGGCGTACATCAGCATCCGTTGCTGAACCTTCATCTGGCCTATAGGGAGTGAAACAGATTCCACGAACCCTTCGACCATAAGATCCTGCACAGCTGCTTGCCTATCCAGATACTCTTCCCATCCGTCGTCATCAGCGTCTGCTTCGGTGCTGCCATCCACTGAGTTTCCAAAGTAGGGAAGTCCTGACAGAGTAGAGAACTCTTCGAAAGACATCGAAATCTTCTTCACTTTGACAATTGCTTTGAAGCCGGTGTCGGTCATCTTGAAATTTGAGTAGAATATCCGAATAAGATTCAGATACGTATCAAGCGAACAAGATAAGAAGTCTTCTAAACCATGAAACCGGAGATGGTTTTGAAACAAAAAACCATTACTGTCGAAGTAGCTGAAGTCCAAGACGCGAGCTTCGTGTATTTTCCGATTGACAAAAGCTTGCGGAAGTTTGAATTCATCAGCTTGATTAGGTGGAGGAGCAGTTGATTTCTTTGGAGTAGTCTTTTTCTGTGGAGTATTCTTTTTCTTTTTCCTTTGCGATATTTCCTTCATTGCGTCAGCGAGCAATTTTTCAGTCGGAGCTTCCTTTCTCTTTTTGGGTTTACCTTGATCAGGGGCAATACCTTTACCCTTATCTTGAGATGCAATTTTGTGTGTAGGTATTGGTACCTGTTTTGGAAGAGTGGGTGGTGGAGACGGAGTCCTCCCACTAGATGAAGAAGATGAAGGTGAAAGAGAAGGGGTTCGGGGTTGAGTTTGCTTAACACGAGCCATTTGAAAAAAAATCGTGACACGATGAAGATTTGAAGGAAAGAAAAGTGTTTGGGAGTTGAAAACAGAGACTTTTTGAGAAATATTGCAGAAAACTGAAGTTGCAATCGATTAGGAAAAGTGATTGGAAATGGATGGAAAATCGATTGTCACTGTTCCTTTTATAGAAAAAAATCCAGAAATCGATTTCTCCAATCGATTTGATGACCGTTACTGGGGAAGATCAATCAACAGAGCCGTTAGATCCGGCAACGGCTAGTAAAAACTGTAACGGTAACTATGCCAATCGATTACCCAAATCGATTCATGAAGTTACGCAATCGATTACCCAAATCGATTTCGTATCAACTTGACAGTTTTCACATCAGTTTAACTCAGAATTCACTTCAACAACTAACTCAGAGTCGATGTCCCCAATCGATTCTTTTAACAAAAATCAACAAGCTCAATCGATTTCCCAAATCGATTTCGAGCAATTTCAGACGACTTTCATCTCAGTTCAGAAGATACCTGCCTCAGCATCGATTTACCAAATCGATTCTTTTAAAGAAATAAAAACCACATATAAATCAATCGATTTCCCAAATCGATTTCGTGTTCACAGTTTTGATAAAAAATAGACATATTATGGGTCACATCGATTAGAGCAATCGATTGTGTAACACATTTTCATGTGTAATCACAGGACAATCGATTTAGCCAATCGATTTGACACATAAATCAGATCTGACTAGGATCAATTATGCCTAATTTCATCCTAATGTGACGGAAGCTTTCCTTTGGCAATGCTTTGGTGAAGATGTCTGCTAGCTGTTCAGTTGTGTTGACGTATTCCAACTTGATATTCCCACACTGAAACTGATCTCGAATGAAGTGATGCCGAATCTCAATATGCTTGGTCCTGGAATGCATAACTGGGTTCTTAGTGATACTGATCGCACTTGTGTTGTCGCACAAGATAGGAACAGTTCCTAAGTCCACACCAAAGTCTAACAAATGCTGTTTCATCCACATGATCTGAGCACCGCAACTTCCAGCTGCAATGTACTCAGCTTCTCCTGTTGACAAAGCGATACGGGTTTGCTTTTTGCTGAACCAAGATACAAGTGAATTACCCAGCAAATGACAAGTACCAGAGGTACTCTTCCTATCCAGTTTGCACCCTGCAAAATCTGAATCTGAATACCCAACCAAAGAACAAGTTGATCCCTTAGGATACCATAAACCAAGGTTCCTAGTTCCAACTAAATACCTGAAAATCCTCTTAATTGCACTAAGGTGAGACTCTTTAGGATTTGATTGATACTTCGCACACAAACAAACACTGAACATGATGTCAGGCCTGCTTGCTGTGAGATAGAGCAATGATCCTATCATGCCTCTATACCTTGTAACATCCACTGGTTTACCCAACTCATCTCTATCTAAAAGGTTTCCTTGGCTCATAGGAGTATCAATGGGCTTGAAGCTATCAAAGGACAAATTTCTTTATCAGGTCATTACAATATTTTGTTTGACTAATGAAGATACCTTGCTTGCTTTGGTTAATTTGAAATCCCAAAAAGTATGACAGTTCACCCATCATTGACATTTCAAATTGACCTTTCATTAGATTTTCAAAATTTTTGCATAGCTTATCATTTGTAGATCCAAATATTATGTCATCAACATAAACTTGGACCAGCAAGATATCTTTATCAGTAGTTTGTATGAAAAGAGTTTTATCCACATTTCCTCTTAAGAAATTTTGTGAAATGAGAAAGTTGCTAAGTTTCTCATACCAAGCTCTAGGGGCTTGTTTCAATCCATAGAGAGCTTTTGTTAACTTGTAGACATGATTTGGAAATTCTGTATTTTCAAAACCAGGTGTTTGGCTAACAAAAACTTCCTCTTGGATCTCACCATTGAGAAAGGCACTTTTCACATCCATTTGATAAAGCTTAAAGTCCATTATACAAGCATAAGCAAGGAGGATTCTAATGGCTTCTAGTCTTGCTACAGGGGCATAGGTTTCATCAAAATCTATTCCCTCCTCTTGGTTATAACCCTTGGCCACTAACCTAGCTTTATTTCTAGTTATAACACCATTCTCATCTAGCTTGTTCCTAAACACCCACCTAGTTCCTATGATATGCTGGTTTTCTGGTTTAGGTACTAGCTGCCACACTTTGTTCCTCTCAAACTGGTTTAACTCCTCTTGCATGGCTACTATCCAGTCAGGGTCCAAAAGAGCTTCTTTAATGTTTTTGGGTTCTACTTGGGAAACAAAGGCTGTAAGGTTGCAAAATTCTCTAAGGGATTTTCTGGTTGAAACACCTTTTGAAATCTCTCCAATAATATTGTCTATGGGATGGTTCTTGGCAAACTTCCACTCTTTGGGTAGATCGTCTTCCCTAATTGGTTCTACGCAGTCAGGATTGGTTGGAGGTTCAGGTTCACTGGTTTCTACAGGTTCAGAATCAACAATATCGTCCAATGAGTTACCAACTATAGTAAGAGTGCTGTTCAAGTTTTCATCAAATTTGACATGGACAGACTCCTCTATAGTTTTGGTTCTTTTATTGTAGATTCTATAGGCCTTACTAACCTGGGAATACCCCAAAAAGATGCCCTCGTCTGCTTTAGGATCAAATTTACCTAGATGTCCCTTGCCATTGTTTAACACAAAGCACTTACACCCAAAAATCCTAAAGTAGGAGATGTTAGGCTTTCTCCCTTTGTATAACTCATAAGGAGTTTTCTTAAGAAAGGGCCTAATCAACACTCTATTGATAACATGTGTGGCAGTGTTAATTGCATCAGCCCAGAAATACTTGGGAGTATTTGAGTCTTTCAGCATGGTCCTAGCCAACTCTTCTAAAGACCTATTCTGTCTCTCCACTACACCATTCTGCTGAGGTGTCCTAGGGGCTGAAAACATGTGATGTATGCCATTCTCTTCACAGTAAGTATCAAAAGAATCATTTTGGAATTCACCTCCATGATCACTCTTGATGGATATAATTTTCTGACTTGTTTCATTTTGAACTAATTTTGCAAACTTTTTAAAAACAGAAAAAGTATCACTTTTATGAGTCAGAAAATACGTCCATGTGAAACGAGAATAATCATCGATCAACACAAATCCATACAAGTTACCACCAAAACTTCTAATCTGAGATGGTCCAAACAAATCCATGTGGATAAGTTGTAAAACCCTATTGGTTTTGACCATATCTATAGGGGGAAAGGAAGACTTAACAAGCTTGCTTTGCTCACAGGAGTCACACAGCCTATCTTTAGAAAACTTTCTATTGGGAAGGCCTATGACTAACTGCTTGCTAACAAGTCTATTCAGATGATCAATATGAATGTGTGCAATGCGTTTATGCCATAACCATGTTTCATCAGCATTTGATAATAAGCAACAGGCATAATTAACAGGCATATCAGTTAAATCTAACATGTATATATTATTAACTCTATTACCTACTAATTTCATGCTTTTATCATGCTTGTTTTCAATTGTGCAAGAGAGTGGTGAAAAGCTTACTTGAAAGCCATTGTCACACAGCTGACTTATACTTAGAAGGTTATGTTTCAGCCCTTCCACATATAAGACATTTTTAATTATGGCAGTTGATTTGCTGCCAATGTTACCTTCACCGCATATCTTGCCCTTGTTGTTATCGCCATACTTTACGAAACCACCTTCTTTCAGATTAAGGGACACAAACATTGATTTGTCCCCTGTCATATGCTTTGAGCATCCACTATCAAGATACCATTGGTGTTTTGTGGATCTCAAGCATACCTGCAATAGGATTAGAATTTGCATTTAGGTCCCCAATACAAATTGGGTCCTGGGGGTTAATTTTAACATCTTGTGTCTTAACTTTCCAAATCTGTTTACATCCTCTATTGGCAAGTCTTTTAAATTTGCAATTGTAAACAAAATGTCCTTTTCTACAACAGAAATGACAAGTGACAGCAGAGGATGCAAACTGTTTCGGTTTGACAAAGACATTATGCAAATGACTAGACTTAGCATATTTTTGGTGATGTTTAACATTTTCATAACCTATGCCATGTTTAGTCATATTCCGATTTGCATGCTTTTTACTATTAAAACCAAGTCCAGATTTTATATTGACACTTCTCTGGTTGCTAAGAATATCATTTAGTTTATCCTTGCTACTAGAGAGTTTCAATAAATCAGACTTCAATAATGCAACAGAATTCTCAAGATCAATGCATTTGGCAGATTTATCATGTGAGTCCTTTTTCAGTTGTTCACATAAGTCCTCAATCTTTTTATAATCATTTTTCATTTGATCATGCAATTTACATTGTTGTTCAAGCATTTTCTTAGTGTTTACTAATTGCTTAACAGATTTAACATATTCAGCATGCAGTTCGTTAAATGCATCTTGCAGTTCATCAAAAGAAGGATTATATTGAGAGCTTACCTCACTTTCTGATTCAGAATCCGTTTTAGCCATAAGACACAGATTTGCTTCTTCCGTTTCAGAAGATGTGGACGAATCTTCATTGTCATTCCACGCAATGTATGCTTTTCTGTTTTTCTGAGCTGGTTCCTTGCCTTTAGGTTTGGAATTTTTGTTCTTGTTCTGCAGCTTGTAACAATCTGCTTTTATATGACCAGGTTTGCCACATTCGTAGCATGTAACTGTTTTACTGTCATTGCTTTTCGAGCTGGATTGCTTTCTGAATTTACTGTCTTTCTTTTTCAGAAATTTCTTAAATCTTTTGACAAGTAGTCCCAGTTCAGGTTCTTCATCATCCTCACTGTTTGATTCATCTGAGCTAGTCTCACGTTCAGATTTGGACTGTTGTGTTTGGGCTTTCAACGACAATCCTTTACGTTTCCTGTCAATTTGCTCAGCTTCATTTAGTCGATGTAGTTCCATCTCATGCTTTCTCAGTTTTCCAAACAATGTAGCTATTGTCATGCTTCCTAGATCCTTGGATTCTGCAATGGCAGTGATTTTTGGCTGCCATTCTCTAGTCAAACATCTCATTATTTTACTAATTTGCTGATCATTATCAATCTCTTTGCCTAAGGCATTCAGGTTGTTGACTATGTGCGTGAATCGGGTCTGCATGTCGTTTACTGATTCTTCTTTCTTCATGCTAAACAATTCGTACTCGTGCATGAGAGTATTTATCCGAGCTCTCTTTACATCTGTGGTTCCTTCATGTGTTTGCTGAAGTGTATCCCACATTTGTTTTGCTGTTTTGCAATTTGAGACTCTGAAGAATTCATCATGACTCAAGGCTGCAGTTATGATGTTCTTTGCTTTGGCGTTGTACCCAACCTTCTTTTTGTCTTCATCAGTCCAGTCACTTTTTGGCTTTAGGATTGCTGATTCACCTGTACCTGCTATGGTTGGCACAAATGGTCCATTTTCTACAGCATCTAGAATATCAATACCACTAGCTTCAAGAAAAATTAACATGCGTTGTTTCCAATACATGTATGCGGCCCCGTTAAAAGCGGGAGGCCTAGCTAATGATGCACCCTCTCCTAGGAAATCAGAGGTCATGATTTTTGATGAGAGTTACTCTAACAAAAATTGGGTCTGATACCAATTGTTGGTACCAGTAACCTCTGTTAAATGAAAATTATGCGGAAGATTACCTATTTTTAGAGATATGCGTAGCAGTTTAACAAATCGTACATTTATTAAACATAGCATCAAATAAGGTCCCAAAACTACAATACAAATGAATGCACAAAGTATATGGATCAAAGAATATGTTGAGAGATGCACCAGTTACGTTTATTATTCAAGATATTGATTCACGTACAGTCATGCTAGAAACAGTCTTTCATGTAATATCAAAATATGCAGAAAGATATTCAAGTACTCAATCAATATCAAACAAATACACAATGCAGAAATTAAAAAGAGATAAGGGTAAGAAAGATTGTACGCAGTGATTTATACTGGTTCAGCCGTTGTTGAACGACCTACGTCCAGTCCCAAGATCAAATCCAATCTTGGCCCTTCCAATAGAATATCTCAGAATCCGTTTACAGATGTTCTAGCTCCTCGCCTATCAATCTAAAACGATTCTTTCTATTCTATCCTTATCTCCCTGAATCCCAGAGTTTATCTCCCATAAACTCTTCCAAGATTACAGTCAAGTTTCTTCTTGATGAGACCTCTCAATCACAGAAGATAACCACCAGTTAAGACTGGATTTCTCAATGTTATTTGTTTTAAGAATTTGTTTACAGATTTATCTAAACAGAAATTACACAGAAATTTCTTCAGCAGTCTTCTTCTCTAAAGTTGTTTCTCCAGCAATCTTTCTCAGTTCTTGTTGATCATGAAAGATGAATCTTCATGACTGAAAAAGTAATGTTCAAAGTTATTTCACAGTGAGAAACAAAGATATCAGAAAGTTATGTGTACGTTGTTGTATATCTTAGAAGAAGAGAATGAAAAACAGTTTATATAGTTTCAGGAAAAACAACATATGCATCGATTTACCCAATCGATTCATTAAAGTCATAATGCTGGGTAATCGATTTCCTCAATCGATTTCGCGAGTCTTGTTTTTCTTGAATCTTGAAACTGTACATTCTAATCGATTTACTCAATCGATTATTTTAAGTAGTTCTTCAGACTTTGATGACAGTATATAATTAAATCGATTTGCAGAATCGACTTGATGTGTTTTGTTCAAACAACGAGATCAAAACCATCGATGTGCTTAATCGATTTAACCATTCAGTCATCTCTGTTTAAAAAACTTTTTATGTCAATCGATTGTGCCAATCAATTGTGGACTTTAAGTCTGAAGTACTTTTCATCAGTTGGGTTATTCAATCGATTTACCAAGTCGATTGATACCAACATTTATAACCCAGATGTATATAAGCAGATTGTAGTAATCGATTGTGTATGTTCCAGACCTAAGTTATTTTGAAACTTGTTTTAGTGAATCGATTGGCCTAATCGATTTAGTAAACAGGTTTGGCTCTGGGACATTAACAATCGATTGGTTCAATCGATGTAGACAAAACAAAATTAAAGATGTGATTATTTCAATCGATTTGCCAAATCGATTGCCTGCAAAACGTGCTACTGACTTGCACATTTTAATTTTAGTAAGAATGTCAATCGATTTGTCTAATCGATGTAAACAATCAGTTCAGTCTTAGTGATTTACTCAATCGATGTGCCTAATCGATTTGTGGCAAACTAGCTCTCTGACTTGCATAATTTATTTTCCAATATGTGTAGCAATCGATTTGGAGAATCGATTGATAGCCCGTTTGATTTCTTCAAGGATGTACAAATCGATTGTGCTAATCGATTGGGTAACACCAAACTTTACAAACCTATTCAACCCTGTTAAAGAATCGATTGTACTAATCGATGTGCTCATGGATCATCAAGATTTTGTTGATTCCTTGAGTTCCAAGCAATTGTCTCGAGTATGTAGGATTGAATTTGTTGTTCCTGAAATTTTTCTCAGTTGACAGTGTTAGATGTATTTCAAATTGGATGCTTGTCAATAACATCAAAAACGAACATATGTCTAACACATCCAATGACACAAACACCCCTATTAGATGCACAAAATTACTTAAAAACCCTAATTGGAAAAGAATAAGACTAGGGAGGACGAAAATGACCTAAATGTTCATCCAATGACACAAACACACCTATTAGATGCACAAGATTACTTAAAACCCTAATTGGACAAGAATAAGCCTAGGGATGACGAAAATGACCTAAATGTTCATCCAATGACACAAACACACCTACTGGATGCACAAGATTACTTAAAAATACTAATTGGAAAAGAATAAGACTTAGGAGGACGAAAATGACCTAAATGTTCATCCAATGACACAAACACACCTATTGCATGCACAAGATATCTTAAAAACCCTAATTGGAAAAGAATAAGACTTGGGAGGACGAAAATGACCTAAATGTTCATCCAATGACACAAACACACCTATTAGATGCACAAGATTGGTTAAAAATCCTAATTTGTAAACAATAAGCCTAGGGAGGACGAAAATTACCTAAATGTTCATCCAATGACACAAATGAACTTATTGGATGCACAAGATTGGTTAAAAACCCTAATTGGACAAGAATAAGCCTTTAAAGGACGAAAATGACCTAAATGTTCATCCAATGACACAAACACACCTATTGGATGCACAAGATTGCTTAAAAACCCTAATTAGACAAGAATAAGACTAGGGAGGACGAAAATGACCTAGATGTTCATCCAATGACACAAACACACTTATTGGATGCACAAGATTGCTTAAAAACCCTAATTGGACAAGAATAAGCCTAGGGAGGACGAAAATGACCTAAATGTACATCCAATGACACAAACGAACTTATTGGATGCACAAGATTGGTTAAAAACCCTAATTGGACAAGAATAAGCCTAGGGAGGACGAAAATGACCTAAATGTTCATCCAATGACACAAACACACCTATTGGATGCACAAGATTGGTTAAAAACCCTAATTGGACAAGAATAAGCCTAGGGAGGACGAAAAATGACCTAAATGTTCATCCAATGACACAAATGAACTTATTGGATGCACAAGATTGGTTAAAAACCCTAATTGGACAAGAATAAGCCTTGGGAGGACGAAAATGACCTAAATGTTCATCCAATGACACAAATGAACTTATTGGAGGCACAAGATTGGTCAAAACCCTAATTGGACAAGAATAAGCCTAGGGAGGACGAAAATGACCTAAATGTTCATCCAATGACACAAATGAACTTATTGGATGCACAAGATTGGTTAAAAACCCTAATTGGACAAGAATAAGCCTAGGGAGGACGAAAATGACCTAAATGTTCATCAAATGACTAAACACTCCTATTGGATGCACAAGATTGGTTAGAAACCCTAATTGGACAAGAATAAGCCTAGGGAGGACGAAAATGACCTAAATGTACATCCAATGACACAAATGAACTTATTGGATGCACAAGATTGGTTAAAAACCCTAATTGGACAAGAATAAGCCTAGGGAGGACGAAAATGACCTAAATGTTCATCCAATGACACAAACACACCTATTGCATGCACAAGATTGCTTAAAAACCAAAATTGGACAAGAATAAGCCTAGGGAAGACAAAAATGACCTAAATGTACATCCAATGACACAAATGAACTTATTGGATGCACCAGATTGGTTAAAAACCCTAATTGGACAAAAATAAGCCTATGGAAGACGAAAATGACCTAAATGTTCATCCAATGACACAAACACACCTATTGGATGCACAAGATTGCTTAAAAACCCTAATTGGACAAGAATAAGCCTAGGGAGGACGAAAATGACCTAAATGTTCATCCAATGACACAAACACACTTATTAGATGCACAAGATTGCTTAAAAACCCTAATTGGACAAGAATAAGCCTAAGGAGGACGAAAATGACCTAAATGTACATCCAATGACACAAACACACCTACTGGATGCGCAAGATTTGTTAAAAACCCTAATTGGACAAGAATAAACCTAGGGAGGACGAAAATGAATTAAATGTACATCCAATGACACAAATGAACTTATTGGATGCACAAGATTGGTTAAAAACCCTAATTGGACAAGAATAAGCCTAGGGAGGACGAAAATGACCTAAATGTTCATCCAATGACACAAACACACCTATTGGATGCACAAGATTGGTTAAAAACCCTAATTGGACAAGAATAAGCCTAGGGAGGACCAAAATGACCTAAACGTTCATCCAATGACACAAATGAACTTATTGGATGCACAAGATTGGTTAAAAACCCTAATTGGACAAGAATAAGCCTAGGGAGGACGAAAATGACCTAAATGTTCATCCAATGACACAAATGAACTTATTGGATGCACAAGATTGGTTAAAAACCCTAATTGGACAAGAATAAGCCTAGGGTGGACTAAAATGACCTAAATGTTAATCCAATGACACAAATGAACTTTCCGGATGCACAAGATTGGTTAAAAACCCTAATTGGACAAGAATAAGCCTAGGGAGGACGAAAATGACCTAAATGTTCATCCAATGACACAAACACACCTATTGGATGCACAAGATTGGTTAAAAACCCTAATTGGACAAGAATAAGCCTAGGGAGGACAAAAATGACCTAAATGTACATCCAATGACACAAATGAACTTATTGGATGCACAAGATTGGTTAAAAACCCTAATTGGACAAGAATAAGCCTAGGGAGGACGAAAATGACCTAAATGTTCATCCAATGACACAAACACACCAATTGGATGCACAAGATTGGTTAAAAACCTTAATTGGACTAGAATAAGCCTAGGGAGGACGAAAATGACCTAAATGTTCATCCAATGACACAAATGAACTTATTGGATGCACAAGATTGCTTAAAAACCCTAATTGGACAAGAATAAGCCTAGGGAGGACGAAAATGACCTAAATGTTCATCCAATGACACAAATACACATATTGGAATCACAAGATTGGTTAGAAACCCTAATTGGACAAGAATAAGCCTAGCGAGGACGAAAATGACCTAAATGTTCATCCAATGACACAAACACACCTATTGGATGCACAAGATTGGTTAAAAACCCTAATTGGACAACAATAAGCCTAGGGAGGATGAAAATGACCTAAATGTTCATCTAATGACACAAACACACCTATTGGATGCACAAGATTGCTTAAAAACCCTAATTGGACAAGAATAAGCCTAGGGAGGACGAAAATGACCTAAATGTTCATCCAATGACACAAACACACCTATTGGATGCACAAGATTGGTTAAAAACCCTAATTGGACAAGAATAAGCCTTAGGAGGACGAAAATGACCTAAATGTTCATCCAATTACACAAATGAACTTATTGGATGCACAAGATTGGTTAAAAACCCTAATTGGACAAGAATAAGCCTAGGGAGGACGAAAATGACCTAAATGTTCATCCAATGACACAAATAAACTTATTGGATGCACAAGATTGGTTAAAAACCCTAATTGAACAACAATAAGCCCAGGGTTGACGAAAATGACCTAAATGTTCATCCAATGACACAAACACACCTATTGGATGCACAAGATTGGTTAGAAACCCTAATTGGTCAAGAATAAGCCTAGGGAGGACGCAAATGACCTAAATGTTCATCCAATGACACAAATGAACTTAATGGATGCACAAGATTGGTTGAAAACCCTAATTGGACAAGAATAAGCCTAGGGAGGACGAAAATGACCTAAATGTACATCCAATGACACAAATGAACTTATTGGATGCACAAGATTGGTTAAAAACCCTAATTGGACAAGAATAAGCCTAGGGAGGACGAAAATGACCTAAATGTTCATCCAATGACACAAACACATCTATTGGATGCACAAGATTGCTTAAAAACCCTAATTAGACAAGAATAAGACTAGGGAGGACGAAAATGACCTAAATGTTTATCCAATGACACAAACACACTTATTGGATGCACAAGATTGCTTAAAAACCCTAATTGGACAAGAATAAGCCTAGGGAGGACGAAAATGACCTAAATGTACATCCAATGACACAAATGAACTTATTGGATGCACAAGATTGGTTAAAAACCCTAATTGGACAAGAATAAGCCTGTGGAGGCCGAAAATGACCTAAATGTTCATCCAATGACACAAACACACCTATTGGATGCACAAGATTGCTTAAAAACCCTAATTAGACAAGAATAAGACTAGGGAGGACGAAAATGACCTAAATGTTCATCCAATGACACAAACACACCTATTAGATGCACAAGATTGCTTAAAAACCCTAATTGGACAAGAATAAGCCTAGGGAGGACGAAAATGACCTAAATGTTCATCTAATTACACAAACACACCTATTGGATATTGTTTAAAAACCCTAATTGGACAAGAATAAGCCTACGGAGGAAGAAAATGACCTAAATGTTCATCCAATGACACAAACACACCTATTGGATGCACAAGATTGCTTAAAAACCCTAATTGGAAAAGAATAAGACTAGGGAGGACGAAAATGACCTAAATGTTCATCCAATGACACAAACACACCTATTGGATGCACAAGATTACTTTAAAACCCCAATTGCACAAGAATAGGCCTAGGGAGGACGAAAATGACCTAAATGTTCATGCAATGACACAAACACACCTATTGGATGCACAAGATTACTTAAAAACCCTAATTGGACAAGAATAAGCCTAGGGAGGACAAAAATGACCTAAATGTTCATCCAATGACACAAACATACCTATTGGATGCACAAGATTACTTAAAAACCCTAATTGGACAAGAATACGACTAGGGAGGACGAAAATGACCTAAATGTTAATCCAATGGCACAAACACACCTATTGGATGCACAAGATTGCTTAAAAACCCTAATTGGAAAAGAATAAGACTAGGCAGGACGAAAATGACGTAAATGTTCATCCAATGACACAAACACACCTATTGGATGCACAAGATTGCTTAAAAACACTAATTAGACAAGAATAAGACTAGGGAGGACGAAAATGACCTAGATGTTCATCCAATGACACAAACACACTTATTGGATGCACAAGATTGCTTAAAAACCCTAATTGGACAAGAATAAGCCTAGGGAGGACGAAAATGACCTAAATGTACATCCAATGACACAAATGAACTTATTGGATGCACAAGATTGGTTAAAAACCCTAATTGGACAAGAATAAGCCTAGGGAGGACGAAAATGACCTAAATGTTGATCCAATGACACAAACAAACCTATTTTGATGAACAAGAGTACTTAAAAACCCTAATTAGACAAGAATAAGACTAGGGAGGACGAAAATGACCTAAATGTTCATCCAATGACACAAACACACCTATTGGATGCACAAGATTGGTTAAAAATCCTAATTTGTAAAGAATAA
>JBBPBR010000004.1:32561386-32608935 GCA_037974775.1 Cicer pinnatifidum | reverse complement strand
CTAGGGAGGACGAAAATGACCTAAATGTTCATCCAATGACACAAACATACCTATTGGATGCACAAGATTACTTAAAAACCCTAATTGGACAAGAATACGATTAGGGAGGATGATAATGACCTAAATGTTCAACCAATGACACAAACACACCTATTGGATGCACAAGATTACTTAAAAATCCTAATTGGAAAAGAATAAGACTTAGGAGGATGAAAATGACCTAAATGTTCATCCAATGACACAAACACACCTATTGGATGCACAAGATTGGTTAAAAATCCTAATTTGTAAAGAATAAGCCTAGGGAGGACGAAAATGACCTAAATGTTCATCCAAATACACAAATGAACTTATCGGATGCACAAGATTGCTTAAAAACCCTAATTGGACAAGAATAAGCCTAGGGAGGACGAAAATGACCTAAATGTTCATCCAACGACACAAACACACCTATTGGATGCACAAGATTACTTAAAAACCCTAATTGGACAAGAATAAGCCTAGGGAAGACGAAAATGACCTAAAGGTTCATCCAATGACACAAACATACCTATTGGATGCACAAGATTACTTAAAAACCCTAATTGGACAAGAATAAGCCTAGGGAAGACGAAAATGACCTAAATGTACATCCAATGACACAAATGAACTTATTGGATGCACATGATTGGTTAAAAACCCTAATTGGACAAGAATAAGTCTTTGTAGGACGAAAATGACATAAATGTTCATCCAATGACACAAACACACTTATTGGATGCACAAGATTGCCTAAAAACCCTAATTGGAAAAGAATAAGACTAGGGAGGACGAAAATGACCTAAATGTTCATCCAATGACACAAACACACCTATTGGATGCACAAGATTACTTTAAAACCCCAACTGCACAAGAATAGGCCTAGGGAGGACGAAAATGACCTAAATGTTCATCCAATGACACAATCACACCTATTGGATGCACAAGATTACTTAAAAACCCTAATTGGACAAGAATAAGCCTAGGGAGGACAAAAATGACCTAAATGTTCATCCAATGACACAAACATACCTATTGGATGCACAAGATTACTTAAAAACCCTAATTGGACAAGAATACGACTAGGGAGGACGAAAATGACCTAAATGTTAATCCAATGGCACAAACACACCTATTGGATGCACAAGATTGCTTAAAAACCCTAATTGGAAAAGAATAAGACTAGGCAGGACGAAAATGACGTAAATGTTCATCCAATGACACAAACACACCTATTGGATGCACAAGATTGCTTAAAAACACTAATTAGACAAGAATAAGACTAGGGAGGACGAAAATGACCTAGATGTTCATCCAATGACACAAACACACTTATTGGATGCACAAGATTGCTTAAAAACCCTAATTGGACAAGAATAAGCCTAGGGAGGACGAAAATGACCTAAATGTACATCCAATGACACAAATGAACTTATTGGATGCACAAGATTGGTTAAAAACCCTAATTGGACAAGAATAAGCCTAGGGAGGACGAAAATGACCTAAATGTTCATCCAATGACACAAACACACCTATTGGATGCACAAGATTACTTAAAAACCCTAATTGGACAAGAATAAGCCTAGGGAAGACGAAAGTGACCTAAATGTACATCCAATGACAAAAATGAACTTATTGGATGCACAAGATTGGTAAAAAAACCCTAATTGGACAAGAATAAGCCTTTGGAGGACGAAAATAACCTAAATGTTCATCCAATGAAACAAACACACCTATTGGATGCACAAGATTGCTTAAAAACCCTAATTGGAAAAGAATAAGACTAGGGAGGACGAAAATGACCTAAATGTTTATCCAATGACACAAACACACCTATTGGATGCACAAGATTGCTTAAAAACACTAATTGGAAAAGAATAAGACTAGGGAGGAAGAAAATGACCTAAATGTTCATCCAATTACACAAACACACCTATTGGATGCACAAGATTACTTTAAAACCCCAATTGCACAAGAATAGGCCTAGGGAGGACGAAAATGACCTAAATGTTCATCCAATGACACAAACACACCTATTGGATGCACAAGATTACTTAAAAACCCTAATTGGACAAGAATAAGCCTAGGGAGGACAAAAATGACCTAAATGTTCATCCAATGACACAAACATACCTATTGGATGCACAAGATTACTTAAAAACCTTAATTGGACAAGAATACGACTAGGGAGGACAAAAATGACCTAAATGTTAATCCAATGGCACAAACACACCTATTGGATGCACAAGATTGCTTAAAAACCCTAATTGGAAAAGAATAAGAGTAGGGAGGACGAAAATGACCTAAATGTTCATCCAATGACACAAACACACCTATTGGATGCACAAGATTGCTTAAAAACCCTAATTGGAAAAGAATAAGACTAGGGAGGACGAAAATGACCTAAATGTTCATCCAATGACACAAACACACCTATTAGATGCACAAGATTACTTAAAAACCCTAAATGGACAAGAATAAGCCTAGGGAGGACGAAAATTACCTAAATGTTCATCCAACGACACAAACATACCTATTGGATGCACAAGATTACTTAAAAACCCTAATTGGACAAGAATAAGCCTAGGGAAGACGAAAATGACCTAAATGTACATCCAATGACACAAATGAACTTATTGGATGCACATGATTGGTTAAAAACCCTAATTGGACAAGAATAAGCCTTTGTAGGACGAAAATGACATAAATGTTCATCCAATGACACAAACACACTTATTGGATGCACAAGATTGCCTAAAAACCCTAATTAGGAAAGAATAAGACTAGGGAGGACGAAAATGACCTAAATGTTCATCCAATGACACAAACACACCTATTGGATGCACAAGATTACTTAAAAACCCTAATTGGACATGAATAAGACTAGGGAGGACGAAAATGACCTAACTGTTCATCCAATGACACAAACACACCTATTGGATGCACAATAATTGCTTAAAAACCCTAATTTGAAAACAATAAGACTAAGGAGGACGAAAATGACCTAAATGTTCATCCAATGACACAAACACACCTATTGGATGCACAAGATTTCTTAAAAACCCTAATTGGAAAAGAATAAGACTAGGGAGGACGAAAATGACCTAAATGTTCATCCAATGACACAAACACCCCTATTAGATGCACAAGATTACTTAAAAACCCTAATTGGAAAAGAATAAGCCTAGGGAGGACGAAAATGACCTAAATGTTCATCCAATGACACAAACATACCTATTGGATGCACAAGATTACTTAAAAACCCTAATTGGACAAGAATACGATTAGGGAGGATGATAATGACCTAAATGTTCAACCAATGACACAAACACACCTATTGGATGCACAAGATTACTTAAAAATCCTAATTGGAAAAGAATAAGACTTAGGAGGATGAAAATGACCTAAATGTTCATCCAATGACACAAACACACCTATTGGATGCACAAGATTGGTTAAAAATCCTAATTTGTAAAGAATAAGCCTAGGGAGGACGAAAATGACCTAAATGTTCATCCAAATACACAAATGAACTTATCGGATGCACAAGATTGCTTAAAAACCCTAATTGGACAAGAATAAGCCTAGGGAGGACGAAAATGACCTAAATGTTCATCCAACGACACAAACACACCTATTGGATGCACAAGATTACTTAAAAACCCTAATTGGACAAGAATACGATTAGGGAGGATGATAATGACCTAAATGTTCAACCAATGACACAAACACACCTATTGGATGCACAAGATTACTTAAAAATCCTAATTGGAAAAGAATAAGACTTAGGAGGATGAAAATGACCTAAATGTTCATCCAATGACACAAACACACCTATTGGATGCACAAGATTGGTTAAAAATCCTAATTTGTAAAGAATAAGCCTAGGGAGGACGAAAATGACCTAAATGTTCATCCAAATACACAAATGAACTTATCGGATGCACAAGATTGCTTAAAAACCCTAATTGGACAAGAATAAGCCTAGGGAGGACGAAAATGACCTAAATGTTCATCCAACGACACAAACACACCTATTGGATGCACAAGATTACTTAAAAACCCTAATTGGACAAGAATAAGCCTAGGGAAGACGAAAATGACCTAAAGGTTCATCCAATGACACAAACATACCTATTGGATGCACAAGATTACTTAAAAACCCTAATTGGACAAGAATAAGCCTAGGGAAGACGAAAATGACCTAAATGTACATCCAATGACACAAATGAACTTATTGGATGCACATGATTGGTTAAAAACCCTAATTGGACAAGAATAAGTCTTTGTAGGACGAAAATGACATAAATGTTCATCCAATGACACAAACACACTTATTGGATGCACAAGATTGCCTAAAAACCCTAATTGGAAAAGAATAAGACTAGGGAGGACGAAAATGACCTAAATGTTCATCCAATGACACAAACACACCTATTGGATGCACAAGATTACTTTAAAACCCCAACTGCACAAGAATAGGCCTAGGGAGGACGAAAATGACCTAAATGTTCATCCAATGACACAATCACACCTATTGGATGCACAAGATTACTTAAAAACCCTAATTGGACAAGAATAAGCCTAGGGAGGACAAAAATGACCTAAATGTTCATCCAATGACACAAACATACCTATTGGATGCACAAGATTACTTAAAAACCCTAATTGGACAGGAATACGACTAGGGAGGACGAAAATGACCTAAATGTTAATCCAATGGCACAAACACACCTATTGGATGCACAAGATTGCTTAGAAACCCTAATTGGAAAAGAATAAGACTAGGGAGGACGAAAATGACCTAAATGTTCATCCAATGACACAAACACACCTATTAGATGCACAAGATTACTTAAAAACCCTAATTGGATAAGAATAAGCCTAGGGAAGACGAAAATGACCTAAAGGTTCATCCAATGACACAAACATACCTATTGGATGCACAAGATTACTTAAAAACCCTAATTGGACAAGAATAAGCCTAGGGAAGACGAAAATGACCTAAATGTACATCCAATGACACAAATGAACTTATTGGATGCACATGATTGGTTAAAAACCCTAATTGGACTAGAATAAGTCTTTGTAGGACGAAAATGACATAAATGTTCATCCAATGACACAAACACACTTATTGGATGCACAAGATTGCTTAAAAACCCTAATTGGAAAAGAATAAGACTAGGGAGGACGAAAATGACCTAAATGTTCATCCAATGACACAAACACACCTATTGGATGCACAAGATTACTTTAAAACCCCAATTGCACAAGAATAGGCCTAGGGAGGACGAAAATGACCTAAATGTTAATCCAATGGCACAAACACACCTATTGGATGCACAAGATTGCTTAAAAACCCTAATTGGAAAAGAATAAGACTAGGGAGGACGAAAATAACCTAAATGTTCATCCAATGACACAAACACACCTATTAGATGCACAAGATTACTTAAAAACCCTAAATGGACAAGAATAAGCCTAGGGAGGACGAAAATGATCTAAATGTTCATCCAACGACACAAACACACCTATTGGATGCACAAGATTACTTAAAAACCCTAATTGGATAAGAATAAGCCTAGGGAAGACGAAAATGACCTAAAGGTTCATCCAATGACACAAACATACCTATTGGATGCACAAGATTACTTAAAAACCCTAATTGGACAAGAATAAGCCTAGGAAAGAGGAAAATGACCTAAATGTACATCCAATGACACAAATGAACTTATTGGATGCACATGATTGGTTAAAAACCCTAATTGGACAAGAATAAGCCTTTGTAGGACGAAAATGACATAAATGTTCATCCAATGACACAAACACACTTATTGGATGCACAAGATTGCTTAAAAACCCTAATTGGGAAAGAATAAGACTAGGGAGGATGAAAATGACCTAAATGTTCATCCAATGAAACAAACACACCTATTGGATGCACAAGATTACTTAAAAACCCTAATTGGACAAGAATAAGACTAGGGAGGACGAAAATGACCTAACTGTTCATCCAATGACACAAACACACCTATTGGATGCACAATATTTGCTTAAAAACCCTAATTTGAAAAGAATAAGACTAGGGAGGACGAAAATGACCTAAATGTTCATCCAATGACACTAACACACCTATTGGATGCAGAAGATTTCTTAAAAACCCTAATTAGAAAAGAATAAGACTAGGGAGGGCGAAAATGACCTAAATGTTCATCCAATGACACAAACACCCCTATTAGATGCACAAGATTACTTAAAAACCCTAATTGGAAAAGAATAAGCCTAGGGAGGACGAAAATGACCTAAATGTTCATCCAATGACACAAACATACCTATTGGATGCAAAGATTACTTAAAAACCCTAATTGGACAAGAATACGATTAGGGAGGATGATAATGACCTAAATGTTCAACCAATGACACAAACACACCTATTGGATGCACAAGATTACTTAAAAATCCTAATTGGAAAAGAATAAGACTTAGAAGGACGAAAATGACCTTTATGTTCATCCAATGACACAAACACACCTATTGGATGCACAAGATTGGTTAAAAATCCTAATTTGTAAAGAATAAGCCTAGGGAGGACGAAAATGACCTAAATGTTCATCCAATGACACAAATGAACTTATCGGATGCACAAGATTGGTTAAAAACCCTAATTGGACAAGAATAAGCCTTTAAAGAACGAAAATGACCTAAAAGTTCATCCAATGACACAAACACACCTATTGGATGCACAAGATTGCTTAAAAACCCTAATTAGACAAGAATAAGACTAGGGAGGACGAAAATGACCTAAATGTTGATCCAATGACACAAACACACCTATTTTGATGCACAAGATTGCTTAAAAACCCTTTATTAGACAAGAATAAGACTAGGGAGGACGAAAATGACCTAAATGTTCATCCAATGACACAAACACACTTATTAGATGCACAAGATTACTCAAAACCCCTAATTGGACAAGAATAGGCCTAGGGAGGACGAAAATGACCTAAATGTTCATCCAATGACACAAACACACCTATTGGATGCACAAGATTACTTAAAAACCCTAATTGGACAAGAATAAGCCTACCGAAGACGAAAATGACCTAAATGTACATCCAATGACACAAATGAACTTATTGGATGCACAAGATTGGTTAAAAACCCTAATTGGACAAGAATAAACCTTTGGAGGACGAAAATGACCTAAATGTTCATCCAATGACACAAACACACCTATTGGATGCACAAGATTGCTTAAAAACCCAAATTGGAAAAGAATAAAACTAGGGAGGACGAAAATGACCTAAATGTTCATCCAATGACACAAACACACCTATTGGATGCACAAGATTACTTAAAAACCCTAATTGGACAAGAAAAAGCCTAGGGAGGACGAAAATGACCTAAATGTTCATCCAATGACACAAACACACCTATTGGATGCACAAGATTACTTAAAAACCCTAATTGGACAAGAATAAGCCTAGGGAAGACGAAAATGACCTAAATGTTCATCCAATGACACAAATGAACTTATTGGATGCACAAGATTGGTTAAAAACCCTAATTGGACAAGAATAAGCCTAGGGAGGACGAACATGACCTAAATGTTCATCCAATGACACAAATGAACTTATTGGATGCACAAGATTGGTTAGAAACCCTAATTGGACAAGAATAAGCCTAGGGAGGACGAAAATGACCTAAATGTTCATCCAATGACACAAATGAACTTATTGGATGCACAAGATTGGTTAAAAATCCTAATTGGAAAAGAATAAGCATAAGGAGGACGAAAATGACCTAAATGTTCATCCAATGACACAAACACACCTATTGGATGCACAAGATTGTTTAGAAACCCTAATTGGACAAGAATAAGCCTAGGGAGGACGAAAATGACCTAAATGTTCATCCAATGACACAATTGAACTTATTGGATGCACAAGATTGGTTAAAAACCCTAATTGGACTAGAATAAGCCTAAGGAGGACGAAAATGACCTAAATTTTCATCTAATGACACAATTGAACTTATTGGATGCACAAGATTGGTTAAAAACCCTAATGGGACAAGAATAAGCCTAGGGAGGACGAAAATGACCTAAATGTTCATCCAATGTCACAAACAAACCTATTGGATGCACAAGATTGGTTAGAAACCCTAATTGGACAAGAATAAGCCTAGGGAGGACGAAAATGACCTAAATGTTCATCCAATGACACAATTGAACTTATTGGATGCACAAGATTGGTTAAAAACCCTAATTGGACAAGAATAAGCCTAGGGAGGACGAAAATGACCTAAATGTTAATCCAGTGACACAAATGAACTTATTGGACGCACAAGATTGGTTAAAAACCCTAATTGGACAAGAATAAGCCTAGGGAGGACGAAAATGACCTAAATGTTCATCCAATGACACAAATGAACTTATTGGATGCACAAGATTGGTTAAAAACCCTAATTGGACAAGAATAAGCCTAGGGAGGACGAAAATGACCTTAATGTTCATCCAATGACACAAATACACCTATTGGATGCACAAGATTGGTTAAAAACCCTAATTGGACAAGAATATGCCTAGGGAGGACGAAAATGACCTAAATGTTCATCCAATGACACAAATGAACTTATTGGATGCACAAGATTGCTTAAAAACCCCAATTGGACAAGAATAAGCCTAGGGAGGACGAAAATGACCTAAATGTTCATCCAATGACACAAATACACCTATTGGATGCACAAGATTGGTTAAAAACCCTAATTGGACAAGAATAAGCCTAGGGAGGACGAAAATGACCAAAATGTTCATCCAATGACACAAATACACCTATTGGATGCACAAGATTGGTTAAAAACCCTAATTGGACAAGAATATGCCTAGGGAGGACGAAAATGACCTAAATGTTCATCCAATGACACAAATGAACTTATTGGATGCACAAGATTGCTTAAAAACCCTAATTTGACAAGAATAAGCCTAGGGAGGACGAAAATGACCTAAATATTCATCCAATGACACAAATACACCTATTGGATGCACAAGATTGGTTAAAAACCCTAATTGGACAAGAATATGCCTAGGGAGGACGAAAATGACCTAAATGTTCATCCAATGACACAAATGAACTTATTGGATGCACAAGATTGCTTAAAAACCCTAATTGGACAAGAATAAGCCTATGGAGGACGAAAATGACCTAAATGTTCATCCAATGACACAAATGAACTTATTGTATGCACAACATTGCTTAAAACCCTAATTGGACAAGAATAAGACTAGGGAGGACGAAAATGACCTAAATGTTCATCCAATGACACAAACACACCTATTGGATGCACAAGATTGGTTAGAAACCCTAATTGGACAAGAATAAGCCTTGGGAGGACGAAAATGACATAAATGTTCATCCAATGACACAAATGAACTTATTGGACGCACAAGATTGGTTAAAAACCCTAATTGGACAAGAATAAGCCTAGGGAGGACGAAAATGACCTAAATGTTCATCCAATGACACAAATGAACTTATTGGATGCACAAGATTGGTTAAAAACCCTAATTGGACAAGAATAAGCCTAGGGAGGACGAAAATGACCTAAATGTTCATCCAATGACACAAACACACCTATTGGATGCACAAGATTGGTTAAAAACCCTAATTGGACAAGAATACGCCTAGGGAGGACGAAAATTACCTAAATGTTCATCCAATGACACAAACAGACCGATTGGATGCACACGATTGGTTAGAAACCCTAATTTGACAAGAATAAGCCTAGGGAGGACGAAAATGACCTAAATGTTAATCCAATGACACAAATGAACTTATTGGATGCACAAGATTGGTTAAAAACCCTAATTGGACAAGAATAAGCCTAGGGAGGACGAAAATGACCTAAATGCTAATCCAATGACACAAATGAACTTATTGGATGCACAAGATTGGTTAAAAACCCTAATTGGACAAGAATAAGCCTAGGGAGGACGAAAATGAGCTAAATGTTCATCCAATGACACAAACACACCTATTGGATGCACAAGATTACTTAAAAACCCTAATTGGACAAGAATAAGCCTAGGGAGGACGAAAATGACCTAAATGTTCATCCAATGACACAAACACACCTATTGGATGCACAAGATTACTTAAAAACCCTAATTGGAAAAGAATAAGACTAGGGAGGACGAAAATGACCTAAATGTTCATCCAATGACACAAACATACCTATTGGATGCACAAGATTACTTAAAAACCCTAATTGGACAAGAATACGATTAGGGAGGATGATAATGACCTAAATGTTCAACCAATGACACAAACACACCTATTGGATGCACAAGATTACTTAAAAATCCTAATTGGAAAAGAATAAGACTTAGGAGGATGAAAATGACCTAAATGTTCATCCAATGACACAAACACACCTATTGGATGCACAAGATTGGTTAAAAATCCTAATTTGTAAAGAATAAGCCTAGGGAGGACGAAAATGACCTAAATGTTCATCCAAATACACAAATGAACTTATCGGATGCACAAGATTGCTTAAAAACCCTAATTGGACAAGAATAAGCCTAGGGAGGACGAAAATGACCTAAATGTTCATCCAACGACACAAACACACCTATTGGATGCACAAGATTACTTAAAAACCCTAATTGGACAAGAATAAGCCTAGGGAAGACGAAAATGACCTAAAGGTTCATCCAATGACACAAACATACCTATTGGATGCACAAGATTACTTAAAAACCCTAATTGGACAAGAATAAGCCTAGGGAAGACGAAAATGACCTAAATGTACATCCAATGACACAAATGAACTTATTGGATGCACATGATTGGTTAAAAACCCTAATTGGACAAGAATAAGTCTTTGTAGGACGAAAATGACATAAATGTTCATCCAATGACACAAACACACTTATTGGATGCACAAGATTGCCTAAAAACCCTAATTGGAAAAGAATAAGACTAGGGAGGACGAAAATGACCTAAATGTTCATCCAATGACACAAACACACCTATTGGATGCACAAGATTACTTTAAAACCCCAACTGCACAAGAATAGGCCTAGGGAGGACGAAAATGACCTAAATGTTCATCCAATGACACAATCACACCTATTGGATGCACAAGATTACTTAAAAACCCTAATTGGACAAGAATTAGCCTAGGGAGGACAAAAATGACCTAAATGTTCATCCAATGACACAAACATACCTATTGGATGCACAAGATTACTTAAAAACCCTAATTGGACAAGAATACGACTAGGGAGGACGAAAATGACCTAAATGTTAATCCAATGGCACAAACACACCTATTGGATGCACAAGATTGCTTAGAAACCCTAATTGGAAAAGAATAAGACTAGGGAGGACGAAAATGACCTAAATGTTCATCCAATGACACAAACACACCTATTAGATGCACAAGATTACTTAAAAACCCTAATTGGATAAGAATAAGCCTAGGGAAGACGAAAATGACCTAAAGGTTCATCCAATGACACAAACATACCTATTGGATGCACAAGATTACTTAAAAACCCTAATTGGACAAGAATAAGCCTAGGGAAGACGAAAATGACCTAAATGTACATCCAATGACACAAATGAACTTATTGGATGCACATGATTGGTTAAAAACCCTAATTGGACTAGAATAAGTCTTTGTAGGACGAAAATGACATAAATGTTCATCCAATGACACAAACACACTTATTGGATGCACAAGATTGCTTAAAAACCCTAATTGGAAAAGAATAAGACTAGGGAGGACGAAAATGACCTAAATGTTCATCCAATGACACAAACACACCTATTGGATGCACAAGATTACTTAAAAACCCTAATTGGACAAGAATAAGCCTAGGGAGTATGAAAATGACCTAAATGTTCATCCAATGACACAAACACACCTATTGGATGCACAAGATTGCTTAAAAACCCTAATTGGAAAAGAATAAGACTAGGGAGGACGAAAATGACCTAAATGTTCATCCAATGACACAAACACACCTATTGGATGCACAAGATTACTTTAAAACCCCAATTGCACAAGAATAGGCCTAGGGAGGACGAAAATGACCTAAATGTTCATGCAATGACACAAACACACCTATTGGATGCACAAGATTACTTAAAAACCCTAATTGGACAAGAATAAGCCTAGGGAGGACAAAAATGACCTAAATGTTCATCCAATGACACAAACATACCTATTGGATGCACAAGATTACTTAAAAACCCTAATTGGACAAGAATACGACTAGGGAGGACGAAAATGACCTAAATGTTAATCCAATGGCACAAACACACCTATTGGATGCACAAGATTGCTTAAAAACCCTAATTGGAAAAGAATAAGACTAGGCAGGACGAAAATGACGTAAATGTTCATCCAATGACACAAACACACCTATTGGATGCACAAGATTGCTTAAAAACACTAATTAGACAAGAATAAGACTAGGGAGGACGAAAATGACCTAGATGTTCATCCAATGACACAAACACACTTATTGGATGCACAAGATTGCTTAAAAACCCTAATTGGACAAGAATAAGCCTAGGGAGGACGAAAATGACCTAAATGTACATCCAATGACACAAATGAACTTATTGGATGCACAAGATTGGTTAAAAACCCTAATTGGACAAGAATAAGCCTAGGGAGGACGAAAATGACCTAAATGTTGATCCAATGACACAAACACACCTATTTTGATGCACAAGAGTGCTTAAAAACCCTAATTAGACAAGAATAAGACTAGGGAGGACGAAAATGACCTAAATGTTCATCCAATGACACAAACACACTTATTAGATGCACAAGATTGCTTAAAAACCCTAATTGGACAAGAATAAGGCTAGGGAGTACGAAAATGACCTAAATGTACATCCAATGACACAAATGAACTTATTGGATGCACAAGATTGGTTAAAAACCCTAATTGGACAAGAATAAGCCTATGGAGGATGAAAATGACCTAAATGTTCATCCAATGACACAAACACACCTATTGGAGGCACAAGATTGGTTAAAAATCCTAATTTGTAAAGAATAAGCCTAGGGAGGACGAAAATGACCTAAATGTTCATCCAATGAAACAAATGAACTTATTGGATGCACAAGATTGGTTAAAAACCCTAATTGGAAGAGAATAAGCCTAGGGAGGACGAAAATGACCTAAATGTTGATCCAATGACACAAACACACCTATTTTGATGCACAAGATTGCTTAAAAACCCTAATTAGAGAAGAATAAGACTAGGGAGGAAGAAAATGAACTAAATGTTCATCCAATGACACAAACACACTTATTAGATGCACAAGATTACTCAAAACCCTTAATTGGACAAGAATAAGCCTAGGGAGGACGAAAATGACCTAAATGTTCATCCAATGACACAAACACACCTATTGGATGCACAAGATTACTTAAAAACCCTAATTGGACAAGAATAAGCCTATGGAAGACGAAAATGACATAAATGTACATCCAATGACACAAATGAACTTATTGGATGCACAAGATTGGTTAAAAACCCTAATTGGACAAGAATAAGCCTTTGGAGGACGAAAATGACCTAAATGTTCATCCAATGAAACAAACACACCTATTGGACGCACAAGATTGCTTAAAAACCCTAATTGGAAAAGAATGAAACTAGGGAGGACGAAAATGACCTAAATTTTCATCCAATGACACAAACACACCTATTGGATGCACAAGATTACTTAAAAACCCTAATTGGACAAGAATAAGCCTAGGGAGGACGAAAATGACCTAAATGTTCATCCAATGACACAAATACACCTATTGGATGCAAAAGATTACTTTAAAACCCTAATTGGACAAGAATAAGCCTAGGGAAGACGAAAATGACCTAAATGTACATCCAATGACACAAATGAACTTATTGGATGCACAAGATTGGTAAAAAAACCCTAATTGGACAAGAATAAGCCTTTAGAGGACGAAAATAACCTAAATGTTCATCCAATGAAACAAACACACCTATTGGATGCACAAGATTGCTTAAAAACCCTAATTGGAAAAGAATAAGACTAGGGAGGACGAAAATGACCTAAATGTTTATCCAATGACACAAACACACCTATTGGATGCACAATATTGCTTAAAAACCCTAATTGGAAAAGAATAAGACTAGGGAGGACGAAAATGACCTAAATGTTCATCCAATGACACAAACACACCTATTGGATGCACAAGATTACTTTAAAACCCCAATTGCACAAGAATAGGCCTAGGGAGGACAAAAATGACCTAAATGTTCATCCAATGACACAAACATACCTATTGGATGCACAAGATTACTTAAAAACCCTAATTGGACAAGAATACGACTAGGGAGGACGAAAATGACCTAAATGTTAATCCAATGGCACAAACACACCTATTGGATGCACAAGATTGCTTAAAAACCCTAATTGGAAAAGAATAAGACTAGGCAGGACGAAAATGACCTAAATGTTCATCCAATGACACAAACACACCTATTGGATGCACAAGATTGCTTAAAAACCCTAATTGGAAAAGAATAAGACTAGGGAGGACGAAAATGACCTAAATGTTCATCCAATGACACAAACACACCTATTGGATCGACAAGATTGGTTCAAAACCCTAATTGGACCAGAATAAGCCTAAGGAGGACGAAAATGACCTAAATGTTCATCCAATGTCACAAACACACGTATTGGATGCACAAGATTACTTAAAAACCCTAATTGGACAAGAATAAGCCTAGGGAAGACGAAAATGACCTAAATGTACATCCAATGACACAAATGAACTTATTGGATGCACATGATTGGTTAAAAACCCTAATTGGACAAGAATAAGTCTTTGTAGGACGAAAATGACATAAATGTTCATCCAATGACACAAACACACTTATTGGATGCACAAGATTGCCTAAAAACCCTAATTGGAAAAGAATAAGACTAGGGAGGACGAAAATGACCTAAATGTTCATCCAACGACACAAACACACCTATTGGATGCACAAGATTACTTAAAAACCCTAATTGGACAAGAATAAGCCTAGGGAAGACGAAAATGACCTAAAGGTTCATCCAATGACACAAACATACCTATTGGATGCACAAGATTACTTAAAAACCCTAATTGGACAAGAATAAGCCTAGGGAAGACGAAAATGACCTAAATGTACATCCAATGACACAAATGAACTTATTGGATGCACATGATTGGTTAAAAACCCTAATTGGACTAGAATAAGTCTTTGTAGGACGAAAATGACATAAATGTTCATCCAATGACACAAACACACTTATTGGATGCACAAGATTGCTTAAAAACCCTAATTGGAAAAGAATAAGACTAGGGAGGACGAAAATGACCTAAATGTTCATCCAATGACACAAACACACCTATTGGATGCACAAGATTACTTTAAAACCCCAATTGCACAAGAATAGGCCTAGGGAGGACGAAAATGACCTAAATGTTCATGCAATGACACAAACACACCTATTGGATGCACAAGATTACTTAAAAACCCTAATTGGACAAGAATAAGCCTAGGGAGGACAAAAATGACCTAAATGTTCATCCAATGACACAAACATACCTATTGGATGCACAAGATTACTTAAAAACCCTAATTGGACAAGAATACGACTAGGGAGGACGAAAATGACCTAAATGTTAATCCAATGGCACAAACACACCTATTGGATGCACAAGATTGCTTAGAAACCCTAATTGGAAAAGAATAAGACTAGGGAGGACGAAAATGACCTAAATGTTCATCCAATGACACAAACACACCTATTAGATGCACAAGATTACTTAAAAACCCTAATTGGATAAGAATAAGCCTAGGGAAGACGAAAATGACCTAAAGGTTCATCCAATGACACAAACATACCTATTGGATGCACAAGATTACTTAAAAACCCTAATTGGACAAGAATAAGCCTAGGGAAGACGAAAATGACCTAAATGTACATCCAATGACACAAATGAACTTATTGGATGCACATGATTGGTTAAAAACCCTAATTGGACTAGAATAAGTCTTTGTAGGACGAAAATGACATAAATGTTCATCCAATGACACAAACACACTTATTGGATGCACAAGATTGCTTAAAAACCCTAATTGGAAAAGAATAAGACTAGGGAGGACGAAAATGACCTAAATGTTCATTCAATGACACAAACACACCTATTGGATGCACAAGATTACTTTAAAACCCCAATTGCACAAGAATAGGCCTAGGGAGGACGAAAATGACCTAAATGTTAATCCAATGGCACAAACACACCTATTGGATGCACAAGATTGCTTAAAAACCCTAATTGGAAAAGAATAAGACTAGGGAGGACGAAAATAACCTAAATGTTCATCCAATGACACAAACACACCTATTAGATGCACAAGATTACTTAAAAACCCTAAATGGACAAGAATAAGCCTAGGGAGGACGAAAATGATCTAAATGTTCATCCAACGACACAAACACACCTATTGGATGCACAAGATTACTTAAAAACCCTAATTGGATAAGAATAAGCCTAGGGAAGACGAAAATGACCTAAAGGTTCATCCAATGACACAAACATACCTATTGGATGCACAAGATTACTTAAAAACCCTAATTGGACAAGAATAAGCCTAGGAAAGAGGAAAATGACCTAAATGTACATCCAATGACACAAATGAACTTATTGGATGCACATGATTGGTTAAAAACCCTAATTGGACAAGAATAAGCCTTTGTAGGACGAAAATGACATAAATGTTCATCCAATGACACAAACACACTTATTGGATGCACAAGATTGCTTAAAAACCCTAATTGGGAAAGAATAAGACTAGGGAGGATGAAAATGACCTAAATGTTCATCCAATGAAACAAACACACCTATTGGATGCACAAGATTACTTAAAAACCCTAATTGGACAAGAATAAGACTAGGGAGGACGAAAATGACCTAACTGTTCATCCAATGACACAAACACACCTATTGGATGCACAATATTTGCTTAAAAACCCTAATTTGAAAAGAATAAGACTAGGGAGGACGAAAATGACCTATATGTTCATCCAATGACACTAACACACCTATTGGATGCAGAAGATTTCTTAAAAACCCTAATTAGAAAAGAATAAGACTAGGGAGGGCGAAAATGACCTAAATGTTCATCCAATGACACAAACACCCCTATTAGATGCACAAGATTACTTAAAAACCCTAATTGGAAAAGAATAAGCCTAGGGAGGACGAAAATGACCTAAATGTTCATCCAATGACACAAACATACCTATTGGATGCAAAGATTACTTAAAAACCCTAATTGGACAAGAATACGATTAGGGAGGATGATAATGACCTAAATGTTCAACCAATGACACAAACACACCTATTGGATGCACAAGATTACTTAAAAATCCTAATTGGATGCACAAGATTGGTTAAAAATCCTAATTTGTAAAGAATAAGGCTAGGGAGGACGAAAATGACCTAAATGTTCATCCAATGACACAAATGAACTTATCGGATGCACAAGATTGGTTAAAAACCCTAATTGGACAAGAATAAGCCTTTAAAGAACGAAAATGACCTAAAAGTTCATCCAATGACACAAACACACCTATTGGATGCACAAGATTGCTTAAAAACCCTAATTAGACAAGAATAAGACTAGGGAGGACGAAAATGACCTAAATGTTGATCCAATGACACAAACACACCTATTTTGATGCACAAGATTGCTTAAAAACCCTTTATTAGACAAGAATAAGACTAGGGAGGACGAAAATGACCTAAATGTTCATCCAATGACACAAACACACTTATTAGATGCACAAGATTACTCAAAACCCCTAATTGGACAAGAATAGGCCTAGGGAGGACGAAAATGACCTAAATGTTCATCCAATGACACAAACACACCTATTGGATGCACAAGATTACTTAAAAACCCTAATTGGACAAGAATAAGCCTACGGAAGACGAAAATGACCTAAATGTACATCCAATGACACAAATGAACTTATTGGATGCACAAGATTGGTTAAAAACCCTAATTGGACAAGAATAAACCTTTGGAGGACGAAAATGACCTAAATGTTCATCCAATGACACAAACACACCTATTGGATGCACAAGATTGCTTAAAAACCCAAATTGGAAAAGAATAAAACTAGGGAGGACGAAAATGACCTAAATGTTCATCCAATGACACAAACACACCTATTGGATGCACAAGATTACTTAAAAACCCTAATTGGACAAGAAAAAGCCTAGGGAGGACGAAAATGACCTAAATGTTCATCCAATGACACAAACACACCTATTGGATGCACAAGATTACTTAAAAACCCTAATTGGACAAGAATAAGCCTAGGGAAGACGAAAATGACCTAAATGTACATCCAATGACACAAATGAACTTATTGGATGCACATGATTGGTTAAAAACCCTAATTGGACAAGAATAAGTCTTTGTAGGACGAAAATGACATAAATGTTCATCCAATGACACAAACACACTTATTGGATGCACAAGATTGCCTAAAAACCCTAATTGGAAAAGAATAAGACTAGGGAGGACGAAAATGACCTAAATGTTCATCCAATGACACAAACACACCTATTAGATGCACAAGATTACTTAAAAACCCTAATTGGATAAGAATAAGCCTAGGGAAGACGAAAATGACCTAAAGGTTCATCCAATGACACAAACATACCTATTGGATGCACAAGATTTCTTAAAAACCCTAATTGGACAAGAATAAGCCTAGGGAAGACGAAAATGACCTAAATGTACATCCAATGACACAAATGAACTTATTGGATGCACATGATTGGTTAAAAACCCTAATTGGACTAGAATAAGTCTTTGTAGGACGAAAATGACATAAATGTTCATCCAATGACACAAACACACTTATTGGATGCACAAGATTGCTTAAAAACCCTAATTGGAAAAGAATAAGACTAGGGAGGACGAAAATGACCTAAATGTTCATCCAATGACACAAACACACCTATTGGATGCACAAGATTGCTTAAAAACCCTAATTAGACAAGAATAAGACTAGGGAGGACGAAAATGACCTAAATGTTCATCCAATGACACAAACACATTTATTGGATGCACAAGATTGCTTAAAAACCCTAATTGGACAAGAATAAGCCTAGGGAGGACGAAAATGACCTAAATGTACATCCAATGACACAAATGAACTTATTGGATGCACAAGATTGGTTAAAAACCCTAATTGGACAAGAATAAGCCTAGGGTGGACGAAAATGACCTAAATGTTTATCCAATGACACAAATGAACTTATTGGATGCACAAGACTGGTTAAAAACCCTAATTGGACAAGAATAAGCCTAGGGAGGACGAAAATGACCTAAATGTTCATCCAATGACACAAACACACCTATTGGATGCACAAGATTGTTTAGAAACCCTAATTGGACAAGAATAAGCCTAGGGAGGACGAATATGACCTAAATGTACATCCAATGACACAAATGAACTTATTGGATGCACAAGATTGGTTAAAAACCCTAATTGGACAAGAATAAGCCTAGGGAGGACGAAAATGACCTAAATGTTCATCCAATGACACAAACACACTTATTGGATGCACAAGATTGCTTAAAAACCCTAATTAGACAAGAATAAGACTAGGGAGGACGAAAATGACCTAAATGTTCATCCAATGACACAAACACACTTATTGGATGCACAAGATTGCTTAAAAACCCTAATTGGACAAGAATAAGCCTAGGGAATACGAAAATGACCTATATGTACATCCAATGACACAAATGAACTTATTGGATGAACAAGATTGGTTAAAAAGCCTAATTGGACTAGAATAAGCCTTTGGAGGACGAAAATGACCTAAATGTTCATCCAATGACACAAACACACCTATTTGATGCACAATATTGCTTAAAAACCCTAATTGGAAAAGAATAAGACAAGGAAGGACGAAAATAACCTAAATGTTCATCCAATGACACAAACACACCTATTGGATGCACAATATTGCTTAAAAACCCTAATTGGAAAAGAATAAGACTAGGGAGGACGAAAATGACCTAAATGTTCATCCAATGACACAAACACACCTATTGGATGCACAAGATTACTTTAAAACCCCAATTGCACAAGAATAGGCCTAGGGAGGACGAAAATGACCTAAATGTTCATGCAATGACACAAACACACCTATTGGATGCACAAGATTACTTAAAAACCCTAAATGGACAAGAATAAGCCTAGGGAGGACAAAAATGACCTAAATGTTCATCCAATGACACAAACATACCTATTGGATGCACAAGATTACTTAAAAACCCTAATTGGACAAGAATACGACTAGGGAGGACGAAAATGACCTAAATGTTAATCCAATGGCACAAACACACCTATTGGATGCACAAGATTGCTTAAAAACCCTAATTGGAAAAGAATAAGACTAGGCAGGACGAAAATGACGTAAATGTTCATCCAATGACACAAACACACCTATTGGATGCACAAGATTGCTTAAAAACACTAATTAGACAAGAATAAGACTAGGGAGGACGAAAATGACCTAGATGTTCATCCAATGACACAAACACACTTATTGGATGCACAAGATTGCTTAAAAACCCTAATTGGACAAGAATAAGCCTAGGGAGGACGAAAATGACCTAAATGTACATCCAATGACACAAATGAACTTATTGGATGCACAAGATTGGTTAAAAACCCTAATTGGACAAGAATAAGCCTAGGGAGGACGAAAATGACCTAAATGTTGATCCAATGACACAAACACACCTATTTTGATGCACAAGAGTGCTTAAAAACCCTAATTAGACAAGAATAAGACTAGGGAGGACGAAAATGACCTAAATGTTCATCCAATGACACAAACACACTTATTAGATGCACAAGATTGCTTAAAAACCCTAATTGGACAAGAATAAGGCTAGGGAGTACGAAAATGACCTAAATGTACATCCAATGACACAAATGAACTTATTGGATGCACAAGATTGGTTAAAAACCCTAATTGGACAAGAATAAGCCTATGGAGGACGAAAATGACCTAAATGTTCATCCAATGACACAAACACACCTATTGGATGCACAAGATAACTTAAAAACCCTAATTGGACAAGAATAAGCCTAGGGAGGATGAAAATGACCTAAATCTTCCTCCAACGACACAAACACACCTATTGGATGCAGAAGATTGCTTAAAAACCCTAATTAGACAAGAATAAGACTAGGGAGGACGAAAATGACCTAAATGTTCATCCAATGACACAAACACACCTATTGGATGCACAAGATTACTTAAAAACCCTAATTGGACAAGAATAAGCCTAGGGAGGACGAAAATGACCTAAATGTTCATCCCATGACACAAACACACCAATTGGATGCACAAGATTGCTTAAAAACCCTAATTGGAAAAGAATAAGCCTTTAGAGGACGAAAATGACCTAAATGTTCATCCAAAGACACAAACACACCTATTGGATGCACAAGATTGGTTAAAAACCCTAATTGGACAAGAATAAGCCTTTGGAGGACGAAAATGACCTAAATGTTCATCCAATGACACAAACACACCTATTGGATGCACAAGATTGCTTAAAAACCCAAATTGGAAAAGAATAAAACTAGGGAGGACGAAAATGACCTAAATGTTCATCCAATGACACAAACACACCTATTGGATGCACAAGATTACTTTAAAACCCTAATTGGACAAGAAAAAGCCTAGGGAGGACGAAAATGACCTAAATGTTCATCCAATGACACAAACACACCTATTGGATGCAAAGATTACTTAAAAACCCTAATTGGACAAGTATAAACCTAGGGATGACGAAAATGACCTAAATGTTCATCCAATGACACAAACACCTACTGGATGCACAAGATTACTTAAAAGTCCTAATTGGAAAAGAATAAGACTTAGGAAGACGAAAATGACCTAAATGTTCATCCAATGACACAAACACACCTATTGCATGCACAAGATTGCTTAAAAACCCTAATTGGAAAAGAATAAGACTTGGGAGGACGAAAATGACCTAAATGTTCATCCAATGACACAAACACACATATTGGATGCATAAGATTGGTTAAAAACCCTAATTGGACAAGAATAAACCTAGGGAGGACGAAAATGACCTAAATGTTCATCCAATGACACAAACACACCTATCGAATGCACAAGATTGGTTAAAAACGATAATTGGACAAGAATAAGCCTTTGGTGGACGAAAATGACGTAAATGTTCATCCAATGACACAAACACACTTATTGGATGCACAAGATTGCTTAAAAACCCTAATTAGACAAGAATAAGACTAGGGAGGACAAAAATGACCTAGATGTTCATCCAATGACACAAACACACTTATTGGATGCACAAGATTGCTTAAAAACCCTAATTGGACAAGAATAAGCCTAGGGAGGACGAAAATGACCTAAATGTACATCCAATGACACAAATGAAGTTATTGGATGCACAAGATTGGTTAAAAACCCTAATTGGACAAGAATAAGCCTAGGGAGGACGAAAATGACCTAAATGTTGATCCAATGACACAAACACACCTATTTTGATGCACAAGAGTGCTTAAAAACCCTAATTAGACAAGAATAAGACTAGGGAGGACGAAAATGACCTAAACGTTCATCCAATGACACAAACACACTTATTAGATGCACAAGATTGCTTAAAAACCCTAATTGGACAAGAATAAGGCTATGGAGTACGAAAATGACCTAAATGTACATCCAATGACACAAATGAACTTATTGGATGCACAAGATTGGTTAAAAACCCTAATTGGACAAGAATAAGCCTATGGAGGACGAAAATGACCTAAATGTTCATCCAATGACACAAACACACCTATTGGAGGCACAAGATTGGTTAAAAATCCTAATTTGTAAAGAATAAGCCTAGGGAGGACGAAAATGACCTAAATGTTCATCCAATGAAACAAATGAACTTATTGGATGCACAAGATTGGTTAAAAACCCTAATTGGAAGAGAATAAGCCTAGGGAGGACGAAAATGACCTAAATGTTCATCCAATGACACAAACCCACTTATTAGATGCACAAGATTACTTAAAAACCCTAATTGGACAAGAATAAGCCTATGGAAGACGAAAATGACATAAATGTACATCCAATGACACAAATGAACTTATTGGATGCACAAGATTGGTTAAAAACCCTAATTGGACAAGAATAAGCCTTTGGAGGACGAAAATGACCTAAACGTTCATCCAATGACACAAACACACCTATTGGATGCACAAGATTGCTTAAAAACCCAAATTGGAAAAGAATAAAACTAGGGAGGACGAAAATGACCTAAATGTTCATCCAATGACACAAACACACCTATTGGATGCACAAGATTACTTTAAAACCCTAATTGGACAAGAAAAAGCCTAGGGAGGACGAAAATGACCTAAATGTTCATCCAATGAAACAAACACACCTATTGGATTCACAAGATTACTTAAAAACCCTAATTGGACAAGAATAAGCCTAGGGATGACGAAAATGACCTAAATGTTCATCCAATGACACAAACACACCTACTGGATGCACAAGATTACTTAAAAATCCTAATTGGAAAAGAATAAGACTTAGGAAGACGAAAATGACCTAAATGTTCATCCAATGACACAAACACACCTATTGCATGCACAAGATTGCTTAAAAACCCTAATTGGAAAAGAATAAGACTTGGGAGGACGAAAATGACCTAAATGTTCATCCAATGACACAAACACACATATTGGATGCATAAGATTGGTTAAAAACCCTAATTGGACAAGAATAAACCTAGGGAGGACGAAAATGACCTAAATGTTCATCCAATGACACAAACACACCTATCGAATGCACAAGATTGGTTAAAAACGATAATTGGACAAGAATAAGCCTTTGGTGGACGAAAATGACGTAAATGTTCATCCAATGACACAAACACACCTATTGGATGCACAAGATTGCTTAAAAACACTAATTAGACAAGAATAAGACTAGGGAGGACGAAAATGACCTAGATGTTCATCCAATGACACAAACACACTTATTGGATGCACAAGATTGCTTAAAAACCCTAATTGGACAAGAATAAGCCTAGGGAGGACGAAAATGACCTAAATGTACATCCAATGACACAAATGAACTTATTGGATGCACAAGATTGGTTAAAAACCCTAATTGGACAAGAATAAGCCTAGGGAGGACGAAAATGACCTAAATGTTGATCCAATGACACAAACACACCTATTTTGATGCACAAGAGTGCTTAAAAACCCTAATTAGACAAGAATAAGACTAGGGAGGACGAAAATGACCTAAATGTTCATCCAATGACACAAACACACTTATTAGATGCACAAGATTGCTTAAAAATCCTAATTGGACAAGAATAAGGCTAGGGAGTACGAAAATGACCTAAATGTACATCCAATGACACAAATGAACTTATTGGATGCACAAGATTGGTTAAAAACCCTAATTGGACAAGAATAAGCCTATGGAGGACGAAAATGACCTAAATGTTCATCCAATGACACAAACACACCTATTGGAGGCACAAGATTGGTTAAAAATCCTAATTTGTAAAGAATAAGCCTAGGGAGGACGAAAATGACCTAAATGTTCATCCAATGAAACAAATGAACTTATTGGATGCACAAGATTGGTTAAAAACCCTAATTGGAAGAGAATAAGCCTAGGGAGGACGAAAATGACCTAAATGTTGATCCAATGACACAAACACACCTATTTTGATGCACAAGATTGCTTAAAAACCCTAATTAGAGAAGAATAAGACTAGGGAGGAAGAAAATGAACTAAATGTTCATCCAATGACACAAACACACTTATTAGATGCACAAGATTACTCAAAACCCTTAATTGGACAAGAATAAGCCTAGGGAGGACGAAAATGACCTAAATGTTCATCCAATGACACAAACACACCTATTGGATGCACAAGATTACTTAAAAACCCTAATTGGACAAGAATAAGCCTATGGAAGACGAAAATGACATAAATGTACATCCAATGACACAAATGAACTTATTGGATGCACAAGATTGGTTAAAAACCCTAATTGGACAAGAATAAGCCTTTGGAGGACGAAAATGACCTAAATGTTCATCCAATGAAACAAACACACCTATTGGACGCACAAGATTGCTTAAAAACCCTAATTGGAAAAGAATGAAACTAGGGAGGACGAAAATGACCTAAATTTTCATCCAATGACACAAACACACCTATTGGATGCACAAGATTACTTAAAAACCCTAATTGGACAAGAATAAGCCTAGGGAGGACGAAAATGACCTAAATGTTCATCCAATGACACAAATACACCTATTGGATGCAAAAGATTACTTTAAAACCCTAATTGGACAAGAATAAGCCTAGGGAAGACGAAAATGACCTAAATGTACATCCAATGACACAAATGAACTTATTGGATGCACAAGATTGGTAAAAAAACCCTAATTGGACAAGAATAAGCCTTTAGAGGACGAAAATAACCTAAATGTTCATCCAATGAAACAAACACACCTATTGGATGCACAAGATTGCTTAAAAACCCTAATTGGAAAAGAATAAGACTAGGGAGGACGAAAATGACCTAAATGTTTATCCAATGACACAAACACACCTATTGGATGCACAATATTGCTTAAAAACCCTAATTGGAAAAGAATAAGACTAGGGAGGACGAAAATGACCTAAATGTTCATCCAATGACACAAACACACCTATTGGATGCACAAGATTACTTTAAAACCCCAATTGCACAAGAATAGGCCTAGGGAGGACGAAAATGACCTAAATGTTCATGCAATGACACAAACACACCTATTGGATGCACAAGATTACTTAAAAACCCTAAATGGACAAGAATAAGCCTAGGGAGGACAAAAATGACCTAAATGTTCATCCAATGACACAAACATACCTATTGGATGCACAAGATTACTTAAAAACCCTAATTGGACAAGAATACGACTAGGGAGGACGAAAATGACCTAAATGTTAATCCAATGGCACAAACACACCTATTGGATGCACAAGATTGCTTAGAAACCCTAATTGGAAAAGAATAAGACTAGGGAGGACGAAAATGACCTAAATGTTCATCCAATGACACAAACACACCTATTAGATGCACAAGATTACTTAAAAACCCTAATTGGATAAGAATAAGCCTAGGGAAGACGAAAATGACCTAAAGGTTCATCCAATGACACAAACATACCTATTGGATGCACAAGATTACTTAAAAACCCTAATTGGACAAGAATAAGCCTAGGGAAGACGAAAATGACCTAAATGTACATCCAATGACACAAATGAACTTATTGGATGCACATGATTGGTTAAAAACCCTAATTGGACTAGAATAAGTCTTTGTAGGACGAAAATGACATAAATGTTCATCCAATGACACAAACACACTTATTGGATGCACAAGATTGCTTAAAAACCCTAATTGGAAAAGAATAAGACTAGGGAGGACGAAAATGACCTAAATGTTCATTCAATGACACAAACACACCTATTGGATGCACAAGATTACTTTAAAACCCCAATTGCACAAGAATAGGCCTAGGGAGGACGAAAATGACCTAAATGTTAATCCAATGGCACAAACACACCTATTGGATGCACAAGATTGCTTAAAAACCCTAATTGGAAAAGAATAAGACTAGGGAGGACGAAAATAACCTAAATGTTCATCCAATGACACAAACACACCTATTAGATGCACAAGATTACTTAAAAACCCTAAATGGACAAGAATAAGCCTAGGGAGGACGAAAATGATCTAAATGTTCATCCAACGACACAAACACACCTATTGGATGCACAAGATTACTTAAAAACCCTAATTGGATAAGAATAAGCCTAGGGAAGACGAAAATGACCTAAAGGTTCATCCAATGACACAAACATACCTATTGGATGCACAAGATTACTTAAAAACCCTAATTGGACAAGAATAAGCCTAGGAAAGAGGAAAATGACCTAAATGTACATCCAATGACACAAATGAACTTATTGGATGCACATGATTGGTTAAAAACCCTAATTGGACAAGAATAAGCCTTTGTAGGACGAAAATGACATAAATGTTCATCCAATGACACAAACACACTTATTGGATGCACAAGATTGCTTAAAAACCCTAATTGGGAAAGAATAAGACTAGGGAGGATGAAAATGACCTAAATGTTCATCCAATGAAACAAACACACCTATTGGATGCACAAGATTACTTAAAAACCCTAATTGGACAAGAATAAGACTAGGGAGGACGAAAATGACCTAACTGTTCATCCAATGACACAAACACACCTATTGGATGCACAATATTTGCTTAAAAACCCTAATTTGAAAAGAATAAGACTAGGGAGGACGAAAATGACCTAAATGTTCATCCAATGACACTAACACACCTATTGGATGCAGAAGATTTCTTAAAAACCCTAATTAGAAAAGAATAAGACTAGGGAGGGCGAAAATGACCTAAATGTTCATCCAATGACACAAACACCCCTATTAGATGCACAAGATTACTTAAAAACCCTAATTGGAAAAGAATAAGCCTAGGGAGGACGAAAATGACCTAAATGTTCATCCAATGACACAAACATACCTATTGGATGCAAAGATTACTTAAAAACCCTAATTGGACAAGAATACGATTAGGGAGGATGATAATGACCTAAATGTTCAACCAATGACACAAACACACCTATTGGATGCACAAGATTACTTAAAAATCCTAATTGGAAAAGAATAAGACTTAGAAGGACGAAAATGACCTTTATGTTCATCCAATGACACAAACACACCTATTGGATGCACAAGATTGGTTAAAAATCCTAATTTGTAAAGAATAAGCCTAGGGAGGACGAAAATGACCTAAATGTTCATCCAATGACACAAATGAACTTATCGGATGCACAAGATTGGTTAAAAACCCTAATTGGACAAGAATAAGCCTTTAAAGAACGAAAATGACCTAAAAGTTCATCCAATGACACAAACACACCTATTGGATGCACAAGATTGCTTAAAAACCCTAATTAGACAAGAATAAGACTAGGGAGGACGAAAATGACCTAAATGTTGATCCAATGACACAAACACACCTATTTTGATGCACAAGATTGCTTAAAAACCCTAATTAGACAAGAATAAGACTAGGGAGGACGAAAATGACCTAAATGTTCATCCAATGACACAAACACACTTATTAGATGCACAAGATTACTCAAAACCCCTAATTGGACAAGAATAAGCCTAGGGAGGACGAAAATGACCTAAATGTTCATCCAATGACACAAACACACCTATTGGATGCACAAGATTACTTAATAACCCTAATTGGACAAGAATAAACCTATGGAAGACGAAAATGACCTAAATGTACATCCAATGACACAAATGAACTTATTGGATGCACAAGATTGGTTAAAAACCCTAATTGGACAAGAATAAGCCTTTGGAGGACCAAAATGACCTAAATGTTCATCCAATGACACAAACACACCTATTGGATGCAAAAGATTGCTTAAAAACCCTAATTGGAAAAGAATAAAACTAGGGAGGACGAAAATGACCTAAATCTTCAACCAATAACACAAACACACCTATTGGATGCACAAGATTACTTAAAAACCCTAATTGGACAAGAAAAAGCCTAGGGAGGACGAAAATGACCTAAATGTTAATCCAATGACACAAACACACCTATTGGATGCACAAGATTACTTAAAAACCCTAATTGGACAAGAATAAGCCTAGGGAAGACGAAAATGACCTAAATGTACATCCAATGACACAAATGAACTTATTGGAAGCACAAGATTGGTAAAAAACCCTAATTGGACAAGAATAAGCCTTTGGAGGACGAAAATGACCTAAATGTTCATCCAATGAAACAAACCCACCTATTGGATGCACAAGATTGCTTAAAAACCCTAATTTGAAAAGAATAAGACTAGGGAGGACGAAAATTACCTAAATGTTCATCCAATGACACAAACACACCTATTGGATGCACAAGATTGCTTAAAAACCCTAATTGGAAAAGAATAAGACTAGGGAGGACGAAAATGACCTAAATGTTCATCCAATGACACAAACACACCTATCGGATGCACAAGATTACTTTAAAACCCCAATTGGACAAGAATAGGCCTAGGGAGGATGAAAATGACCTAAATGTTCATCCAATGACACAAACACACCTATTGGATGCACAAGATTACTTAAAAACCCTCATTGGACAAGAATAAGCCTAGGGAGGACAAAAATGACCTAAATGTTCATCCAATGACACAAACATACCTATTGGATGCACAAGATTACTTGAAAATCCTAATTGGACAAGAATACGACTAGGGAGGACGAAAATGACCTAAATGTTAATCCAATGGCACAAACACACCTATTGGATGCACAAGATTGCTTAAAAACCCTAATTGGAAAAGAATAAGACTAGGGAGGACGAAAATGACCTAAATGTTCATCCAATGACACAAACACACCTATTGGATGCACAAGATTGCTTAAAAACCCTAATTGGAAAAGAATAAGACTAGGGAGGACGAAAATGACCTAAATGTTCATCCAATGACACAAACATACCTATTGGATGCACAAGATTGCTTATAAACCCTAATTGGACAAGAATAAGCCTATGGAAGACGAAAATGACATAAATGTACATCCAATGACACAAATGAACTTATTGGATGCACAAGATTGGTTAAAAACCCTTTATTGGACAAGAATAAGCCTTTGGAGGACGAAAATGACCTAAATGTTCATCCAATGAAACAAACACACCTATTGGACGCACAAGATTGTTTAAAAACCCTAATTGGAAAAGAATGAAACTAGGGAGGACGAAAATGACCTAAATGTTCATCCAATGACACAAACACACTTATTAGATGCACAAGATTGCTTAAAAACCCTAATTGGACAAGAATAAGATTAGGGAGTACGAAAATGACCTAAATGTACATCCAATGACACAAATGAACTTATTGGATGCACAAGATTGGTTAAAAACCCTAATTGGACAAGAATAAGCCTATGTAGGACGAAAATGACCTAAATGTTCATCCAATGACACAAACACACCTATTGGAGGCACAAGATTGGTTAAAAATCCAAATTTGTAAAGAATAAGCCTAGGGAGGACGAAAATGACCTAAATGTTCATCCAATGAAACAAATGAACTTATTGGATGCACAAGATTGGTTAAAAACCCTAATTGGAAGAGAATAAGCCTAGGGAGGACGAAAATGACCTAAATGTTGATCCAATGACACAAACACACCTATTTTGATGCACAAGATTGCTTAAAAACCCTAATTAGAGAAGAATAAGACTAGGGAGGACGAAAATGAACTAAATGTTCATCCAATGACACAAACACACTTATTAGATGCACAAGATTACTCAAAACCCTTAATTGGACAAGAATAAGCCTAGGGAGGACGAAAATGACCTAAATGTTCATCCAATGACACAAACACACCTATTGGATGCACAAGATTACTTAAAAACCCTAATTGGACAAGAATAAGCCTATGGAAGACGAAAATGACATAAATGTACATCCAATGACACAAATGAACTTATTGGATGCACAAGATTGGTTAAAAACCCTAATTGGACAAGAATAAGCCTTTGGAGGACGAAAATGACCTAAATGTTCATCCAATGAAACAAACACACCTATTGGACGCACAAGATTGCTTAAAAACCCTAATTGGAAAAGAATGAAACTAGGGAGGACGAAAATGACCTAAATTTTCATCCAATGACACAAACCCACCTATTGGATGCACAAGATTACTTAAAAACCCTAATTGGACAAGAATAAGCCTAGGGAGGACGAAAATGACCTAAATGTTCATCCAATGACACAAATACACCTATTGGATGCAAAAGATTACTTTAAAACCCTAATTGGACAAGAATAAGCCTAGGGAAGACGAAAATGACCTAAATGTACATCCAATGACACAAATGAACTTATTGGATGCACAAGATTGGTAAAAAAACCCTAATTGGACAAGAATAAGCCTTTAGAGGACGAAAATAACCTAAATGTTCATCCAATGAAACAAACACACCTATTGGATGCACAAGATTGCTTAAAAACCCTAATTGGAAAAGAATAAGACTAGGGAGGACGAAAATGACCTAAATGTTTATCCAATGACACAAACACACCTATTGGATGCACAATATTGCTTAAAAACCCTAATTGGAAAAGAATAAGACTAGGGAGGACGAAAATGACCTAAATGTTCATCCAATGACACAAACACACCTATTGGATGCACAAGATTACTTTAAAACCCCAATTGCACAAGAATAGGCCTAGGGAGGACAAAAATGACCTAAATGTTCATCCAATGACACAAACATACCTATTGGATGCACAAGATTACTTAAAAACCCTAATTGGACAAGAATACGACTAGGGAGGACGAAAATGACCTAAATGTTAATCCAATGGCACAAACACACCTATTGGATGCACAAGATTGCTTAAAAACCCTAATTGGAAAAGAATAAGACTAGGCAGGACGAAAATGACCTAAATGTTCATCCAATGACACAAACACACCTATTGGATGCACAAGATTGCTTAAAAACCCTAATTGGAAAAGAATAAGACTAGGGAGAACGAAAATGACCTAAATGTTCATCCAATGACACAAACACACCTATTAGATGCACAAGATTACTTAAAAACCCTAAATGTACAAGAATAAGCCTAGGGAGGACGAAAATGACCTAAATGTTCATCCAACGACACAAACACACCTATTGGATGCACAAGAATACTTAAAAACCCTAATTGGACAAGAATAAGACTAAGGAGGACGAAAATGACCTAAATGTTCATCCAATGACACAAACACACCTATTGGATGCACAAGATTACTTAAAAACCCTAATTGGACAAAAATAAGCCTAGGGAAGACGAAAATGACCTAAATGTACATCCAATGAAACAAATGAACTTATTGGATGCACAAGATTGGTTAAAAACCCTAATTGGAAAAGAATAAGACTAGGGAGGACGAAAATGACCTAAATGTTCATCCAATGACACAAACACGCCTATTAGATGCACAAGATTACTTAAAATCCCTAAATGGACAAGAATAAGCCTAGGGAGGACGAAAATGACCTAAATGTTCATCCAATGACACAAACACACCTATTAGATGCACAAGATTACTTAAAAACCCTAATTGGAAATGAATAAGCCTAGGGAGGACGAAAATGACCTAAATGTTCATCCAATGACACAAACATACCTATTGGATGCACAAGATTACTTAAAAACCCTAATTGGACAAGAATACGATTAGGGAGGATGATAATGACCTAAATGTTCATCCAATGACACAAACACACCTATTGGATGCACAAGATTACTTAAAAATCCTAATTGGAAAAGAATAAGACTTAGGAGGACGAAAATGACCTAAATGTTCATCCAATGACACAAACACACCTATTGGATGCACAAGATTGGTTAAAAATCCTAATTTGTAAAGAAAAAGCCTAGGGAGGACGAAAATGACCTAAATGTTCATCCAATGACACAAATGAACTTATCGGATGCACAAGTTTGGTTAAAAACCCTAATTGGACAAGAATAAGCCTTTAAAGGACGAAAATGACCTAAATGTTCATCCAATGACACAAACACACCTATTGGATGCACAAGATTGCTTAAAAACCCTAATTAGACAAGAATAAGACTAGGGAGGACGAAAATGACCTAAATGTTGATCCAATGACACAAACACACCTATTTTGATGCACAAGATTGCTTAAAAACCCTAATTAGACAAGAATAAGACTAGGGAGGACGAAAATGACCTAAATGTTCATCCAATGACACAAACACACTTATTAGATGCACAAGATTACTCAAAACCCCTAATTGGACAAGAATAAGCCTAGGGAGGACGAAAATGACCTAAATGTTCATCCAATGACACAAACACACCTATTGGATGCACAAGATTACTTAAAAACCCTAATTGGACAAGAATAAGCCTAGGGAGGACAAAAATGACCTAAATGTTCATCCAATGACACAAACATACCTATTGGATGCACAAGATTACTTAAAAACCCTAATTGGACAAGAATACGACTAGGGAGGACGAAAATGACCTAAATGTTAATCCAATGGCACAAACACACCTATTGGATGCACAAGATTGCTTAAAAACCCTAATTGGAAAAGAATAAGACTAGGCAGGACGAAAATGACGTAAATGTTCATCCAATGACACAAACACACCTATTGGATGCACAAGATTGCTTAAAAACACTAATTAGACAAGAATAAGACTAGGGAGGACGAAAATGACCTAGATGTTCATCCAATGACACAAACACACTTATTGGATGCACAAGATTGCTTAAAAACCCTAATTGGACAAGAATAAGCCTAGGGAGGACGAAAATGACCTAAATGTACATCCAATGACACAAATGAACTTATTGGATGCACAAGATTGGTTAAAAACCCTAATTGGACAAGAATAAGCCTAGGGAGGACGAAAATGACCTAAATGTTGATCCAATGACACAAACACACCTATTTTGATGCACAAGAGTGCTTAAAAACCCTAATTAGACAAGAATAAGACTAGGGAGGACGAAAATGACCTAAATGTTCATCCAATGACACAAACACACTTATTAGATGCACAAGATTGCTTAAAAATCCTAATTGGACAAGAATAAGGCTAGGGAGTACGAAAATGACCTAAATGTACATCCAATGACACAAATGAACTTATTGGATGCACAAGATTGGTTAAAAACCCTAATTGGACAAGAATAAGCCTATGGAGGACGAAAATGACCTAAATGTTCATCCAATGACACAAACACACCTATTGGAGGCACAAGATTGGTTAAAAATCCTAATTTGTAAAGAATAAGCCTAGGGAGGACGAAAATGACCTAAATGTTCATCCAATGAAACAAATGAACTTATTGGATGCACAAGATTGGTTAAAAACCCTAATTGGAAGAGAATAAGCCTAGGGAGGACGAAAATGACCTAAATGTTGATCCAATGACACAAACACACCTATTTTGATGCACAAGATTGCTTAAAAACCCTAATTAGAGAAGAATAAGACTAGGGAGGAAGAAAATGAACTAAATGTTCATCCAATGACACAAACACACTTATTAGATGCACAAGATTACTCAAAACCCTTAATTGGACAAGAATAAGCCTAGGGAGGACGAAAATGACCTAAATGTTCATCCAATGACACAAACACACCTATTGGATGCACAAGATTACTTAAAAACCCTAATTGGACAAGAATAAGCCTATGGAAGACGAAAATGACATAAATGTACATCCAATGACACAAATGAACTTATTGGATGCACAAGATTGGTTAAAAACCCTAATTGGACAAGAATAAGCCTTTGGAGGACGAAAATGACCTAAATGTTCATCCAATGAAACAAACACACCTATTGGACGCACAAGATTGCTTAAAAACCCTAATTGGAAAAGAATGAAACTAGGGAGGACGAAAATGACCTAAATTTTCATCCAATGACACAAACCCACCTATTGGATGCACAAGATTACTTAAAAACCCTAATTGGACAAGAATAAGCCTAGGGAGGACGAAAATGACCTAAATGTTCATCCAATGACACAAATACACCTATTGGATGCAAAAGATTACTTTAAAACCCTAATTGGACAAGAATAAGCCTAGGGAAGACGAAAATGACCTAAATGTACATCCAATGACACAAATGAACTTATTGGATGCACAAGATTGGTAAAAAAACCCTAATTGGACAAGAATAAGCCTTTAGAGGACGAAAATAACCTAAATGTTCATCCAATGAAACAAACACACCTATTGGATGCACAAGATTGCTTAAAAACCCTAATTGGAAAAGAATAAGACTAGGGAGGACGAAAATGACCTAAATGTTTATCCAATGACACAAACACACCTATTGGATGCACAATATTGCTTAAAAACCCTAATTGGAAAAGAATAAGACTAGGGAGGACGAAAATGACCTAAATGTTCATCCAATGACACAAACACACCTATTGGATGCACAAGATTACTTTAAAACCCCAATTGCACAAGAATAGGCCTAGGGAGGACAAAAATGACCTAAATGTTCATCCAATGACACAAACATACCTATTGGATGCACAAGATTACTTAAAAACCCTAATTGGACAAGAATACGACTAGGGAGGACGAAAATGACCTAAATGTTAATCCAATGGCACAAACACACCTATTGGATGCACAAGATTGCTTAAAAACCCTAATTGGAAAAGAATAAGACTAGGCAGGACGAAAATGACCTAAATGTTCATCCAATGACACAAACACACCTATTGGATGCACAAGATTGCTTAAAAACCCTAATTGGAAAAGAATAAGACTAGGGAGGACGAAAATGACCTAAATGTTCATCCACTTACACAAACACACCTATTAGATGCACAAGATTACTTAAAAACCCTAAATGGACAAGAATAAGCCTAGGGAGGACGAAAATGACCTAAATGTTCATCCAACGACACAAACACACCTATTGGATGCACAAGAATACTTAAAAACCCTAATTGGACAAGAATAAGACTAAGGAGGACGAAAATGACCTAAATGTTCATCCAATGACACAAACACACCTATTGGATGCACAAGATTACTTAAAAACCCTAATTGGACAAGAATAAGCCTAGGGAAGACGAAAATGACCTAAATGTACATCCAATGAAACAAATGAACTTATTGGATGCACAAGATTGGTTAAAAACCCTAATTGGAAAAGAATAAGACTAGGGAGGACGAAAATGACCTAAATGTTCATCCAATGACACAAACACACCTATTAGATGCACAAGATTACTTAAAATCCCTAAATGGACAAGAATAAGCCTAGGGAGGACGAAAATGACCTAAATGTTCATCCAATGACACAAACACACCTATTAGATGCACAAGATTACTTAAAAACCCTAATTGGAAATGAATAAGCCTAGGGAGGACGAAAATGACCTAAATGTTCATCCAATGACACAAACATACCTATTGGATGCACAAGATTACTTAAAAACCCTAATTGGACAAGAATACGATTAGGGAGGATGATAATGACCTAAATGTTCATCCAATGACACAAACACACCTATTGGATGCACAAGATTACTTAAAAATCCTAATTGGAAAAGAATAAGACTTAGGAGGACGAAAATGACCTAAATGTTCATCCAATGACACAAACACACCTATTGGATGCACAAGATTGGTTAAAAATCCTAATTTGTAAAGAAAAAGCCTAGGGAGGACGAAAATGACCTAAATGTTCATCCAATGACACAAATGAACTTATCGGATGCACAAGTTTGGTTAAAAACCCTAATTGGACAAGAATAAGCCTTTAAAGGACGAAAATGACCTAAATGTTCATCCAATGACACAAACACACCTATTGGATGCACAAGATTGCTTAAAAACCCTAATTAGACAAGAATAAGACTAGGGAGGACGAAAATGACCTAAATGTTGATCCAATGACACAAACACACCTATTTTGATGCACAAGATTGCTTAAAAACCCTAATTAGACAAGAATAAGACTAGGGAGGACGAAAATGACCTAAATGTTCATCCAATGACACAAACACACTTATTAGATGCACAAGATTACTCAAAACCCCTAATTGGACAAGAATAAGCCTAGGGAGGACCAAAATGACCTAAATGTTCATCCAATGACACAAACACACCTATTGGATGCACAAGATTACTTAATAACCCTAATTGGACAAGAATAAACCTATGGAAGACGAAAATGACCTAAATGTACATCCAATGACACAAATGAACTTATTGGATGCACAAGATTGCTTAAAAACCCTAATTGGACAAGAATAAGCCTTTGGAGGACCAAAATGACCTAAATGTTCATCCAATGACACAAACACACCTATTGGATGCAAAAGATTGCTTAAAAACCCTAATTGGAAAAGAATAAAACTAGGGAGGACGAAAATGACCTAAATGTTCAACCAATAACACAAACACACCTATTGGATGCACAAGATTACTTAAAAACCCTAATTGGACAAGAAAAAGCCTAGGGAGGACGAAAATGACCTAAATGTTAATCCAATGACACAAACACACCTATTGGATGCACAAGATTACTTAAAAACCCTAATTGGACAAGAATAAGCCTAGGGAAGACGAAAATGACCTAAATGTACATCCAATGACACAAATGAACTTATTGGAAGCACAAGATTGGTAAAAAACCCTAATTGGACAAGAATAAGCCTTTGGAGGACGAAAATGACCTAAATGTTCATCCAATGAAACAAACACACCTATTGGATGCACAAGATTGCTTAAAAACCCTAATTGGAAAAGAATAAGACTAGGGAGGACGAAAATTACCTAAATGTTCATCCAATGACACAAACACACCTATTGGATGCACAAGATTGCTTAAAAACCCTAATTGGAAAAGAATAAGACTAGGGAGGACGAAAATGACCTAAATGTTCATCCAATGACACAAACACACCTATCGGATGCACAAGATTACTTTAAAACCCCAATTGGACAAGAATAAGCCTAGGGAGGATGAAAATGACCTAAATGTTCATCCAATGACACAAACACACCTATTGGATGCACAAGATTACTTAAAAACCCTAATTGGACAAGAATAAGCCTAGGGAGGACAAAAATGACCTAAATGTTCATCCAATGACACAAACATACCTATTGGATGCACAAGATTACTTGAAAACCCTAATTGGACAAGAATACGACTAAGGAGGACGATAATGACCTAAATGTTAATCCAATGGCACAAACACACCTATTGGATGCACAAGATTGCTTAAAAACCCTAATTGAAAAAGAATAAGACTAGGGAGGACGAAAATGACCTAAATGTTCATCCAATGACACAAACACACCTATTGGATGCACAAGATTGCTTAAAAACCCTAATTGGAAAAGAATAAGACTAGGGAGGACGAAAATGACCTAAATGTTCATCCAATGACACAAACACACCTATTGGATGCACAAGATTGCTTAAAAACCCTAATTGGATAAGAATAAGACTAAGGAGGACGAAAATGACCTAAATGTTCATCCAATGACACAAACACACCTATTGGATGCACAAGATTACTTAAAAACCCTAATTGGACAAGAATAATCCTAGGGAAGACGAAAATGACCTAAATGTACATCCAATGAAACAAATGAACTTATTGGATGCACAAGATTGGTAAAAAAAACCCTAATAGGACAAGAATAAGCCTTTGGAGGACGAAAATGACCTAAATGTTCATCCAATGAAACAAACACACCTATTGGATGCACAAGATTGCTTTAAAACCCTAATTGGAAAAGAATAAGACTAGGGAGGACGAAAATGACCTAAATGTTCATCCAATGACACAAACACACCTATTGGATGCACAAGATTGCTTAAAAACCCTAATTGGAAAAGAATAAGACTACGGAGGACGAAAATGACCTATATGTTCATCCAATGACACAAACACACCTATTGGATGCACAAGATTACTTTAAAACCCCAATTGGACAAGAATAGGCCTAGGGAGGACAAAAATGACCTAAATGTTCATCCAATGACACAAACACACCTATTGGATGCACAAGATTACTTGAAAACCCTAATTGGAGAAGAATACGACTAGGGAGGACGAAAATGACCTAAATGTTAATCCAATGGCACAAACACACCTATTGGATGCACAAAATTGCTTAAAAACCCTAATTGGAAAAGAATAAGACTAGGGAGGACGAAAATGACCTAAATGTTCATCCAATGACACAAACATACCTATTGGATGCACAAGATTACTTAAATACCCTAATTGGACAAGAATAAGCCTAGGAAAGACGAAAATGACCTAAATGTACATCCAATGACACAAATGAACTTATTGGATGCACATGATTGGTTAAAAACCTTAATAGGACAAGAATAAGCCTTTGTAGGATGAAAATGACCTAAATGTACATCCAATGACACAAACACACCTATTGGATGCAAAAGATTGCTTAAAAACCCTAATTGGAAAAGAATAAGACTAGCGAGGACGAAAATGACCTAAATGTTCATCCAATGACACAAACACACCTATTGGATGCACAAGATTACTTAAAAACCCTAATTGGACAAGAATAAGCCTAGGGAAGACGAAAATGACCTAAATGTACATCCAATGACACAAATAAACTTATTGGATGCACAAGATTGGTGAAAAACCCTAATTGGACAAGAATAAGCCTTTGGAGGACGAAAATGACCTAACTGTTCATCCAATGACACAAACACACCTATTGGATGCACAATATTTGCTTAAAAACCCTAATTTGAAAAGAATAAGACTAGGGAGGATGAAAATGACCTAAATGTTCATCCAATGACACAAACACACCTATTGGATGCACAAGATTGCTTAAAAACCCTAATTGGAAAAGAATAAGACTAGGGAGGAGGAAAATGACCTAAATGTTCATCCAATGACACAAACACACCTATTAGATGCACAAGATTACTTAAAAACCCTAATTGGAAAAGAATAAGCCTAGGGAGGACGAAAATGACCTAAATGTTCATCCAATGACACAAACAGACCTATTGGATGTCCAAGATTACTTAAAAACCCTAATTGGACAAGAATACGATTAGGGAGGATGATAATGACCTAAATGTTCATCCAATGACACAAACACACCTATTGGATGCACAAAATTACTTAAAAATCCTAATTGGAAAAGAATAAGACTTAGGAGGACGAAAATGACCTAAATGTTCATCCAATGAAACAAACACACCTATTGGATGCACAAGATTGGTTAAAAATCCTAATTTGTAAAGAATAAGCCTAGGGAGGACGAAAATGACTTAAATGTTCATCCAATGACACAAATGAACTTATCAGATGCACAAGATTGGTTAAAAACCCTAATTGGACAAGAATAAGCCTTTAAAGGAAGAAAATGACCTAAATGTTCATCCAATGACACAAACACACCTATTGGATGCACAAGATTGCTTAAAAACCCTAATTGGACAATAATAAGCCTAGGGAGGACGAAAATGACCTAAATGTACATCCAATGACACAAATGAACTTATTGGATGCACAAGATTGGTTAAAAACCCTAATTGGACAAGAATAAGTCTAGGGAGGACGAAAATGACCTAAATATTGATCCAATGTCACAAACACACCTATTTTGATGCAAAAGATTGCTTAAAAACCCTAATTAGACAAGAATACGAATAGGGAGTACGAAAATGACCTAAATGTTCATCCAATGACACAAATGAACTTATTGGATGCACAAGATTGGTTGAAAACCCTAATTGGACAAGACTAAGCCTTTGGAGGACGAAAATGACCTAAATGTTCATCCAATGACACAAACACACCTATTGGATTCACAAGATTGCTTAAAAACCCTAATTGGAAAAGAATAAAACTAGGGAGGACGAAAATGACCTAAATGTTCATCCAATGACACAAACACACCTATTGGATGCAAAAGATTACTTAAAAACCCTAATTGGACAAGAATAAGCCTAGGGAAGACGAAAATGACCTAAATGAACATCCAATGACACAAATGAACTTATTGGATGCACAAGATTGGTAAAAAAAACCCTAATTAGACAAGAATAAGCCTTTGGAGGACGAAAATGACCTAAATGTTCATCCAATGAAACAAACACACCTATTGGATGCACAAGATTGCTTAAAAACCCTAATTGGAAAAGAATAAGACTAGGGAGGACAAAAATGACATAAATGTTCATCCAATGACACAAACACACCTATTGGATGCAACAGATTTCTTAAAAACCCTAATTTGTCCAGAATAAGCCTAGGGAGGACAAAAATGACCTAAATGTTCATCCAATGACACATACATACCTATTGGATGCACAAGATTACTTAAAAACCCTAATTGGACAAGAATACGACTAGGGAGGATGAAAATGACCTAAATGTTAATCCAATGGCACAAACATACCTATTGGATGCACAAGATTGCTTAAAAACCCTAATTGGAAAAGAATAAGACTAGGGAGGACGAAAATGACCTAAATGTTCATCCAATGACACAAACACACCTATTGGATGCACAAGATTGCTTAAAAACCCTAATTGGAAAAGAATAAGACTAGGGAGGACGAAAATGACCTAAATGTTCATCCAATGACACAAACACACCTATTGGATGGACAAGATTGCTTAAAAACCCTAATTGGAAAAGAATAAGACTAGGGAGGACGAAAATGACCTAAATGTTCATCCAATGACACAAACACACCTATTAGATGCACAAGATTACTTAAAAACCCTAAATGGACAAGAATAAGCCTAGGGAGGACGAAAATGACCTAAATGTTCATCCAACGACACAAACACACCTATTGGATGCACAAGATTACTTAAAAACCCTAACTGGACAAGAATAAGCCTAGGGAGGACGAAAATGACCTAAAGGTTCATCCAATGACACAAACATACCTATTGGATGCACAAGATTACTTAAAAAGCCTAATTGGACAAGAATAAGCCTAGGGAAGACGAAAATGACCTAAATGTACATCCAATGACACAAATGAACTTATTGGATGCACATGATTGGTTAAAAACCCTAATTGGACAAGAATAAGCCTTTGTAGGACGAAAATGACCTAAATGTTCATCCAATGACACAAACCCACCTATTGGATGCACAAGATTGCTTAAAAACCCTAATTGGAAAAGAATAAGACTAGGGAGGACGAAAATGACCTAAATGTTCATCCAATGACACAAACACACCTATTGGATGCACGAGATTACTTAAAAACCCTAATTGGACACGAATAAGCCTAGGGAAGACGAAAAAGACCTAAATGTACATCCAATGACACAAATGAACTTATTGGATGCACAAGATTGGTTAAAAACCCTAATTGGACAAGAATAAGCCTTTGGAGGACGAAAATGACCTAACTGTTCATCCAATGACACAAACACACCTATTGGATGCACAATATTTGCTTAAAAACCCTAATATGAAAAGAATAAGACTAGGGAGGACGAAAATGACCTAAATGTTCATCCAATGACACAAACACACCTATTGGATGCACAAGATTGCTTAAAAACCCTAATTGGAAAAGAATAAGACTAGGGAGGACGAAAATGACCTAAATGTTCATCCAATGACACAAACGCACCTATTAGATGCACAAGATTACTTAAAAACCCTAATTGGAAAAGAATAAGCCTAGGGAGGACGAAAATGACCTAAATGTTCATCCAATGACACAAACATACCTATTGGATGCACAAGATTACATAAAAAGCCTAATTGGACAAGAATACGATTAGGGAGGATGATAATGACCTAAATGTTCATCCAATGACACAAACACACCTATTGGATGCACAAGATTACTTAAAAATCCTAATTGGAAAAGAATAAGACTTAGGAGGACGAAAATGACCTAAATGTTCATCCAATGACACAAACACACCTATTGGATGCACAAGATTGGTTAAAAATCCTAATTTGTAAAGAATAAGCCTAGGGAGGACGAAAATGACCTAAGTGTTCATCCAATGACACAAATGAACTTATCGGATGCACAAGATTGGTTAAAAACCCTAATTGGACAAGAATAAGCCTTTAAAGGACGAAAATGACCTAAATGTTCATCCAATGACACAAACACACCTATTGGATGCACAAGATTGCTTAAAAACCCTAATTAGACAAGAATAAGAGTAAGGAGGACGAAAATGACCTAAATGTTCATCCAACGACACAAACACACTTATTGGATGCACAAGATTGCTTAAAAACCCTAATTGGACAATAATAAGCCTAAGGAGGACGAAAATGACCTAAATGTACATCCAATGACACAAATGAACTTATTGGATGCACAAGATTGGTTAAAAACCCTAATTGGACAAGAATAAGCCTAGGGAGGACGAAAATGACCTAAATGTTCATCCAATGACACAAACACACATATTGGATGCATAAGATTGCATAAAAACCCCAATTGGACAAGAATAAGACTAGGGAGGACGAAAATGACCTAAATGTTCATCCAATGACACAAATGAACTTATTGGATGCACAAGATTGGTTAAAAACCCTAATTGGACAAGAATAAGCCTAGGGAGGACGAAAATGACCTAAATGTTCATCCAATGACACAAATGAACTTATTGGATGCACAAGATTGGTTGAAAACCCTAATTGGACAAGAATAAGCCTAGGGAGGACGAAAATGACCTCAATGTTCATCCAATGACACAAATGAACTTATTGGATGCACAAGATTGGTTAAAAACCCTAATTGGACAAGAATAAGCCTAGGGAGGACGAAAATGACCTAAATGTTCATCCAATGACACAAATGAACTTATTGGATACACAAGATTGGTTGAAAACCCTAATTGGACAAGAATAAGCCTAGGGAGGACGAAAATGACCTAAATGGTTATCCAATGACACAAATGAACTTATTGGATGCACAAGATTGGTTAAAAACCCTAATTGGACAAGAATAAGCCTAGGGAGGACGAAAATGACCTAAATGTTCATCCAATGACACAAATGAACTTATTGGATGCACAAGATTGGTTGAAAACCCTAATTGGACAAGAATAAGCCTAGGGAGGACGAAAATGACCTAAATGTTCATCCAATGACACAAACACACCTATTGGATGCACAAGATTGCATAAAAACCCTAATTGGACAAGAATAAGATTAGGGAGGACGAAAATGACCTAAATGTTCATCCAATGACACAAATGAACTTATTGGATGCACAAGATTGGTTAAAAACCCTAATTGGACAAGAATAAGCCTAGGGAGGACGAAAATGACCTAAATGTTCATCAAATGACACAAATGAACTTATTGGATGCACAAGATTGGTTGAAAACCCTAATTGGACAAGAATAAGCCTAGGGAGGACGAAAATGACCTAAATGTTCGTCCAATGACACAAACACACCTATTGGATGCACAAGATTGCATAAAACCCTAATTGGACAAGAATAAGACTAGGGAGGATGAAAATGACCTAAATGTTCATCCAATGACACAAATGAACTTATTGGATTCACAAGATTGGTTAAAAACCCTAATTGGACAAGAATAAGCCTAGGGAGGACGAAAATGACCTAAATGTTCATCCAATGACACAAATGAACTTATTGGATGCACAAGATTGGTTGAAAACCCTAATTGGACAAGAATAAGCCTAGGGAGGACGTAAATGACCTAAATGTTCCACCAATGACACAAATGAACTTATTGGATGCACAAGATTGGTTAAAAACCCTTATTGGACAAGAATAAGCCTAAGGAGGACGAAAATGACCTAAATGTTCGTCCAATGACACAAACACACCTATTGGATGCACAAGATTGCATAAAACCCTAATTGGACAAGAATAAGACTAGGGAGGATGAAAATGACCTAAATGTTCATCCAATGACACAAATGAACTTATTGGATTCACAAGATTGGTTAAAAACCCTAATTGGACAAGAATAAGCCTAGGGAGGACGAAAATGACCTAAATGTTCATCCAATGACACAAATGAACTTATTGGATGCACAAGATTGGTTGAAAACCCTAATTGGACAAGAATAAGCCTAGGGAGGACGTAAATGACCTAAATGTTCATTCAATGACACAAATGAACTTATTGGATGCACAAGATTGGTTAAAAACCCTAATTGGACAAGAATAAGCATAGGGAGGACGAAAATGACCTAAATGTTCATCCAATGACACAAACACACATATTGGATGCACAAGATTGCTTAAACCCTAATTGGACAAGAATAAGACTAGGGAGGACGAAAATGACTTAAATGTTCCTCCAATGACACAAACACACTTATTGGATGCATAAGATTGCATAAAAACCCTAATTGACAAGAATAAGACTAGGGAGGACGAAAATGACCTAAATGTTCATCCAATGACACAAATGAACTTATTGGATGCACAAGATTGGTTAAAAACCCTAATTGGACAAGAATAAGCCTAGGGAGGACGAAAATGACCTAAATGTTGATCCAATGACACAAACACACCTATTTTGATGCACAAGATTGCTTAAAAACCCTAATTAGACAAGAATAAGAGTAAGGAGGACGAAAATGACCTAAATGTTCATCCAACGACACAAACACACTTATTGGATGCACAAGATTGCTTAAAAACCCTAATTGGACAATAATAAGCCTAGGGAGGACGAAAATGACCTAAATGTACATCCAATGACACAAATGAACTTATTGGATGCACAAGATTGGTTAAAAACCCTAATTGGACAAGAATAAGCCTAGGGAGGACGAAAATGACCTAAATATTAATCCAATGTCACAAACACAACTATTTTGATGCACAAGATTGCTTAAAAACCCTAATTAGACAAGAATAAGACTAGGGAGGACGAAAATGACCTAAATGTTCATCCAATGACACAAACATACCTATTGGATGCACAAGATTACTTAAAAACCCTAATTGGAAAAGAATAAGACTAGGGAGGACGAAAATGACCTAAATGTTCATCCAATGACACAAACACACCTATTGGATGCACAAGATTGCTTAAAAACCCTAATTGGAAAAGAATAAGACTACGGAGGACGAAAATGACCTATATGTTCATCCAATGACACAAACACACCTATTGGATGCACAAGATTACTTTAAAACCCCAATTGGACAAGAATAGGCCTAGGGAGGACAAAAATGACCTAAATGTTCATCCAATGACACAAACACACCTATTGGATGCACAAGATTACTTGAAAACCCTAATTGGAGAAGAATACGACTAGGGAGGACGAAAATGACCTAAATGTTAATCCAATGGCACAAACACACCTATTGGATGCACAAAATTGCTTAAAAACCCTAATTGGAAAAGAATAAGACTAGGGAGGACGAAAATGACCTAAATGTTCATCCAATGACACAAACATACCTATTGGATGCACAAGATTACTTAAATACCCTAATTGGACAAGAATAAGCCTAGGAAAGACGAAAATGACCTAAATGTACATCCAATGACACAAATGAACTTATTGGATGCACATGATTGGTTAAAAACCCTAATAGGACAAGAATAAGCCTTTGTAGGATGAAAATGACCTAAATGTACATCCAATGACACAAACACACCTATTGGATGCAAAAGATTGCTTAAAAACCCTAATTGGAAAAGAATAAGACTAGCGAGGACGAAAATGACCTAAATGTTCATCCAATGACACAAACACACCTATTGGATGCACAAGATTACTTAAAAACCCTAATTGGACAAGAATAAGCCTAGGGAAGACGAAAATGACCTAAATGTACATCCAATGACACAAATAAACTTATTGGATGCACAAGATTGGTGAAAAACCCTAATTGGACAAGAATAAGCCTTTGGAGGACGAAAATGACCTAACTGTTCATCCAATGACACAAACACACCTATTGGATGCACAATATTTGCTTAAAAACCCTAATTTGAAAAGAATAAGACTAGGGAGGATGAAAATGACCTAAATGTTCATCCAATGACACAAACACACCTATTGGATGCACAAGATTGCTTAAAAACCCTAATTGGAAAAGAATAAGACTAGGGAGGAGGAAAATGACCTAAATGTTCATCCAATGACACAAACACACCTATTAGATGCACAAGATTACTTAAAAACCCTAATTGGAAAAGAATAAGCCTAGGGAGGACGAAAATGACCTAAATGTTCATCCAATGACACAAACAAACCTATTGGATGTCCAAGATAACTTAAAAACCCTAATTGGACAAGAATACGATTAGGGAGGATGATAATGACCTAAATGTTCATCCAATGACACAAACACACCTATTGGATGCACAAAATTACTTAAAAATCCTAATTGGAAAAGAATAAGACTTAGGAGGACGAAAATGACCTAAATGTTCATCCAATGAAACAAACACACCTATTGGATGCACAAGATTGGTTAAAAATCCTAATTTGTAAAGAATAAGCCTAGGGAGGACGAAAATGACCTAAATGTTCATCCAATGACACAAATGAACTTATCAGATGCACAAGATTGGTTAAAAACCCTAATTGGACAAGAATAAGCCTTTAAAGGAAGAAAATGACCTAAATGTTCATCCAATGACACAAACACACCTATTGGATGCACAAGATTGCTTAAAAACCCTAATTGGACAATA
>JBBPBR010000004.1:32548391-32559947 GCA_037974775.1 Cicer pinnatifidum | reverse complement strand
ACTTAAAAACCCTAATTGGACAAGAATACGATTAGGGAGGATGATAATGACCTAAATGTTCATCCAATGACACAAACACACCTATTGGATGCACAAAATTACTTAAAAATCCTAATTGGAAAAGAATAAGACTTAGGAGGACGAAAATGACCTAAATGTTCATCCAATGAAACAAACACACCTATTGGATGCACAAGATTGGTTAAAAATCCTAATTTGTAAAGAATAAGCCTAGGGAGGACGAAAATGACCTAAATGTTCATCCAATGACACAAATGAACTTATCAGATGCACAAGATTGGTTAAAAACCCTAATTGGACAAGAATAAGCCTTTAAAGGAAGAAAATGACCTAAATGTTCATCCAATGACACAAACACACCTATTGGATGCACAAGATTGCTTAAAAACCCTAATTGGACAATATTAAGTCTAGGGAGGACGAAAATGACCTAAATGTACATCCAATGACACAAATGAACTTATTGGATGCACAAGATTGGTTAAAAACCCTAATTGGACAAGAATAAGTCTAGGGAGGACGAAAATGACCTAAATATTGATCCAATGTCACAAACACACCTATTTTGATGCACAAGATTGCTTAAAAACCCTAATTAGACAAGAATACGACTAGGGAGTACGAAAATGACCTAAATGTTCATCCAATGACACAAATGAACTTATTGGATGCACAAGATTGGTTAAAAACCCTAATTGGACAAGACTAAGCCTTTGGAGGACGAAAATGACCTAAATGTTCATCCAATGACACAAACACACCTATTGGATTCACAAGATTGCTTAAAAACCCTAATTGGAAAAGAATAAAACTAGGGAGGACGAAAATGACCTAAATGTTCATCCAATGACACAAACACACCTATTGGATGCAAAAGATTACTTAAAAACCCTAATTGGACAAGAATAAGCCTAGGGAAGACGAAAATGACCTAAATGAACATCCAATGACACAAATGAACTTATTGGATGCACAAGATTGGTAAAAAAAACCCTAATTAGACAAGAATAAGCCTTTGGAGGACGAAAATGACCTAAATGTTCATCCAATGAAACAAACACACCTATTGGATGCACAAGATTGCTTAAAAACCCTAATTGGAAAAGAATAAGACTAGGGAGGACGAAAATGACATAAATGTTCATCCAATGACACAAACACACCTATTGGATGCAACAGATTTCTTAAAAACCCTAATTTGTCCAGAATAAGCCTAGGGAGGACAAAAATGACCTAAATGTTCATCCAATGACACATACATACCTATTGGATGCACAAGATTACTTAAAAACCCTAATTGGACAAGAATACGACTAGGGAGGATGAAAATGACCTAAATGTTAATCCAATGGCACAAACATACCTATTGGATGCACAAGATTGCTTAAAAACCCTAATTGGAAAAGAATAAGACTAGGGAGGACGAAAATGACCTAAATGTTCATCCAATGACACAAACACACCTATTGGATGCACAAGATTGCTTAAAAACCCTAATTGGAAAAGAATAAGACTAGGGAGGACGAAAATGACCTAAATGTTCATGCAATGACACAAACACACCTATTGGATGCACAAGATTGGTTCAAAACCCTAATTGGACAAGAATAAACCTAGGGAGGAGGAATATGACCTAAATGTTCATCCACTGACACAAACACACCTATTGGATGCACAAGATTACTTAAAAACCCTAATTGGACAAGAATACGACTAGGGAGGACGAAAATGACCTAAATGTTCATCCAATGACACAAACACACCTCTTGGATGCACAAGATTGGTTAAAAACCCTAATTGGACAAGAATAAGCCTAGTTGGGACGAAAATGACCTAAATGTTAATCCAATGACACAAACACACCTATTGGATGCACAAGATTGGTCAAAAACCCTAATTGGACAAGAATAACCCTAGGGTGGACGAAAATGACCTAAATGTTCATCCAATGACACAAACACACTTATAGGATGCACAAGATTGCTTAAAAACCCTAATTGGATAAGAATAAGCCGAGGGAAGACCAAAATGACCTTAATGTACATCCAATGACACAAATGAACTTATTGGAAGCACAAGAGGTTAAAAACCCTAATTGGACAAGAATAAGCCTTTGGAGGACGAAAATGACCTAAATGTTCATCCAATGATACAAACACACCTATTGGATGCACAAGATTGCTTAAAAACCCTAATTGGAAAAGAATAAGACTAGGGAGGACGAAAATGACCTAAATGTTCATCCAATGACACAAACACACCTATTGGATGCACAAGATTACTTTAAAACCCCAATTGCACAAGAATAGGCCTAGGGAGGACGAAAATGACCTAAATGTTCATGCAATGACACAAACACACCTATTGGATGCACAAGATTACTTAAAAACCCTAAATGGACAAGAATAAGCCTAGGGAGGACAAAAATGACCTAAATGTTCATCCAATGACACAAACATACCTATTGGATGCACAAGATTACTTAAAAACCCTAATTGGACAAGAATACGACTAGGGAGGACGAAAATGACCTAAATGTTAATCCAATGGCACAAACACACCTATTGGATGCACAAGATTGCTTAAAAACCCTAATTGGAAAAGAATAAGACTAGGCAGGACGAAAATGACGTAAATGTTCATCCAATGACACAAACACACCTATTGGATGCACAAGATTGCTTAAAAACACTAATTAGACAAGAATAAGACTAGGGAGGACGAAAATGACCTAGATGTTCATCCAATGACACAAACACACTTATTGGATGCACAAGATTGCTTAAAAACCCTAATTGGACAAGAATAAGCCTAGGGAGGACGAAAATGACCTAAATGTACATCCAATGACACAAATGAACTTATTGGATGCACAAGATTGGTTAAAAACCCTAATTGGACAAGAATAAGCCTAGGGAGGACGAAAATGACCTAAATATTGATCCAATGTCACAAACACAACTATTTTGATGCACAAGATTGCTTAAAAACCCTAATTAGACAAAAATAAGACTAGGGAGGACGAAAATGAGCTAAATCTTCATCCAATGACACAAATGAACTTATTGGATGCACAAGATTGGTTAAAAACCCTAATTGGACAAGAATAAGCCTAGGGAGGACGAAAATGACCTAAATGTTGATCCAATGACACAAACACACCTATTTTGCTGCACAAGATTGCTTAAAAACCCTAATTAGACAAGAATAAGAGTAAGGAGGACGAAAATGACCTAAATGTTCATCCAACGACACAAACACACTTATTGGATGCACAAGATTGCTTAAAAACCCTAATTGGACAATAATAAGCCTAGGGAGGACGAAAATGACCTAAATGTACATCCAATGACACAAATGAACTTATTGGATGCACAAGATTGGTTAAAAACCCTAATTGGACAAGAATAAGCCTAGGGAGGACGAAAATGACCTAAATATTAATCCAATGTCACAAACACAACTATTTTGATGCACAAGATTGCTTAAAAACCCTAATTAGACAAGAATAAGACTAGGGAGGACGAAAATGACCTAAATGTTCATCCAATGACACAAACACACTTATAAGATGCACAAGATTACTCAAAAACCCCAATTGGACAAGAATAAGCCTAGGGAGGACGAAAATGACCTAAATGTTCATCCAATGACATAAACACACCTATTGGATGCACAAGATTACTTAAAAACCCTAATTGGACAAGAATAAGCCTATGGAAGACGAAAATGACCTAAATGTACATCCAATGACACAAATGAACTTATTGGATGCACAAGATTGGTTAAAAACCCTAATTTGAAAAGAATAAGACTAGGGAGGACGAAAATGACCTAAAAGTTCATCCAATGACACAAACACACCTATTGGATGCACAAGATTGCTTAAAAACCCTAATTGGAAAAGAATAAGACTTGGGAGGACGAAAATGACCTAAATGTGCATCCAATGACACAAACACACCTATTGGATGCACAAGATTGGTTAAAAATCCAAATTTGTAATGAATAAGCCTAGGGAGGACGAAAATGACCTAAATGTTCATCCAATGACACAAATGAAGTTATTGGATGCACAAGATTGGTTAAAAAGCCTAATTGGACAAGAATAAGCCTTTAAAGGACGAAAATGACCTAAATGTTCATCCAATGACACAAACACACCTATTGGATGCTAAAGATTGCTTAAAAACCCTAATTAGACAAGAATAAGACTAGGGAGGACGAAAATGACCTAAATGTTCATCCAATGACACAAACACACCTATTGGATGAACAAGATTGCTTAAAAACCCTAATTGGAAAAGAATAAGACTAGGGAGGACGAAAATGACCTAAATGTACATCCAATGACACAAATGAACTTATTGGATGCACATGATTGGTTAAAAACCCTAATTGGACAAGAATAAGCCTTTGGAGGACGAAAATGACCTAAATGTTCATCCAATGAAACAAACACACCTATTGGATGCACAAGATTGCTTAAAAACCCTAATTGGAAAAGAATAAGACTAGGGAGGACGGAAATGACCTAAATGTTCATCCAATGACACAAACACACCTATTGGATGCACAAGATTGGTTAAAAACCCTAATTGGAAAAGAATAAGACTAGGGAGGACGAAAATGACCTAAATGTTCATCCAATGACACAAACACACCTATTGGATGCACAAGATTACTTAAAAACCCTAATTGGTCCAGAATAAGCCTAGGGAGGACAAAAATGACCTAAATGTTCATCCAATGACACATACATACCTATTGGATGCACAAGATTACTTAAAAACCCTAGTTGGACAAGAATACGACTAGGGAGGACGAAAATGACCTAAATGTTAATCCAATGGCACAAACATACCTATTGGATGCACAAGATTGCTTAAAAACCCTAATTGGAAAAGAATAAGACTAGGGAGGACGAAAATGACCTAAATGTTCATCCAATGACACAAACACACCTATTTGATGCACAAGATTGCTTAAAAACCCTAATTGGAAAAGAATAAGACTAGGGAGGACGAAAATGACCTAAATGTTCATCCAATGACACAAACACACCTATTGGATGCACAAGATTACTTAAAAAACCATAATTGGACAAGAATAAGCCTAGGGAGGACAAAAATGACCTAAATGTTCATCCAATGACACAAACACACCTATTGGATGCACAAGATTACTTAAAAACCCTAATTGGACAAGAATAAGCCTAGGGAGGACGAAAATGACCTAAATGTTCATCCAATGACACAAACACACCTATTGGATGCACAAGATTGGTTAAAAACCCTAATTGGAAAAGAATAAGACTAGGGAGGACGAAAATGACCTAAATGTTCATCCAATGACACAAACACACCTATTGGATGCACAAGATTGCTTAAAAACCCTAATTGGAAAAGAATAAGACTAGGGAGGACGAAAATGACCTAAATGTTCATCCAATGACACAAACACACCTATTGGATGCATAAGATTGGTTAAAAACCCTAATTGGACAAGAATAAGCCTAGGGAGGACGAAAATGACCTAAATGTTAATCCAATGACACAAATGAACTTATTGGATGCACAAGATTGGTTAAAAACCCTAATTGGACAAGAATAAGCCTAGGGAGGACGAAAATGACCTAAATGTTCATCCAATGACACAAACACACATATTGGATACACAAGATTGTTTAGAAACCCTAATTGGACAAGAATAAGCCTAGGGAGGACGAAAATGACCTAAATGTTCATCCAATGACACAAACACACCTATTGGATGCACAAGATTGGTTAAAAACCCTAATTGGACAAGAATAAGCCTAGGGAGGACGAAAATGACCTAAATGTTCATCCAATGACACAAACACACCTATTGGGTGCACAAGATTGGTTAAAAACACTAATTGGACAAGAATAAGCCTAGGAAGGACGAAAATGACCTAAATGTTCATCCAATGACACAAACACACCTATTGGATGCACAAGATTGGTTAAAAACCCTAATTGGACAAGAATAAGCCTAGGGAGGACGAAAATGACCTAAATGTTCATCCAATGACACAAATGAACTTATTGGATCCACAAGATTGGTTAAAAACCCTAATTGGACAAGAATAAGCATAAGGAGGACGAAAATGACCTAAATGTTCATCCAATGACACAAACACACCTATTGGATGCACAAGATTGGTTAAAAACCCTAATTGGACAAGAATAAGCCTAGGGAGGACGAAAATGACCTAAATGTTCATCCAATGACACAAACCCACTTATTGGATGCACAAGATTACTTTAAAACCATAAATGGACAAGAATAAGCCTATGGAGGACGAAAATGACCTAAATGTTCATCCAATGACACAAACACACCTATTGGATGCACAAGATTACTTAAAAACCCTAATTGGACAAGAATAAGCCTAGGGAGGACGAAAATGACCTAAATGTTCATCCCATGACACAAACACACCAATTGGATGCACAAGATTGCTTAAAAACCCTAATTGGAAAAGAATAAGCCTTTAGAGGACGAAAATGACCTAAATGTTCATCCAAAGACACAAACACACCTATTGGATGCACAAGATTGGTTAAAAACCCTAATTGGACAAGAATAAGCCTTTGGAGGACGAAAATGACCTGAATGTTCATCCAATGACACAAACACACCTATTGGATGCACAAGATTGCTTAAAAACCCTAATTGGAAAAGAATAAGACTAGGGAGGACGAAAATGACCTAAATGTTCATCCAATGACACAAACACACCTATTGGATGCACAAGATTACTTAAAAACCCTAATTGGTCCAGAATAAGCCTAGGGAGGACAAAAATGACCAAAATGTTCATCCAATGACACATACATACCTATTGGATGCACAAGATTACTTAAAAACCCTAATTGGACAAGAATACGACTAGGGAGGACGAAAATGACCTAAATGTTAATCCAATGGCACAAACATACCTATTGGATGCACAAGATTGCTTAAAAACCCTAATTGGAAAAGAATAAGACTAGGGAGGACGAAAATGACCTAAATGTTCATCCAATGACACAAACACACCTATTGGATGCACAAGATTGCTTAAAAACCCTAATTGGAAAAGAATAAGACTAGGGAGGACGAAAATGACCTAAATGTTCATCCAATGACACAAACACACCTATTGGATGGACAAGATTGCTTAAAAACCCTAATTGGAAAAGAATAAGACTAGGGAGGACGAAAATGACCTAAATGTTCATCCAATGACACAAACACACCTATTAGATGCACAAGATTACTTAAAAACCCTAAATGGACAAGAATAAGCCTAGGGAGGACGAAAATGACCTAAATGTTCATCCAACGACACAAACACACCTATTGGATGCACAAGATTACTTAAAAACCCTAACTGGACAAGAATAAGCCTAGGGAGGACGAAAATGACCTAAAGGTTCATCCAATGACACAAACATACCTATTGGATGCACAAGATTACTTAAAAAGCCTAATTGGACAAGAATAAGCCTAGGGAAGACGAAAATGACCTAAATGTACATCCAATGACACAAATGAACTTATTGGATGCACATGATTGGTTAAAAACCCTAATTGGACAAGAATAAGCCTTTGTAGGACGAAAATGACCTAAAGGTTCATCCAATGACACAAACATACCTATTGGATGCACAAGATTACTTAAAAAGCCTAATTGGACAAGAATAAGCCTAGGGAAGACGAAAAAGACCTAAATGTACATCCAATGACACAAATGAACTTATTGGATGCACAAGATTGGTTAAAAACCCTAATTGGACAAGAATAAGCCTTTGGAGGACGAAAATGACCTAACTGTTCATCCAATGACACAAACACACCTATTGGATGCACAATATTTGCTTAAAAACCCTAATATGAAAAGAATAAGACTAGGGAGGACGAAAATGACCTAAATGTTCATCCAATGACACAAACACACCTATTGGATGCACAAGATTGCTTAAAAACCCTAATTGGAAAAGAATAAGACTAGGGAGGACGAAAATGACCTAAATGTTCATCCAATGACACAAACACACCTATTGGATGCACAAGATTGCACAAAAACCCTAATTGGAAAAGAATAAGACTAGGGAGGACGAAAATGATCTAAATGTTCATCCAATGACACAAACACACCTATTAGATGCACAAGATTACTTAAAAACCCTAAATGGACAAGAATAAGCCTAGGGAGGACGAAAATGACCTAAATGTTCATCCAACGACACAAACACACCTATTGGATGCACAAGATTACTTAAAAACCCTAACTGGACAAGAATAAGCCTAGGGAGGACGAAAATGACCTAAAGGTTCATCCAATGACACAAACATACCTATTGGATGCACAAGATTACTTAAAAAGCCTAATTGGACAAGAATAAGCCTAGGGAAGACGAAAATGACCTAAATGTACTTCCAATGACACAAATGAACTTATTGGATGCACATGATTGGTTAAAAACCCTAATTGGACAAGAATAAGCCTTTGTAGGACGAAAATGACCTAAATGATCATCCAATGACACAAACCCACCTATTGGATGCACAAGATTGCTTAAAAACCCTAATTGGAAAAGAATAAGACTAGGGAGGACGAAAATGACCTAAATGTTCATCCAATGACACAAACACACCTATAGGATGCATAAGATTACTTAAAAACCCTAATTGGACAAGAAGAAGCCTAGGGAAGACGAAAAAGACCTAAATGTACATCCAATGACACAAATGAACTTATTGGATGCACAAGATTGGTTAAAAACCATAATTGGACAAGAATAAGCTTTTGGAGGACGAAAATGACCTAACTGTTCATCCAATGACACAAACACACCTATTGGATGCACAATATTTGCTTAAAAACCCTAATTTGAAAAGAATAAGACTAGGGAGGACGAAAATGACCTAAATGTTCATCCAATGACACAAACACACCTATTGGATGCACAGGATTACTTAAAAACCCTAATTGGACAAGAATAAGCCTAGGGAGATCGAAAATGACCTAAATGTTCATCCAATGACACAAACACACCTATTGGATGCACAAGATTACTTAAAAACCCTAATTGGTCCAGAATAAGCCTAGGGAGGACAAAAATGACCTAAATGTTCATCCAATGACACATACATACCTATTAGATGCACAAGATTACTTAAAAACCCTAGTTGGACAAGAATACGACTAGGGAGGACGAAAATGACCTAAATGTTAATCCAATGGCACAAACATACCTATTGGATGCACAAGATTGCTTAAAAACCCTAATTGGAAAAGAATAAGACTAGGGAGGACGAAAATGACCTAAATGTTCATCCAATGACACAAACACACCTATTTGATGCACAAGATTGCTTAAAAACCCTAATTGGAAAAGAATAAGACTAGGGAGGACGAAAATGACCTAAATGTTCATCCAATGACACAAACACACCTATTGGATGCACAAGATTGCTTAAAAACCTTAATTGGAAAAGAATAAGACTAGGGAGGACGAAAATGACCTAAATGTTCAACCAATGACACAAACACACCTATTAGATGCACAAGATTACTTAAAAACCCTAAATGGACAAGAATAAGCCTAGGGAGGACGAAAATGACCTAAATGTTCATCCAACGACACAAACAAACCTATTGGATGCACAAGATTACTTTAAAACCATAACTGGACAAGAATAAGCCTAGGGAGGACGAAAATGACCTAAAGGTTCATCCAATGACACAAACATACCTATTGGATGCACAAGATTACTTAAAAAGCCTAATTGGACAAGAATAAGCCTAGGGAAGACGAAAATGACCTAAATGTACATCCAATGACACAAATGAACTTATTGGATGCACATGATTGGTTAAAAACCCTAATTGGACAAGAATAAGCCTTTGTAGGACAAAAATGACCTAAATGTTCATCCAATGACACAAACCCACCTATTGGATTCACAAGATTGCTTAAAAACCAAATTGGAAAAGAATAAGACTAGGGAAGACGAAAATGACCTAAATGTTCATCCAATGACACAAACACACCTATTGGATGCACAAGATTACTTAAAAACCCTAATTGGACACGAATAAGCCTAGGGAAGACGAAAAATACCTAAATGTACATCCAATGACACAAATGAACTTATTGGATGCACAAGATTGGTTAAAAACCCTAATTGGACAAGAATAAGCTTTTGGAGGACGAAAATGACCTAACTGTTCATCCAATGACACAAACACACCTATTGGATGCAAAATATTTGCTTAAAAACCCTAATTTGAAAAGAATAAGACTAGGGAGCACGAAAATGACCTAAATGTTCATCCAATGACACAAACACACCTATTGGATGCACAAGATTGCTTAAAAACCCTAATTGGAAAAGAATAAGACTAGGGAGGACGAAAATGACCTAAATGTTCATCCAATGACACAAACACACCTATTAGATGCACAAGATTACTTAAAAACCCTAATTGGAAAAGAATAAGCCTAGGGAGGACGAAAATGACCTAAATGTTCATCCAATGACACAAACATACCTATTGGATGCACAAGATTACATAAAAACCCTAATTGGACAAGAATACGATTAGGGAGGATGATAATGACCTAAATGTTCATCCAATGACACAAACACACCTATTGGATGCCCAAGATTACTTAAAAATCCTAATTTGAAAAGAATAAGACTTAGGAGGACGAAAATGACCTAAATGTTCATCCAATGACACAAACACACCTATTGGATGCACAAGATTGGTTAAAAATCCTAATTTGTAAAGAATAAGCCTAGGGAGGACGAAAATGACCTAAATGTTCATCCAATGACACAAATGAACTTATCGGATGCACAAGATTGGTTAAAAACCCTAATTGGACAAGAATAAGCCTTTAAAGGACGAAAATGACCTAAATGTTCATCCAATGACACAAACACACCTATTGGATGCACAAGATTGCTTAAAAACCCTAATTAGACAAGAATAAGAGTAAGGAGGACGAAAATGACCTAAATGTTCATCCAATGACACAAACACACTTATTGGACGCACAAGATTGCTTAAAAACCCTAATTGGAAAATAATAAGCCTAGGGAGGACGAAAATGACCTAAATGTACATCCAATGACACAAATGAACTTATTGGATGCACAAGATTGGTTAAAAACCCTAATTGGACAAGAATAAGCCTAGGGAGGACGAAAATGACCTAAATATTGATCCAATGTCACAAACACACCTATTTTGATGCACAAGATTGCTTAAAAACCCTAATTAGACAAGAATAAGACTAGGGAGGACGAAAATTACCTAAATGTTCATCCAATGACACAAATGAAGTTATTGGATGCACAAGATTGGTTAAAAACCCTAATTGGACAAGAATAAGCCTAGGGAGGACGAAAATGACCTAAATGTTGATCCAATGACACAAACACACCTATTTTGATGCACAAGATTGCTTAAAAACCCTAATTAGACAAGAATAAGACTAGGGAGGACGAAAA
>JBBPBR010000004.1:32464758-32525640 GCA_037974775.1 Cicer pinnatifidum | reverse complement strand
TGACCTAAATGTTAATTCAATGACACAAACGAACTTATTGGATGCACAACATTGGTTAAAAACTCTAATTGGACAAGAATAACCCTAGGGAAGACGAAAATGACCTAATTGATCATCCAATGACACAGACACACCTATTGGATGCACAAGATTGGTTAAAAACCCTAATTGGACAAGAATAAGCCTAGGGAGGACGAAAATGACCTAAATGTTAATTTAATGACACAAACAAACTTATTGGATGCACAACATTGGTTAAAAACTCTAATTGGACAAGAATAACCCTAGGGAGGACGAAAATGACCTAATTGATCATCCAATGACACAAACACACCTATTGGATGAACAAGATTGGTTAAAAACCCTAATTGGACAAGAATATGCCTAGGGAGGATGAAAATGACCAAATTGATCATTCAATGACACTAACACACCTATTGGATGCACAAGATTGGTTAAAAACCCTAATTGGACAAGAATATGCCTAGGGAGGACGAAAATGACCTAATTGATCATCCAATGACACAAAGACACCTATTGGAGGCACAAGATTGGTTAAAAACCCTAATTGGACAAGAATATGCCTAGGGAGGATGAAAATGTCCTAAATGTTAATTCAATGACACAAACGAACTTATTGGATGCACAACATTGGTTAAAAACCCTAATTGGACAAGAATAAGCCTAGGGAGGACGAAAATGACCTAATTGATCATCCAATGACACAAACACACCTATTGGATGCACAAGATTGGTTAAAAACCCTAATTGGACAAGAATAAGCCTAGGGAGGACGAAAATGACCTAATTGATCATCCAATGACACAAACACAACTATTGGATGCATAAGATTGTTCAAAAACCCTAATTGGACAAGAATATGCCTAGGGAGGACGAAAATGACCTAATTGATCATCCAATGACACAAACACACCTATTGGATGCACAAGATTGGTTAAAACCCTAATTGGACAAGAATAAGCCTAAGGAGGACGAAAATGACCTAATTGATCATCCAATGACACAAACACACCTATTGGATGCACAAGATTGGTTAAAAACCCTAATTGGACAAGAATAAGCCTATGGAGGAAGAAAATGACCTAATTGATCATCCAATGACACAAACACACCTATTGGATGCACAAGATTGGTAAACAAAACCCTAATCGGACAAGAATAAACCTAGGGAGGACGAAAATGACCTAATTGATCATCTATTGACACAAACACACCTATTGGATGCACAAGATTGGTTAAAAACCCTAATTGGACAAGAATAAGCCTAGGGAGGAAGAAAATGACCTAATTGATCATCCAATGACACAAACACACCTATTGGATGCACAAGATTGGTAAAAAAAAACCCTAATTGGACAAGAATATGCCTAGGGAGGATGAAAATGACCAAATTGATCATCCAATGACACAAACACACCTATTGGATGCACAAGATTGGTTAAAAACCCTAATTGGACAAGAATATGCCTAGGGAGGACGAAATTGACCTAATTCATCATCCAATGACACAAAGAAACCTATTGGAGGCACAAGATTGGTTAAAAACCCTAATTGGACAAGAATATGCCTAGGGAGGACGAAAATGACCTAAATGTTAATTCAATGACACAAACGAACTTATTGGATGCACAACATTGGTTAAAAACTCTAATTGGACAAGAATAACCCTAGGGAGGACGAAAATGACCTAATTGATCATCCAATGACACAAACACACCTATTGGATGCACAAGATTGGTTAAAAACCCTAATTGGACAAGAATAAGCCTAGGGAGGACGAAAATGACCTAAATGTTAATCCAATGACACAACTCAACTTATTGGATGCACAAGATTGGTTAAAATCCCTAATTGGACATGAATAAGCCTAGGGAGGACGAAAATAACCTAATTGATCACCCAATGACACAAACACACCTATTGGATGCACAAGATTCGTTAAAAACCCTAATTGGACAAGAATATGCCTAGGGAGGACGAAAATGACCTAATTGATCATCCAATGACACAAACACACCTATTGGATGCACAAGATTGGTTAAAAACCCTAATTGGACAAGAATATGCCTAGGGAGGACGAAAATGACCTAATTGATCATCCAATGACACAAATGAACGTATTGGATGCACAAGATTAGTTAAAAACCCTAATTGGACAAGAATATGCCTAGGGAGGACGAAAATAACCAAATTGATCATCCAATGACACAAACACACCTATTGGATGCACAAGATTGGTCTAAAACTCTAATTGGACAAGAATATGCCTAAGGAGGACGAAAATGACCTAAATGTTAATCCAATGACACAAATGAACGTATTGGATGCACAAGATTGGTTAAAAACCCTAATTGGACAAGAATAAGCCTAGGGAGGACGAAAATGACCTAAATGTTAATCCAATGACACAACTAAACTTATTGGAAGCACAAGATTGGTTAAAAACCCTAATTGGACAAGAATAAGCCTAGGGAGGACGAAAATGACCTAATTGATCATCCAATGACACAAACACACCTATTGGATGCACAAGATTGGTTAAAAACCCTAATTGGACAAGAATATGCCTAGGGAGGACGAAAATGACCTAATTGATCATCCAATGACACAAATGAACTTATTGGATGCACAAGATTAGTTAAAAACCCTAATTGGACAAGAATAAGCTTTGGGAGGACGAAAATTACCTAATTGATCATCCAATGACACAAACACACCTATTGGATGCACAAGATTGGTCTAAAACTCTAAATGAGCAAGAATATGCCTAGGGAGGACGAAAATGACCAAAATGTTAATCCAATGACACAAATGAACGTATTGGATGCACAAGATTGGTTAAAAACCCTAATTGGACAAGAATAAGCCTAGGGAGGACGAAAATGACCTAATTGATCATCCAATGACACAAACACACCTATTGGATGCACAAGATTGGTTAAAAACCCTAATTGGACAAGAATATGCCTAGGGAGGACGAAAATGACCTAATTGATCATCCAATGACACAAATGACCTTATTGGATGAACAAGATTTGTTAAAAACCCTAATTAGACAAGAATAATCCTAGGGATGACGAAAATGACCTAAATGTTAATCCAATGACACAACACACCTATTGGATGCACAAGATTGGTTAAAAACCCTAATTGGACAAGAATATGCCTAGGGAGGACGAAAATGACCTAATTAATCATCCAATGACACAAACACACCTATTGGATGCACAAGATTGGTTAAAAACCAAAATTGGACAAGAATAAGCCTAGGGAGGACGAAAATGACCTAATTGATCATCCATTGCCACAAACACAGCTATTGGATACACAAGATTGATTAAAAACCCTAATTGGACAAGAATAAACCTAGGGATGACGAAAATGAGCTAAATGTTAATCCAATGACACAACTCAACTTATTGGATGCACAAGATTGGTTAAAAACCCTAATTGGACAAGAATAAGCCTAGGGAGGACGAAAATGACCTAATTGATCATCCAATGACACAAACACACCTATTGGATGCACAAGATTGGTTAAAAACCCTAATTGGACAAGAATATGCCTAGGGAGGACGAAAATGACCTAATTGATCATCCAATGACACAAACACACCTATTGGATGCACAAGATTGGTTAAGAACCCTAATTGGACAAGAATATGCCTAGGGAGGACGAAAATGATCTAAATATTAATTCAGTGACACAAACAAACTCATTGGATGCACAAGATTGGTTAAAAACCCTAATTGGACATTAATAAGCCTAGGGAGGACGAGAATGACCTAATTGATCATCCAATGACACAAATACACCTGTTGGAAGCACAACATTGGTTAAAAACCCTAATTGGACAAGAATAAGCCTAGGGAGGACGAAAATGACCTAATTGATCATCCAATGACACAAACACACCTATTGGATGCACAAGATTGGTTAAAAACCCTAATTGGACAAGAATATGCCTAGGGAGGACGAAAATGACCTAATTGATCATGCAATGACACAAACACACCTATTGGATGCACAAGATCGGTTAAAAACCCTAATTGGACAAGAATAAGCCTAGGGAGGACGAAAATGACCTAATTGATCATCCAATGACACAAACACACCTATTGGATGCACAAGATTGGTTAAAAACCCTAATTGGACAAGAATATGCCTAGGGAGGACGAAAATGACCTAATTGATCATCCAATAACATAAATGAACTTATTGGATGCACAAGATTAGTTAAAAACCCTAATTGGACAAGAATAAGCCTAGGGAGGACGAAAATGACCTAATTGATCATCCAATGACACAAACACACCTATTGGATGCACAAGATTGGTTAAAAACCCTAATTGGACAAGAATATGCCTAGGGAGGACGAAAATGACCTAAATAATCATCCAATGACACAAACACTCCTATTGGATGCACAAGATTGGTTAAAAACCCTAATTGGACAAGAATAAGCCTAGGGAGGACGAAAATGACCTAATTGATCATCCAATGACACAAACACACCTATTGGATGCACAAGATTGGTTAAAAACCCTAATTGGACAAGAATAAGCCTAGGGAGGAAGAAAATGACCTAATTGAAAATCCAATGACACAAACACACCTATTGGATGCACAAGATTGGTTAAAAACCCTAATTGGACAAGAATAAGCCTAGGGAGGACGAAAATGACCTAATTGATCATCCAATGACACAAACACACCTATTGGATGCACAAGATTGGTTAAAAACCCTAATTGGACAAGAATAAGCCTAGGGAGGATGAAAAATGACCTGATTGATCATCCAATGACACAAACACACCTATTGGATGCACAAGATTGGTTTAAAACCCTAGTTGGACAAGAATATGCCTAGGGAGGACGAAAATGACCTAATTGATCATCCAATGACACAAATGAACTTATTGGATGCACAAGACTGGTTAAAAACCCTAATTGGACAAGAATAAGCCTAGGGAGGACGAAAATGACCTAATTGATCATCCAATGACACAAACACACCTATTGGATGCACAAGATTAGTTAAAAACCCTAATTGGACAAGAATATGCCTAGGGAGGATGAAAATGACCTAAATTGATCATCCAATGACACAAACACACCTATTGGATGCACAAGATTGGTTAAAAACCCTAATTGGACAAGAATAAGCCTAGGGAGGATGAAAATGACCTAATTGATCATCCAATGACACAAACACACCTATTGGATGCACAAGATTGGTTAAAAACCCTAATTGGACAAGAATATGCCTAGGGAGGATGAAAATGATCTAAATATTAATTCAATCACACAAATAAAGTTATTGGATGCACAAGATTGGTTAAAAACCCTAATTGGACAAGAATAAGCTTAGGGAGGACGAAAATGACCTAATTGATCATCCAATGACACAAACACACCTATTGGATGCCACAAGATTGGTTAAAAACCCTATTTGGACAAGAATTAGCCTAGGGAGGACGAAAATGACCTAATTGATAATCCAATGACACAAACACACCTATTGGATGCACAAGATTGGTTTAAAACTCTAGTTGGACAAGAATATGCGTAGGGAGGACGAAAATGATTTAATTGATCATCCAATGACACAAATAAACTTATTGGATGCACAAGATTGGTTAAAAACCCTAATTGGACAAGAATAATCCTAGGGAGGACGAAAATGACCTAATTGATCATCCAATGACACAAACACACCTATTGGATGCACAAGATTGGTTAAAAACCCTAATTGGACAAGAATATGCCTAGGGAGGACGAAAATGACCTAATTTGATCATCCAATGACACAAATACACCTATTGGATGCACAAGATTGGTTAAAAACCCTAATTGGACAAGAATATGCCTAGGGAGGACGAATATGACCTAATTGATCACCCAATGACACAAACACACCTATTGGATGCACAAGATTGGTTAAAAACCCTAATTGGACAAGAATAAGCCTAGGGAGGACGAAAATGACCTAATTGATCATCCAATGACACTAATGAACTTATTGGATGCACAAGATTGGTTAAAAACCCTAATTGGACAAGAATAAGCCTAGGGAGGACCAAAATGACCTAATTGATCATGCAATGACACAAACACACCTATTGGATGCACAAGATTGGTTAAAAACCCTAGTTGGACAAGAACATGCCTAGGGAGGACGAAAATGACCTAATTGATCATCCAATGACACTAATGAACTTATTGGATGCACAAGATTGGTTAAAAACCCTAATTGGACAAGAATAAGCCTAGGGAGGACGAAAATGACCTAATTGATCATCCAATGACACAAACACACCTATTGGATGCACAAGATTGGTTAAAAACCCTAATTGGACAAGAATATGCCTAAGGAGGACGAAAATGACCTAAATATTAATTCAATGACACAAACAAAGTTATTGGATGCACAAGATTGGTTAATAACCCTAATTGGACAAGAATAAGCCTTGGGATGACGAAAATGACCTAATTGATCATCCAATGACACAAACACGCCTATTGGATGCACAAGATTGGTAAAAAACCCTAATTGGACAAGAATATGCCTAGGGACGACGAAATGACCTAAATATTAATTCAATGACACAAACAAAGTTATTGGATGCACAAGATTGGTTAAAAACCCTAATTGGACAAGAATAAGCCTAGGGAGGACGAAAATGACCTAATTGATCATCCAATGACACAAACACACCTATTGGATGCACAAGATTGGTTAAAAACCCTAATTGGACAAGAATATGCCTAGGGAAGACGAAAATGACCTTAATGTTAATCCAATGACACAAATGAACTTATTGGATGTACAAGATTGGTTAAAAATCCTAATTGGACAAGAATAAGCCTAGGGAGGACGAAAATGACCTAATTGATCATCGAATGACACAAACACGCCTATTGGATGCACAAGATTGGTTAAAAACCCTAATTGGACAAGAATATGCCTAGGGAAGACGAAAATGACCTTAATGTTAATCCAATGACACAAATGAACTTATTGGATGCACAAGATTGGTTAAAAACCCTAATTGGACAAGAATAAGCCTAGGGAGGATGAAAATGACCTAAATATTAATTCAATGACACAAACAAACTTATTGGATGCACAAGATTGATTAAAAACCCTAATTGGACAAAAATAAATCTAGGGAGGACGAAAATGACCTAATTGATCATCCAATGACACAAACACACCTATTGGATGCACAAGATTGGTTAAAAACCCTAACTAGACAAGAATATGCCTAGGGAGGACGAAAATGACCTAATTGATCATCCAATGACACAAACACACCTATTGGAGGCACAAGATTAGTTAAAAACCCTAGTTGGACAAGAATAAGCCTAGGGAGGACGAAAATGACCTAACTATTAATTCAATGACACAAACAAACTTATTGGATGCACAAGATTGGTTAAAAACCCTAATTGGACGTGAATATGCCTAGGGAGGACGAAAATGACCTAAATGTAAATCCAATGACACAAATGAACTTATTGGATGCACAAGATTGGTTAAAAACCCTAATTGGACAAGAATAAGCCTAGGGAGGACGAAAATGACCTAATTGATCATCAAATGACACAAACACACCTATTGGATGCACAAGATTGGTTAAAAACCCTAATTGGACAAGAATAAGCCTAGGGAGGACGAAAATGACCTAATTGATCATCCAATGACACAAACACACCTATTGGATGCACAAGATTGGTTAAAAACCCTAATTGGACAAGAATATGCCTAGGGAGGACGAAAATGACCTAAATGTTAATCCAATGTCACAAATGAACTTATTAGATACACAAGATTGGTTAAATACCCTAATTGGACAAGAATAAGCCTAGGGAGGACGAAAGTGACCTAATTGAGCATCGAATGACACAAACACACCTATTGGATGCTCAAGATTGGTTAAAAACCCTAATTGGACAAGAATATGCCTAGGGAAGACAAAATGACCTTAATGTTAATCCAATGACACAAATGAACTTATTGGATGCACAAGATTGGTTAAAAACCCTAATTGGACAAGAATAAGCCTAGGGAGGATGAAAATGACCTAATTGATCATCCAATGACACAAACACACCTATTGGATGCACAAGATTGGTTAAAAACCCTAATTGGACAAGAATAAGCCTAGGGAGGACGAAAATGACCTAAATGATAATTTAATGACACAAACGAACTTATTGGATGCACAACATTGGTTAAAAACCCTAATTGGACAAGAATAAGCCTAGGGAGGACGAAAATGACCTAATTGATCATCCAATGACACAAACACACCTATTGGATGCACAAGATTGGTTAAAAACCCTAATTGGACAAGAATAAGCCTAGGGAGGAAGAAAATGACCTAATTTGTCATCCAATGACACAAACACACCTATTGGATGCACAAGATTGGTTAAAAACCCTAATTGGACAAGAATAAGCCTAGGGAGGACGAAAATGACCTAATTGATCATCCAATGACACAAACACACCTATTGGATGCACAAGATTGGTTAAAAACCCTAATTGGACAAGAATATGCCTAGGGAGGACTAAAATGACCTAAATATTAATTCAATGACATAAACAAACTTATTGGATGCACAAGATTGGTTAAAAACCCTAATTGGACAAGAATAAGCCTAGGGAGGACGAAAATGACATAATTGATCATCCAATGACACAAACACACCTATTGGATGCACAAGATTGGTTAAAAACCCTAATTGGACAAGAATATGCTTAGGGAGGACGAAAATGACCTAATTAATTATCCAATGACACAAACACACCTATTGGATAAACAAGATTGGTTAAAAACCCTAATTGGACAAGAATATGCCTAGGGAGGACGAAAATGACCTAATTGATCATCCAATGACACAAACACACCTATTGGATGCACAAGATTGGTTAAAAACCCTAATTGGACAAGAATATGCCTAGGGAGGACGAAAATGACCTAATTGATCATCCAATGACACAAACACACCTATTGGATGCACAAGATTGGTTAAAAACCCTAATTGGACAAGAATAAGCGTAGGGAGAACGAAAATGACCTAAATGTTAAACCAATGACACAACTGAACTTATTGGATGCACAAGATTGGTTAAAAACCCTAATTGGACAAGAATAAGCCTAGGGAGGACGAAAATGACCTAATTGATCATCCAATGACACAAACACACCTATTGGATGCACAAGATTGGTTAAAAACCCTAATTGGACAAGAATATGCCTAGTGAGGACGTAAATGACCTAAATGTTAATCCAATGACACAAATGAACTTATTAGATGTACAAGATTGGTTAAAAATCCTAATTGGACAAGAATAAGCCTAGGGAGGACGAAAATGACCTCATTGATCATCCAATGACACAAACACACCTATTGGATGCACAAGATTGGTTTAAAACCCTAATTGGACAACAATATGCCTAGGGAGGACGAAAATGACCTAATTGATCATCCAATGACACAAATGAACGTATTGGATGCACAAGATTAGTTAAAAACCCTAATTGGACAAGAATATGCCTAGGGAGGACGAAAATGACCTAATTGATCATCCAATGACACAAACACACCTATTGGATGCACAAGATTGGTTAAAAACCCTAATTGGACAAGAATATGCCTAGGGATGACGATAATGACCTAATCGATCATCCAATGAAACAAACACATCTATTGGATGCACAAGATTCGTTAAAAACCCTAATTGGACAAGAATATGCCTAGGGAGGACAAAAATGACCTAATTGATCATCCAATGACACAAACACACCTATTGGATGCACAAGATTGGTTAAAAACCCTAATTGGACAAGAATATGCCTAGGGAGGACGAAAATTACCTAATTGATCATCCAATGACACAAACACGCCTATTGGATGCACAAAATTGGTTAAAAACCCTAATTGGACAAGAATAAGCCTAGGGAGGACGAAAATGACCTAATTGATCATCCAATGACACAAACACACCTATTGGATGCACAAGATTGGTTAAAAACCCTAATTGGACAAGAATATGCCTAGGGATGACGAATATGACCTAAATGTTAATCCAATAACACAAATGAACTTATTGGATGCACAAGATTGGTTAAAAACCCTAATTGGACTAGAATAAGCCTAGGGAGAACGAAAATGACCTAAATGTTAATCCAATGACACAACTCAACTTATTGGATGCACTAGATTGGTTCAAAAGCCTAATTGGACAAGAATAACCCTAGGGAGGACGAAAATGACCTATCTGATCATCCAATGACACAAACACACCTATTGGATGCACAAGATTGGTTAAAAACCCTAGTTGGACAAGAACATGCCTAGGGAGGACGAAAATGACCTAATTGATCATCCAATGACACTAATGAACTTATTGGATGCACAAGATTGGTTAAAAACCCTAATTGGACAAGAATAAGCCTAGGGAGGACGAAAATGACCTAATTGATCATCCAATGACACAAACACACCTATTGGATGCACAAGATTGGTTAAAAACCCTAATTGGACAAGAATATGCCAACGGAGGACGAAAATGACCTAAATGTTAATCCAATAACACAAATGAACTTATTGGATGCACAAGATTGGTTAAAAACCCTAATTGGACAAGAATATGCCTAGGGAGGACGAAAATGACCTAAATGTTAATCCAATGACACAAATGAACTTATTGGATGCACAAGATTGGTTAAAAACCCTAATTGGACAAGAATAAGCCTAGGGAGGACGAAAATAACCTAATTGAACATCCAATGACACAAACACACCTATTGTATGCACAAGATTGGTTAAAAACCCTAATTGGACAAGAATATGCCTAGGGAGGACGAAAATGACCTAAATATTAATTAAAGGACACAAACAAAGTTATTGGATGCACAAGATTGGTTAAAAACCCTAATTGGACAAGAATAAGCCTAGGGAGGACGAAAATGACCTAATTGATCATCCAATGACACAAACACACCTATTGGATGCACAAGATTGGTTAAAAACCCTAATTGGACAAGAATATGCCTAGGGAGGACGAAAATAACCTAAATATTAATCCAATGACACAACTCAACTTATTGGATGCACAAGATTGGTTAAAAACCCTAATTGGACAAGAATAAGCCTAGGGAGGACGAAAATGACCTAATTGATCATCCAATGACACAAACACACCTATTGGATGCACAAGATTGGTTAAAAACCCTAATTGGACAAGAATATGCCTAGGGAGGACGAAAATGACCTAATTGATCATCCAATGACACAAATGAACTTATTGGATGCACAAGATTAGTTAAAAACACTAATTGGACAAGAATAAGCCTAGGGAGGACGAAAATAACCTAACTGATCATCCAATGACACAAACACACCTATTGGATGCACAAGATTGGTCTAAATAATTGGATAAGAATATGCCTAGGGAGGACGAAAATGACCTAAATATTAATCCAATGACACAAATGAACTTATTGGATGCACAAGATTGGTTAAAAACCCTAATTGGACAAGAATAACCCTAGGGAGGACGAAAATGACCTAAATGTTAATCCAATGACACAACTCAACTTATTGGATGCACAAGATTGGTTAAAAACCCTAATTGGACAAGAATAAGCCTAGGGAGGACGAAAATGACCTAATTGATCATCCAATGACACAAACACACCTATTGGATGCACAAGATTGGTTTAAAATCCTAATTGGACAAGAATAAGCCAAGGGATGACGAAAATGACCTAAATGTTAATCCAATGACACAACTCAACTTATTGGATGCACAAGATTTGTTTAAAACCCTAATTGGACAAGAATAAGCCTAGGGAGGACGAAAATGACCTAATTGATGATCCAATGACACAAACACACCTATTGGATGCACAAGATTGGTTTAAAACCCTAATTGGACAAGAATATGCCTAGGGAGGACGAAAATGACCTAATTGATCATCCAATGACACAAACACACCTATTGGATGCACAAGATTGGTTAAAAACCCTAATTGGAAAAGAATAAGCCTAGGGAGGACGAAAATGACCTAAATGATAATTTAATGACACAAACGAACTTATTGGATGCACAACATTGGTTAAAAACCCTAATTGGACAAGAATAAGCCTAGGGAGGACGAAAATGACCTAATTGATCATCCAATGACACAAACACACCTATTGGATGCACAAGATTGGTTAAAAACCCTAATTGGAAAAGAATAAGCCTAGGGAGGAAGAAAATGACCTAATTGATCATTCAATGACACAAACACACCTATTGGATGCACAAGATTGGTTAAAAACCCTAATTGGACAAGAATATGCCTAGGGAGGATGAAAATGACCAAATTGATCATCCAATGACACCAACACACCTATTGGATGCACAAGATTGGTAAAAAAAACCCGGACAAGAATAAGCCTAGGGAGGACGAAAATGACCTAATTGATCATCCATTGACACAAACACACCTATTGGATGCACAAGATTGGTTAAAAACCCTAATTGGACAAGAATAAGCCTAGGGAGGAAGAAAATGACCTAATTGATCATCCAATGACACAAACACACCTATTGGATGCACAAGATTGGTAAAAAAAAACCCTAATTGGACAAGAATATGCCTAGGGAGGATGAAAATGACCAAATTGATCATCCAATGACACAAACACACCTATTGGATGCACAAGATTGGTTAAAAACCCTAATTGGACAAGAATATGCCTAGGGAGGACGAAATTGACCTAATTGATCATCCAATGACACAAAGAAACCTATTGGAGGCACAAGATTGGTTAAAAACCCTAATTGGACAAGAATATGCCTAGGGAGGACGAAAATGACCTAAATGTTAATTCAATGACACAAACGAACTTATTGGATGCACAACATTGGTTAAAAACTCTAATTGGACAAGAATAAGCCTAGGGAGGACGAAAATGACCTAATTGATCATCCAATGACACAAACACACCTATTGGATGCACAAGATTGGTTAAAAACCCTAATTGGACAAGAATATGCCTAGGGAGGACGAAAATGACCTAAATGTTAATCCAATGACAAACCTCAACTTATTGGATGCACAAGATTGGTTAAAAACCCTAATTGGACAAGAATAAGCCTAGGGAGGACGAAAATAACCTAATTGATCATCCAATGACACAAACACACCTATTGGATGCACAAGATTGGTTAAAAACCCTAGTTTGACAAGAATATGCCTAGGGAGGACAAAAATGACCTAATTGATCATCCAATGACACAAATGAACTTATTGGATGCACAAGATTGGTTAAAAACCCTAATTGGACAAGAATAAGCCTAGGGAGGACAAAAATGACCTAATTGATCATCCAATGACACAAACACACCTATTGGATGCACAAGATTGGTTAAAAACCCTAATTGGACAAGAATAAGCCTAGGGAGGACGAAAATGACCTAATTGATCATCCAATGACACAAACACACCTATTGGATGCACAAGATTGGTTAAAAACCCTAATTGGACAAGAATAAGCCTAGGGAGGACGAAAATTTCCTAATTGATCATCCAATGACACAAACACACCTATTGGATGCACAAGATTGGTTAAAAACCCTAATTGGACAAGAATAAGCCTAGGGAGGACGAAAATGACCTAATTGATCATCCAATGACACAAACACACCTATTGGATGCACAAGATTGGTTAAAAACCCTAGTTGGACAAGAATATGCCTAGGGAGGACAAAAATGACCTAATTGATCATCCAATGACACAAACAAACTTATTGGATGCACAAGATTGGTTAAAAACCCTAATTGGACAAGAATAAGCCTAGGGAGGACGAAAATGACCTAATTGATCATCCAATGACACAAACACACCTATTGGATGCACAAGATTGGTTAAAAACCCTAATTGGGCAAGTATAAGCCTAGGGAGGACGAAAATGCCCTAAATGTTCATCCAATGACACAAATCAACTTATTGGATGCACATGATTGGTTAAAAACCATAATTAGACAAGAATATGCCTAGGGAGGAAGAAAATGACCTAAATATTAATTCAATGACACAAACTAAGTTATTGGATGCACAAGATTGGTTAAAAACTCTAATTGGACAAGAATAAGCCTAGGGAGGACGAAAATGACCTAATTGATCATCCAATGACACAAACACACCTATTGGATACACAAGATTGGTTAAAAACCCTAATTGGACAAGAATAAGCCTAGGGAGGACGAAAATGACCTAATTGATCATCCATTGCCACAAACACACCTATTGGATGCACAAGATTGGTTAAAAACCCTAATTGGACAAGAATAAGCACAGGGAGGACGAAAATGACCTAATTGATCATCCAATGACACAAACACACCTATTGGATGCACAAGATTGGTTAAAAACCCTAGTTGGACAAGAATATGCCTAGGGAGGACGAAAATGACCTAATTGATCATCCAATGACACAAACACACCTATTGGATGCACAAGATTTTTTAAAAACCCAAATTGGACAAGAATAAGCCTAGGGAGGACGAAAATGACCTAATTGATCATCCAATGACACAAACACACCTATTGGATGCACAAGATTGGTTAAAAACCCTAATTGGACAAGAATAAGCCTAGGGAGGACGAAAATGACCTAATTGATCATCCAATGACACAAACACACCAATTGGATGCACAAGATTGGTTAAAAACCCTAGTTGGACAAGAACATGCCTAGGGAGGACGAAAATGACCAAAATATTAATTCAATGACACAAACAAAGTTATTGGATGCACAAGATTGGTTAAAAACCCTAATTGGACAAGAATAAGCCTAGGGAGGACGAAAATGACCTAATTGATCATCCAATGACACAAACACACCTATTGGATGCACAAGATTGGTTAAAAACCCTAATTGGACAAGAATAAGCCTAGGGAGGACGAAAATGACCTAATTGATCATCCAATAACACAAATAAACTTATTGGATGCACAAGATTGGTTAAAAACCCTAATTGGACAAGAATAAGCCTAGGGAGGACGAAAATGACCTAATTGATCATCCAATGACACAAACACACCTATTGGATGCACAAGATTGGTTAAAAACCCTAATTGGACTAGAATATGCCTTGGGAGGACGAAAATGACCTAAATATTAATTCAATGACATAAACAAAGTTATTCGATGCACAAGATTGGTTAAAAACCCTAATTGGACAAGAATATGCCTAGGGAGGACGAATATGACCTAAATGTTAATCCAATAACACAAATGAACTTATTGGATGCACAAGATTGGTTAAAAACCCTAATTGGACAAGAATATGCCTATGGAGGACTGATATGACCTAAATGTTAATCCAATGACACAAATGAACTTATTGGATGCACAAGATTGGTTAAAAACCCTAATTGGACAAGAATAAGCCTAGGGAGGACGAAAATGACCTAATTGATCATCCAATGACACAAACACACCTATTGGATGCACAAGATTGGTTAAAAACCCTAATTGGACAAGAATAAGCCTAGGGAGGACGAAAATGACCTAATTGATCATCCAATGACACAAACACACCTATTGGATGCACAAGATTGGTTAAAAACCCTAATTGGGCAAGTATAAGCATAAGGAGGACGAAAATGACCTAATTGATCATCCAATGACACAAACACACCTACTGGATGCACAAGATTGGTTAAAAACCCTAATTGGACAAGAATAAGCCTAGGGAGGACGAAAATGACCTAATTGATCATCCAATGACACAAACACACCTATTGGATGCACAAGATTGGTTAAAAACCCTAATTGGACAACAATATGCCTAGGGAGGACGAAAATGACCTAAATATTAATTCAATGACACAAACAAAGTTATGGGATGCACAAGATTGGTTAAAAACCCTAATTGGACAAGAATAAGCCTAGGGAGGACGAAAATGACCTAATTGATCATCCAATGACACAAACACACCTATTGGATGCACAAGATTGGTTAAAAACCCTAATTGGACAAGATGATGCCTAGGGAGGACGAAAATGAACTAAATATTAATTCAATGACACAAACAAACTTATTGGATGCACAAGATTGGTTAAAAACCCTAATTGGACAAGAATAAGCCTAGGGAGGACGAAAATGAGCAAATTGATCATCCAATGACACAAACACACCTATTGGATGCACAAGATTGGTTAAAAACCCTAATTGGACAAGAATAAGCCTAGGGAGGACGAAAATGACCTAATTGATCATCCAATGACACAAACACACCTATTGGATGCACAAGATTGGTTAAAAACCCTAATTGGACAAGAATAAGCCTAGGGAGGACGAAAATGACCTAATTGATCATCCAATGACACAAACACACCTATTGGATGCACAAGATTGGTTAAAAACCCTAATTGGACAAGAATAAGCCTGGGGAGGACGAAAATGACCTAAATGCTAATCCAATGACACAACTCAACTTATTGGATGCACAAGATTGGTTAAAAACCCTAATTGGGCAAGAATAAGCCTAGGGAGGACGAAAATGACCTAATTGATCATCCAATGACACAAACACACCTATTGGATGCACAAGATTGGTTAAAAACCCTAATTGGACAAGAATATGCCTAAGGAGGACGAAAATGACCTAAATATTAATTCAATGACAAAAACAAAGTTATTGGATGCACAAGATTGGTTAAAAACCCTAATTGGACAAGAATAAGCCTAGGGAGGACGAAAATGACCTAATTGATCATCCAATGACACAAACACACCTATTGGATGCACAAGATTGGTTAAAAACCCTAATTGGACAAGAATAAGCCTAGCGAGGACGAAAATGACCTAATTGATCATCCAATGACACAAACACACCTATTGGAAGCACAAGATTGGTTAAAAACCCTAATTGGACAACAATATGCCTAGGGAGGACGAAAATGACCTAACTGTTAATCCAATGACACAAATGAACTTATTGGATGCACAAGATTGGTTAAAAACCCTAATTGGACAAGAATAAGCCTAGGGAGGACGAAAATGACCTAAATGTTAATCCAATGACACAACTCAACTTATTGCTTGCACAAGATTGGTTAAAAACCCTAATTGGACAAGAATAAGCCTAGGGAGGACGAAAATGACCTAATTGATCATCCAATGACACAAACACACCTATTGGATGCACAAGATTGGTTAAAAACCCTAATTGGACAAGAATATGCCTAGGGAGGACGAAATTGACCTAATTGATCATCCAATGACACAAAGAAACCTATTGGAGGCACAAGATTGGTTAAAAACCCTAATTGGACAAGAATATGCCTAGGGAGGACGAAAATGACCTAAATGTTAATTCAATGACACAAACGAACTTATTGGATGCACAACATTGGTTAAAAACTCTAATAGGACAAGAATAACCCTAGGGAGGACGAAAATGACCTAATTGATCATCCAATGACACAAACACACCTATTGGATGCACAAGATTGGTTAAAAACCCTAATTGGACAAGAATAAGCCTAGGGAGGAAGAAAATGACCTAATTGATCATCCAATGACACAAACACACCTATTGGATGCACAAGATTGGTAAAAAAAAAACCCTAATTGGACAAGAATATGCCTAGGGAGGATGAAAATGACCAAATTGATCATCCAATGACACAAACACACCTATTGGATGCACAAGATTGGTTAAAAACCCTAATTGGACAAGAATATGCCTAGGGAGGACGAAATTGACCTAATTGATCATCCAATGACACAAAGAAACCTATTGGAGGCACAAGATTGGTTAAAAACCCTAATTGGACAAGAATATGCCTAAGGAGGACGAAAATGACCTAAATGTTAATTCAATGACACAAACGAACTTATTGGATGCACAACATTGGTTAAAAACCCTAATTGGACAAGAATAAGCCTAGGGAGGACGAAAATGACCTAATTGATAATTTAATGACACAAACGAACTTATTGGATGCACAACATTGGTTAAAAACCCTAATTGGACAAGAATAAGCCTAGGGAGGACGAAATTGACCTAATTGATCATCCAATGACACAAAGAAACCTATTGGAGGCACAAGATTGGTTAAAAACCCTAATTGGACAAGAATATGCCTAAGGAGGACGAAAATGACCTAAATGTTAATTCAATGACACAAACGAACTTATTGGATGCACAACATTGGTTAAAAACCCTAATTGGACAAGAATAAGCCTAGGGAGGACGAAAATGACCTAATTGATCATCCAATGACACAAACACACCTATTGGATGCACAAGATTGGTTAAAAACCTTAATTGGACAAGAATAAGCCTAGGGAGGACGAAAATGACCTAATTGATCATCCAATGACACAAACGCACCTATTGGAGGCACAAGATTGGTTAAAAACCCTAATTGGACAAGAATAAGCCTAGGGAGGACGAAAATGACCTAATTGATCATCCAATGACACAAACACACATATTGGATGCACAAGATTGGTTAAAAACCTTAATTGGACAAGAATAAGCCTAGGGAGGACGAAAATGACCTAATTGATCATCCAATGACACAAACGCACCTATTGGAGGCACAAGATTGGTTAAAAACCCTAATTGGACAAGAATATGCCTAGGGAGGACGAAAATGACCTAATTGATCATCCAATGACACAAATGAACTTATTGGATGCACAAGATTGGTTAAAAACCCTAATTGGACAAAAATAAGCATAGGGAGGACGCAAATGACCTAATTGATCATCCAATGACACAAACACACCTATTGGATGCACAAGATTGGTTAAAAACCCTAATTGGATAAGAATAAGCCTAGGGAGGACGAAAATGACCTAATTGATCATCCAATGACACAAACCCACCTATTGGATGCACAAGATTGGTTAAAAACCCTAATTGGACAAGAATATGCCTAGGGAGGACGAAAATGACCTAATTGATCATCCAATGACACAAACACACCTATTGGATGCACAAGATTGGTTAAAAACCCTAATTGGACAAGAATATGCCTAGGGAGGACGAAAATGACCTAAATATTAATTCGATGACACAAACACACCTATTGGAAGCACAAGATTGGTAAAAAACCCTAATTGGACACGAATATGTCTAGGGAGGACGAAAATGATCTAAATGTTAATCCAATGACACAATTGAGCTTATTGGATGCACAATATTCGTTAAAAACCCTAATTGGACAAGAATAAGCCTAGGGAGGACGAAAATGACCTAATTGATCATCCAATGACACAAACACACCTATTGGATGCACAAGATTGGTTAAAAACCCTAATTGGACAAGAATAAGCCTAGGGAGGCCGAAAATGACCTAATTGATCAGCCAATGACACAAACACACCTATTGGATGCACAACATTGGTTAAAAACCCTAATTGGACAAGAATAAGCCTAGGGAGGACGAAAATGACCTAATTGATCATCCAATGACACAAACACACCTATTGGATGCACAAGATTGGTTAAAAACCCTAATTGGACAAGAATAAGCCTAGGGAGGACGAAAATGACCTAATTGATCATCCAATGACACAAACACACCTATTGGATGCACAAGATTGGTTAAAAACCCTAATTGGACAAGAATAAGCCTAGGGAGGACGAAAATGACCTAATTGATCATCCAATGACACAAACACATCTATTGGAAGCACAAGATTGGTTAGAAACCCTAGTTGGACAAGAATATGCCTAGGGAGGACGAAAATGACCTAATTGATCATCCAATGACACAAATGAACTTATTGGATGCACAAGATTGCTTAAAAACCCTAATTGGACAAAAATAAGCATAGAAAGGACGAAAATGACCTAATTGATCATCCAATGACACAAACACACCTATTGGATGCACAAGATTGGTTAAAAACCCTAATTGGACAAGAATAAGCCTAGGGAGGACGAAAATGACCTAATTGATCATCCAATGACACAAACACACCTATTGGATGCACAAGATTGGTTAAAAACCCTAATTGGACAAGAATAAGCCTAGGGAGGACGAAAATGACCTAATTGATCATCCAATGACACAAACACACCTATTGGATGCACAAGATTGGTTAAAAACCCTAATTGGACAAGAATAAGCCTAGGGAGGACGAAAATGACCTAATTGATCATCCAATGACAGAAACACACCGATTGGATTCACAAGATTGGTTAAAAACCCTAATTCGACAAGAATATGCCTAAGGAGGACGAAAATGACCTAAATATTAATTCAATGACACAAACAAAGTTATTGGATGCACAAGATTGGTTAAAAACCCTAATTGGACAAGAATAAGCCTTGGGATGATGAAAATGACCTAATTGATCATCCAATGACACAAACACACCTATTGGATGCACAAGATTGGTTAAAAACCCTAATTGGACAAGAATAAGCCTAGGGAGGACGAAAATGACCTAATTGATCATCCAATGACACAAACACACCTATTGGATGCACAAGATTGGTTAAAAACCCTAATTGGACAAGAATAAGCCTAGGGAGGACGAAAATGACCTAATTGATCATCCAATGACACAAACACACCTATTGGATGCACAAGATTGGTTAAAAACCCTAATTGGACAAGAATAAGCCTAGGGAGGACGAAAATGACCTAATTGATCATCCATTGCCACAAACACACCTATGGGATGCACAAGATTGGTTAAAAACCCTAATTGGACAAGAATATGCCTTGGGAGGACGAAAATGACCTAATTGGTCATCCAATGACACAAACACACCTATTGGATGCAAAAGATTGGTTAAAAACCCTAATTGGACAAGAATAAGCCTAGGGAGGACGAAAATGACCTAATTGATCATCCAATGACACAAACACACCTATTGGATGCACAAGATTGGTTAAAAACCCTAATTGGACAAGAATAAGCCTAGGGAGGACGAAAATGACCTAATTGATCATCCAATGACACAAACACACCTATTGGATGCACAAGATTGGTTAAAAACCCTAATTGGACAAGAATAAGCCTATGGAGGCCGAAAATGACATAATTGATCATCCAATGACACAAACACACCTATTGGATGCACAAGATTGGTTAAAAACCCTAATTGGACAAGAATAAGCCTAGGGAGGACGAAAATGACCTAATTGATCATCCAATGACACAAACACACATATTGGATGCACAAGATTGGTTAAAAACCTTAATTGGACAAGAATAAGCCTAGGGAGGACGAAAATGACCTAATTGATCATCCAATGACACAAACGCACCTATTGGAGGCACAAGATTGGTTAAAAACCCTAATTGGACAAGAATATGCCTAGGGAGGACGAAAATGACCTAATTGATCATCCAATGACACAAATGAACTTATTGGATGCACAAGATTGGTTAAAGACCCTAATTGGACAAGAATAGGCCTAGGGAGGACGAAAATGACCTAATTGATAATCCAATGACACAAACACACCTATTGGATGCACAAGATTGGTTAAAAACCCTAATTGGACATGAATATGCCTATGGAGGATGAAAATGACCTAAATGTTAATCCAATGACACAAATGAACTTATTGGATGCACAAGATTGGTTAAAAACCCTAATTGGACAAGAATATGCCTAGGGAGGACGAATATAACCTAAATGTTAATCCAATGACACAAATGAACTTATTGGATGCACAAGATTGGTTAAAAACCCTAATTGGACAAGAATATGCCTAAGGAGGACGAATATAACCTAAATGTTAATCCAATGACACAACTCAACTTATTGGATGCACATGATTGGTTAAAAACCCTAATTGGACAAGAATAAGCCAAGGGAGGACGAAAATGACCTAATTGATCATCCAATGACACAAACACACCTATTGGATGCACAAGATTGGTTAAAAACCCTAATTGGACAAGAATAAGCCTAGGGAGGACGAAAATGACCTAATTGATCATCCAATGACACAAACACACCTATTGGATGCACAAGATTGGTAAAAAAAACCCTAATTGGACAAGAATAAGCCTAGGGAGGATGAAAATGACCTAATTGATCATCCAATGACACAAACACACCTATTGGATGCACAAGATTGGTTAAAAACCCTAATTGGACAAGAATAAGCCTAGGGAGAATGAAAATGACCTAAATGTTAATCCAATGACACAACGCAACTTATTGGATGCACAAGATTGGTTAAAAACCCTAATTGGACAAGAATATGCCTAGGGAGGACGAAAATGACCTAATTGATCATCCAATGACACAAACACACCTATTGGATGCACAAGATTGGTTAAAAACCCTAATTGGACAAGAATAAGCGTACGGAGAACGAAAATGACCTAAAGGTTAATCCAATGACACAACTCAACTTATTGGATGCACAAGATTGGTTAAAAACCCTAATTGGACAAGAATAAGCCTAGGGAGGACGAAAATGACCTAATTGATCATCCAATGACACAAACACACCTATTGGATGCACAAGATTGGTTAAAAACCCTAATTGGACAAGAATAAGCCTAGTGAGGACGAAAATGACCTAATTGATCATCCAATGACACAAACTCACCTATTGGAAGCACAAGATTGGTTAAAAACCCTAATTGGACAAGAATATGCCTAGGGAGGACGAAAATGACCTAAATGATAATCCAATGATACAAATGAACTTATTGGATGCACAAGATTGGTTAAAAACCCTAATTGGACAAGAATATGCCTAGGAAAGACGAAAATGACCTAATTGATCATCCAATGACACAAACACAACTATTGGCAGCACAAGATTGGTTAAAAACCCTAATTGGACAAGAATATGCCTAGGGAGGACGAAAATGACCTAAATATTAATTCAATGACACAATCAAAGTTATTGGATGCACAAGATTGGTTAAAAACCCTAATTGGACAAGAATAAGCCTAGGGAGGACGAAAATGACCTAATTGATCATCCAATGACACAAACACACCTATTGGATGCACAAGATTGGTTAAAAACCCTAATTGGACAAGAATAAGCCTAGGGAGGAAGAAAATGACCTAATTGATCATCCAATGACACAAACACACCTATTTGATCCACAAGATTGGTTAAAAACCCTAATTGGACAAGAATAAGCCTAGGGAGGACGAAAATGACCTAATTGATCATCCAATGACACAAACACACCTATTGGATGCACAAGATTGGTTAAAAACCCTAATTGGACAAGAATAAGCCTAGGGAGGACGAAAATGACCTAATTGATCGTCCAATGACACAAACACACCTATTGGATGCACAAGATTGGTTAAAAACCCTAATTGGACAAAAATAAGCCTAGGGAGGACGAAAATGACCTAATTGATCGTCCAATGACACAAACACACCTATTGGATGCACAAGATTCGTTAAAAACCCTAATTGGACAAGAATATGCCAAGGGAGGACGAAAATGACCTAATTGATCATCCAATGACACAAACACACCTATTGGATGCACAAGATTGGTTAAAAACCCTAATTGGACAAGAATAAGCCTAGGGAGGAAGAAAATGACCTAATTGATCATCCAATGACACAAACACACCTATTGGATGCACAAGATTGGTTAAAAACCCTAATTGGACAAGAATATGCCTAGGGAGGACGAAAATGACCTAATTGATCATCCAATGACACAGACACACCTATTGGATGCACAAGATCGGTTAAAAACCCTAATTTGACAAGAATATGCCTAGGGAGGACGAAAATGACCTAAATATTAATTCAAGGACACAAACAAAGTTATTGGATGCACAAGATTGGTTAAAAACCCTAATTGGACAAGAATATACCTAGGGAGGACGAAAATGACCTAAATGTTATTCCAATGACACAACTCAACTTATTAGATGCACAAGATTGGTTAAAAACCCTAATTGGACAAGAATAAGCCTAGGGAGGACGAAAATGACCTAAATGTTAATCCAATGACACAACTCAACTTATTGGATGCACAAGATTGGTTAAAAACCCTAATTGGACAAGAATAAGCCTAGGGAGGACGAAAATGATCTAATTGATCATCCAATGACACAAACACACCTATTGGATGCACAAGATTCGTTAAAAACCCTAATTGGACAAGAATACGCCTAGGGAGGACGAAAATGACCTAATTGATCATCCAACGACACAAACACACCTATTGGATGCACAAGATTGGTTAAAAACCCTAATTGGACAAGAATAGGCCTAGGGAGGACGAAAATGACCTAAATATTAATTCAATGAAACAAACAAACTTATTGGATGCACAAGATTGGTTAAAAACCCTAATTGGACAAGAATAAGCCTAGGGAGGACGAAAATGACCTAATTGATCATCCAATGACACAAACACACCTATTGGATGCACAAGATTGGTTAAAAACCCTAATTGGACAATAATAAGCCTAGGGAGGACCAAAATGACCTAATTGATCATCCATTGCCACAAACACACCTATTGGATGCACAAGATTGGTTAAAAACCCTAATTGGACAAGAATATGCCTAGGGAGGATGAAAATGACCTAAATATTAATTCAATGACACAAACCAACTTATTGGATGCACAAGATTGGTTAAAAACCCTAATTGGACAAGAATAAGCCTAGGGAAGACGAAAATGACCTAATTGATCATCCAATGACACAAACACACCTATTGGATGCACAAGATTGGTTAAAAACCATAGTTGGACCAGAACATGCCTAGGGAGGACGAAAATGACCTAATTGATCATCCAATGACACTAATGAACTTATTGGATGCACAAGATTGGTTAAAAACCCTAATTGGACAAGAATAAGCCTAGGGAGAGCGAAAATGACCTAAATGTTAATCCAATGACACAACTCAACTTATTGGATGCACAAGATTGGTTAAAAACCTTAATTGGACAAGAATAAGCCTAGGGAGGACGAAAATGACCTAATTAATCATCCAATAACACAAACACACCTATTGGATGCACAATATTGGTTAAAAACCCTAATTGAACAAGAATAAGACTAGGGAGAATGAAAATGACCTAAATGTTAATCCAATGACACAACTCAACTTATTGGATGCACAAGATTGGTTAAAAACCCTAATTGGACAAGAATAAGCCTAGGGAGGACGAAAATGACCTAATTGATCATCCAATGACACAAACACACCTATTGGATGCACAAGATTGGTTAAAAACCCTAATTGGACAATAATATGCCTAGGGAGGACGAAAATGACCTAAATATTAATTCAATGACACAAACAAACTTATTGGATGCAAAAGATTGGTTAAAAACCCTTATTGGACAATAATATGCCTAGGGAGGATTAAAATGACCTAATTGATCATCCAATGACACTAATGAACTTATTGGATGCACAAGATTGGTTAAAAACCCTAATTGGACAAGAATAAGCCTAGGGAGGACGAAAATGACCTAATTGATCATCCAATGACACAAACACACCTATTGGATGCACAAGATTGGTTAAAAACCCTAATTGGACAAGAATAAGCCTAGGGAGGACGAAAATGACCTAATTGATCATCCAATGACACAAACACACCTATTGGATGCACAAGATTGGTTAAAAACCCCTTATTCGACAATAATATGCCTAGCGAGGACGAAAATTACCTAAATATTAATACAATGACACAAACAAACATATTGGATGCACAAGATTGGTTAAAAACCCTAATTGGACAAGAATAAGCCTAGGGATGACGAAAATGACCTAATTGATCATCCAATGACACAAACACACCTATTGGATGCACAAGATTGGTTAAAAACCCTAATTGGACAAGAATAAGCCTAGGGAGGATGAAAATGACCTAATTGATCATCCAATGACTCAAACACACCTATTGGATGCACAAGATTGGTTAAAAACCCTAATTGGACAAGAATAAGCCTAGGGAGGACGAAAATGACCTAATTGATCATCCAATGACACAAACACACCTATTGGATGCACAAGATTGGTTAAAAACCCTAATTGGACAAGAATAAGCCTAGGGAGGACGAAAATGACCTAATTGATCATCCAATGACACAAACACACCTATTGGATGCACAAGATTGGTTAAAAACCCTAATTGGACAAGAATATGCTTAGGAAGGACAAAAATGACCTAATTGATCATCCAATGACACAAACACACCTATTGGATGCACAGGATTGGTTAAAAACCCTAATTGGACAAGAATATGCCTAGGGAGGACGAATATGACCTAAATGTTAATCCAATAACACAAATGAACTTATTGGATGCACAAAATTGGTTAAAAACCCTAATTGGACAAGAATATGCCTAGGGAGGACGGATATGACCTAAATGTTAATCCAATCACACAAATGAACTTATTGGATGCACAAGATTGGTTAAAAACCCTAATTGGACAAGAATAAGCCTAGGGAGGACGAAAATGACCTAATTGATCATCCAATGACACAAACACACCTATTGGATGCACAAGATTGGTTAAAAACCCTAATTGGACAAGAATATCCCTAGGCAGGACGAAAATGACCTAAATATTAATTCAATGACACAAACAAAGTTATTGGATGCACAAGATTGGTTAAAAACCCTAATTGGACAAGAATATGCCTAGGGAGGACGAATATGACCTAAATGTTAATCCAATAACAGAAATGAACTTATTGGATGCACAAGATTGGTTAAAAACCCTAATTGGACAAGAATATGCCTAGGGAGGACTGATATGACCTAAATGTTAATCCAATGACACAAATGAACTTATTGGATGCACAAGATTGGTTAAAAACCCTAATTGAACAAGAATAAGCCTAGGGAGGACGAAAATGACCTAATTGATCATCCAATGACACAAACACACCTATTGGATGCACAAGATTGGTTAAAAACCCTAATTGGACAAGAATATGCCTATGGAGGACGAAAATGACCTAATTGATCGTCCAGTGACACAAATGAACTTATTGGATGCACAAGATTGGTTAAAAACATTTATTGGACAAGAATAAATCTAGGGAAGACGAAAATGACCTAATTGATCATCCAATGACACAAACACACCTATTGGATGCACAAGATTGGTTAAAAACCCTAATTGGACAAGAATATGCCTAGGGAGGACGAAAATGACCTAAATGTTAATCCAATGACACAAATGAACTTATTGGATGCACAAGATTGGTTAAAAACCCTAATTGGACAAGAATAAGCTTAAGGAGGACGAAAATGACCTAATTGATCATCCAATGATACAAACACACCTATTGGATGCACAAGGTTGGTTAAAAACCCTAGTTGGACAAGAATATGCCTAGGGAGGACGAAAATGACCTAATTGATCATCCAATGACACAAATGAACTTATTGGATGCACAAGATTGGCTAAAAACCCTAATTGGACAAGAATAAGCATAGGGAGGACGAAAATGACCTAATTGATCATCCAATGACACAAACACACCTATTGGATGCACAAGATTGGTTAAAAACCCTAATTGGACAAGAATATGCCTAGGGAGGACGAAAATGACCTAAATGTTAATCCAATGACACAAATGAACTTATTGGATGCACAAGATTGGTTAAAAACCCTAATTGGACAAGAATAAGCCTAGGGAGGACGAAAATGACCTAATTGATCATCCAATGACACAAACACACCTATTGGATGCACAAGATTGGTTAAAAACCCTAATTGGACAAGAATAAGCCTAGGGAGGACGAAAATGACCTAATTGATCATCCATTGACACAAACACACCAATTGGATGCACAAGATTCGTTAAAAACCCTAATTGGACAAGAATATGCCTAGGGAGGACGAAAATGACCTAATTGATCATCCAATAACTCAAACACACCTATTGGATGCACAAGATTGGTTAAAAAGCCTAATTGGACAAGAATATGCCTAGGGAGGACGAAAATGACCTAAATGTTAATCCAATGACACAAATGAACTTATTGGATGCACAAGATTGGTTAAAAACCCTAATTGGACAAGAATAAGCCTAGGGAGGACGAAAATGACCTAAATGTTAATCCATTGAAACAACTCAATTTATTGGATGCACAAGATTGGTTAAAAACCCTAATTGGACAAGAATAAGCCTAGGGAGGACGAAAATGACCTAATTGATCATCCAATGACACAAACACACCTATTGGATGCACAAGATTGGTTAAAAACCCTAATTGGACAAGAATAAGCCTAGGGAGGACGTAAAGGACCTAATTGATCATCCAATGACACAAACACACCTATTGGATGCACAAGATTGGTTAAAAACCCTAATTGGACAAGAATATGCCTAGGGAGGACGAAAATGACCTAATTGATCATCCAATGACACAAACACACCTATTGGATGCACAAGATTGGTTAAAAACCCTAATTGGACAAGAATATGCCTAGGGAGGACAAAAATGACCTAAATATTAATTCAATGACACAAATAAACTTATCGGATGCACAAGATTGGTTAAAAACCCTAATTGGACAAGAATAAGCCTAGGGAGGACGAAAATGACCTAATTGATCATCCAATGACACAAACACACCTATTGGATGCACAAGATTGGTTAAAAACCCTAATTGGACAAGAATATGCCTAGGGAGGACGAAAATGACCTAAATATTAATTCAATGACACAAACAAACTGATTGGATGCACAAGATTGGTTAAAAACCCTAACTAGACAAGAATGTGGCTAGGGATGACGAAAATGACCTAATTGATCATCCAATGACACAAACACACCTATTGGATGCACAAGATTGGTTAAAAACCCTAATTGGACAAAAATATGCCTAGGGAGGACAAATATGACCTAAATGTTAATCCAATAACACAAATGAACTTATTGGATGCACAAGATTGGTTAAAAACCCTAATTGGACAAGAATAAGCCTAGGGAGGACGAAAATGACCTAATTGATCATCCAATGACACAAACACACCTATTGGATGCACAAGATTGGTTAAAAACCCTAATTGGACAAGAATATGTCTAGGGAGGACGAAAATGACCTAATTGTTCATCCAATGACACAAACACACCTATTGGATGCACAAGATTGGTTAAAAACCATAATTGGACAAGAATAAGCCTAGGGAGGACGAAAATGACCTAATTGATCATCCAATGACACAAACACACCTATTGGATGCACAAGATTGGTTAAAAACCCGAATTGGACAAGGATATGCCTTGGGAGGACGAAAATGACCTAAATATTAATTCAATGACACAAACAAACTTATTGGATGCACAAGATTGGTTAAAAACCCTAATTGGACAAGAATAAGCCTAGGGAGGACGAAAATGACCTAATTGATCATCCAATGACACAAACACACCTATTGGATGCACAAGATTGGTTAAAAACCCTAATTGGACAAGAATATGCCTAGGGAGGACGAAAATGACCTAATTGATCATCCAATGACACAAACACACCTATTGGATGCACAAGATTGGTTAAAAACCCTAGTTGGACAAGCATATGCCTAGGGAGGACGAAAATGACCTAATTGATCATCCAATGACACAAATGAACTTATTGGATGCACAAGATTAGTTAAAAACCCTAATTGGACAAGAATAAGCCTAGGGAGGACGAAAATGACCTAATTGATCATCCAATGACACAAACACACCTATTGGATGCCCAAGATCGGTTAAAAACCCTAATTGGACAAGAATAAGTCAAGGGAGGACGAAAATGACCTAATTGATCATCCAATGACACAAACACACCTATTGGATGCACAAGATTGGTTAAAAACCCTAATTGGACAAGAATAAGCCTAGGGAGGACGAAAATGACCTAATTGATCATCCAATGACACAAACACACCTATTGGATGCACAAGATTGGTTAAAAACCCAAATTGGACAAGAATAAGCACAGAAAGGACAAAAATGACCTAATTGATCATCCAATGACACAAACACACCTATTGGATGCACAAGATTGGTTAAAAACTCTAATTGGACAAGAATATGCCTAGGGAGGACGAAAATGACCTAAATGTTAATCCAATGACACAAATGAACTTATTGGATGCACAAGATTGGTTAAAAACCCTAATTTGGCAAGAATAAGCCTAGGGAGGACGAAAATGACCTAATTGATCATCCAATGACACAAACACACCTATTGGATGCACAAGATTGGTTAAAAACCCTAATTGGACAAGAATAAGCCTAGGAAGGACGAAAATGACCTAATTGATCATCCATTGCCACAAACACACCTATTGGATGCACAAGATTGGTTTAAAACCATAGTTGGACAAGAATATGCCTAGGGAGGACGAAAATGACCTAATTGATCATCCAATGACACAAATGAACTTATTGGATGCACAAGATTTGTAAAAAACCCTAATTGGACAAGAATATGCCTAGGGAGGACGAAAATGACCTAAATATTAATTCAATGACATAAACAAACTTGTTGGATGCACAAGATTGGTTAAAAACCCTAATTGGACAAGAACAAGCCTAGGGAGGACGAAAATGACCCAATTGATCATCCAATGACACAAACACACCTATTGGAAGCACAAGATTGGTTAAAAACCCTAATTGGACAAGAATATGCCTAGGGAGGACGAAAATGACCTAATTGATCATCCATTGCCACAAACACACCTATTGGAAGCACAAGATTGGTTAAAAACCCTAATTGGACAAGAATATGCCTAGGGAGGACGAAAATGACCTAAATGTTAATCCAACGACACAAATGAACTTATTGGATGGACAAGATTGGTTAAAAACCCTAATTGGACAAGAATATGCCTAGGGAGGACGAAAATGACCTAAATGTTAATCCAATGACACAAATGAACTTATTGGATGCACAAGATTGACACAAACGACGAAAATGACCTAATTGATCATCCAATGACACAAACACACCTATTGCATGCACAAGATTGGTTAAAAACCCTAATTGGACAAGAATATGCCTAGGGAGGACGAAAATGACCTAAATATTAATTCAATGACATAAACAAACTTATTGGATGCACAAGATTGGTTAAAAACCCTAATTGGTCAAGAATAAGTCTAGGGAGGACGAAAATGACCTAATTGATCATCCAATGACACACACACACCTATTGGATGCACAAGATTGGTCAAAAACCTAATTGGACAAGAATAAGCCTAGGGAGGACGAAAATGACCTAATTGATCATCCAATGACACAAACACACCTATTGGATGCACAAGATTGGTTAAAAACCCTAATTGGACAAGAATAAGCCTAGGGAGGACGAAAATGACCTAATTGATCATCCAATGACACAAACACACCAATTGGATGCACAAGATTGGTTAAAAACCCTAGTTGGACAAGAACATGCCTAGGGAGGACGAAAATGACCAAAATATTAATTCAATGACACAAACAAAGTTATTGGATGCACAAGATTGGTTAAAAACCCTAATTGGACAAGAATAAGCCTAGGGAGGACGAAAATGACCTAATTGATCATCCAATGACACAAACACACCTATTGGATGCACAAGATTGGTTAAAAACCCTAATTGGACAAGAATAAGCCTAGGGAGGACGAAAATGACCTAATTGATCATCCAATGACACAAACACACCTATTGGATGCACAAGATTGGTTAAAAACCCTAATTGGACAAGAATAAGCCTAGGGAGGACGAAAATGACCTAATTGATCATCCAATGACACAAACACATCTATTGGAAGCACAAGATTGGTTAGAAACCCTAGTTGGACAAGAATATGCCTAGGGAGGACGAAAATGACCTAATTGATCATCCAATGACACAAATGAACTTATTGGATGCACAAGATTGCTTAAAAACCCTAATTGGACAAAAATAAGCATAGAAAGGACGAAAATGACCTAATTGATCATCCAATGACACAAACACACCTATTGGATGCACAAGATTGGTTAAAAACCCTAATTGGACAAGAATAAGCCTAGGGAGGACGAAAATGACCTAATTGATCATCCAATGACACAAACACACCTATTGGATGCACAAGATTGGTTAAAAACCCTAATTGGACAAGAATAAGCCTAGGGAGGACGAAAATGACCTAATTGATCATCCAATGACACAAACACACCTATTGGATGCACAAGATTGGTTAAAAACCCTAATTGGACAAGAATAAGCCTAGGGAGGAAGAAAATGACCTAATTGATCATCCAATGACACAAACACACCTATTGGATGCACAAGATTGGTTAAAAACCCTAGTTGGACAAGAATATGCCTTGGGAGGACGAAAATGACCTAATTGATCATCCAATGACACAAATGAACTTATTGGATGCACAAGATTGGTTAAAAACCCTAATTGGACAAGAATAAGCCTAGGGAGGACGAAAATGACCTAATTGATCATCCAATGAAACAAACACACATATTGGATGCACAAGATTGGTTAAAAACCCTAATTGGACAAGAATATGCCTAGGGAGGACGAAAATGACCTAAATGTTAATCCAATGACACAAATGAACTTATTGGATGCACAAGATTGGTTAAAAACCCTAATTGGACAAGAATAAGCCTAGGGAGGAGAAAACGACCAAATTGATCATCCAATGCCACAAACACACCTATTGGATGCACAAGATTGGTTAAAAACCCTAATTGGACAAGAATATGCCTAGGGAGGACGAAAATGAGCTAAATAATATTTCAATGACACAAACAAAGTAATTGGATGCACAAGATTGGTTAAAAACCCTAATTGGACAAGAATAAGCCTAGGGAGGACGAAAATGACCTAATTGATCATCCAATGACACAAACACACCTATTGGATGCACAAGATTGGTTAAAAACCCTAATTGGACAAGAATAAGCCTAGGGAGGATGGATATGACCTAAATGTTAATCCAATGACACAAATGAACTTATTGGATGCACAAGATTGGTTAAAAACCCTAATTGGACAAGAATAAGCCTAGGGAGAACGAAAATGACCTAAATGTTAATCCAATGACACAACTCAACTTATTAAATGCACAAGATTGGTTAAAAACCCTAATTGGACAAGAATATGCCTAGGGAGGACGAAAATGACCTAAATGTTAATCCAATGACACAAATGAACTTATTGGATGCACAAGATTGGTTAAAAACCCTAATTGGACAAGAATATGCCTAGGGAGGACGAAAATGACCTAAATATTAATTTAATGACATAAACAAACTTGTTGGATGCACAAGAATGGTTAAAAACCCTAATTGGACAAGAATAAGCCTAGGGAGGACGAAAATGACCTAAGTGATCATCCAATGACACACACACACCTATTGGAAGCACAAGATTGGTTAAAAACCCTAATTGGACAAGAATATGCCTAGGGAGGACGAAAATGACCTAAATGTTAATCCAATGACACAAATGAACTTATTGGATGCACAAGATTGGTTAAAAACCCTAATTGGGCAAGAATAAGCCTAGGGAGGACGAAAATGACCTAATTGATCATCCAATGACACAAACTCACCTATTGGATGCACAAGATTGGTTAAAAACCCTAATTGGACAACAATAAGCCTAGGGAGGACGAAAATGACCTAATTGATCATCCAATGACACAAACACACCTATTGGATGCACAAGATTGGTTAAAAACCCTAATTGGACAAGAATATGCCTAGGGAGGACGAAAATGACCTAAATATTAATTCAATGACACAATCAAAGTTATTGGATGCACAAGATTGGTTAAAAACCCTAATTAGACAAGAATAAGCCTAGGGAGGACGAAAATGACCTAAATATTAATTCTATGACACAAACAAACCTATTGGATGCACAAGATTGGTTAAAAACCCTAATTGGACAAGAATAAGCCTAGGGAGGACGAAAATGACCTAATTGATCATCCAATGACACAAACACACCTATTGGATGCACAAGATTGGTTAAAAACCCTAATTGGACAAGAATAAGCCTAGGGAGGACGAAAATTGCCTAATTGATCATCCAATGACACAAACACACCTATTGGATGCACAAGATTGGTTAAAAACCCTAATTGGACAAGAATATGCCTAGGGAGGACGAAAATGACCTAAATGTTAATCCAATGACACAAATGAACTTATTGGATGCACAAGATTGGTTAAAAACCCTAATTGGACAAGAATATGCCAAGGGAGGACGAAAATGACCTAATTGATCATCCAATGACACAAACACACCTATTGGATGCACAAGATTGGTTAAAAACCCAAATTGGACAAGAATATGCCTAGGGAGGACGAAAATGACCTAATTGATCATCCAATGACACAAACACACCTATTGGATGCACAAGATTGATTAAAAACCCTAATTGGACAAGAATATGCCTAGGGAGAACGAAAATGACCTAAATTGATCATCCAATGACACAAACACACCTATTGGATGCACAAGATTGGTTAAAAACCCTAATTGGACAAGAATAAGCCTAGGGATGACGAAAATGATCTAATTGATCATCCATTGCCACAAACACACCTATTGGATGCACAAGATTGGTTAAAAACCCTAATTGGACAAGAATATGCCTAGGGAGGACGAAAATGACCTAATTGATCATCCAATGACACAAACACACCTATTGGATGCACAAGATTGGTTAAAAACCCTAATTGGACAAGAATTAGCCTAGGGAGGACGAAAATGACCTAATTGATCATCCAATGACACAAACACACCTATTGGAAGCACAAGATTGGTTAAAAAGCCTAATTGGACAAGAATATGCCTAGGGAGGACGAAAATGACCTAAATAATAATTCAATGACAAAAACAAACTTATTTGATGCACAAGATTGGTTAAAAACCCTAATTGGACAAGAATAAGCCTAGGGAGGACGAAAATGACCTAATTGATCATCCAATGACACAAACACACCTATTGGATGCACAAGATTGGTTAAAAACCCTAATTGGACAAGAATAAGCCTAGGGAGGACGAAAATGACCTAATTGATCATCCAATGACACAAACACACCTATTGGATGCACAAGATTGGTTAAAAACCCTAGTTAGACAAGAATATGCCTAGGGAGGACGAAAATGACCTAATTGATCACCCAATGACACAAATGAACTTATTGGATGCACAAGATTGGTTAAAAACCCTAATTGGACAAGAATAAGCCTAGGGAGGACGAAAATGACCTAATTGATCATCCAATGACACAAACACACCTATTGGATGCACAAGATTGGTTAAAAACCCAAGTTGGACAAGAATATGCCTAGGGAGGAGGAAAACGACCTAAATATTAATTCAATGACACAAAACAAAGTTATTGGATGCACAAGATTGGTTAAAAACCCTAATTAGACAAGAATAAGCCTAGGGAGGACGAAAATGACCTAATTGATCATCCAATGACACAAACACACCTATTGGATGCACAAGATTGGTTAAAAACGCTAATTGGACAAGAATATGCCTAGGGAGGACGAAAATGACCTAAATTGATCATCCAATGACACAAACACACCTATTAGATGCACAAGATTGGTTAAAAACCCTAATTGGACAAGAATATGCCTAGGGAGGACGAAAATGACCTAAATGTTAATCCAATGACACAAATGAACTTATTGGATGCACAAGATTGGTTAAAAACCCTAATTGGACAAGAATATGCCTAGGGAGGATGAAAATGACCTAATTGATCATCCAATGACACAAACAAACCTATTGGATGCACAAGATTGGTTAAAAACCCTAATTGGACAAGAATATGCCTAGGGAGGACGAAAATGACCTAAATGTTAATTCAATGACACAAACGAACTTATTGGATGCACAACATTGGTTAAAAACCCTAATTGGACAAGAATAAGCCTAGGGAGGACGAAAACGACCTAATTGATCATCCAATGACACAAACACACATATTGGATGCACAAGATTGGTTAAAAACCTAATTGGACAAGAATAAGCCTAGGGAAGACGAAAATGACCTAATTGATCATCCAATGACACAAACACACCTATTGGATGCACAAGATTGGTTAAAAACCCTAATTGGACAAGAATATGCCTAGGGAGGATGAAAATGACCTAATTGATCATCTAATGACACAAACACACCTATTAGATGCACAAGATTGGTTAAAAACCCTAATTGGACAAGAATATGCCTAGAGAGGACGAAAATGACCTAATTGATCATCCAATGACACAAATGAACTTATTGGATGCACAAGATTGGTTAAAGACCCTAATTGGACAAGAATAGGCCTAGGGAGGACGAAAATGACCTAATTGATAATCCAATGACACAAACACACCTATTGGATGCACAAGATTGGTTAAAAACCCTAATTGGACAAGAATATGCCTAGGGAGGACGAAAATGACCTAAATGTGAATCCAATGACACAAATGAACTTATTGGATGCACAAGATTGGTTAAAAACCTAATTCGACAAGATTGGTTAAAAACCTAATTCGACAAGAATAAGCCTAGGGAGAATCCAAATGACCTAAATGTTAATCCAATGACACAACTCAACTTATTGGATGCACAAGATTGGTTAAAAACCCTAATTGGACAAGAATAAGCCTAGGGAGGACGAAAATGACCTAATTGATCATCCAATGACACAAACACACCGATTGGATGCACAAGATAGGTTAAAAACCCTAATTGGACAACAATAAGCCTAGGGAGGACGAAAATGACCTAATTTATCATCCAATGACACAAACACACCTATTGGATGCACAAGATTGGTTAAAAACCCTAGTTGGACAAGAACATGCCTAGGGAGGACGAAAATGACCTAATTGATCATCCAATGACACTAATGAACTTATTGGATGCACAAGATTGGTTAAAAACCCTAATTGGACAAGAATAAGCCTTGGGAAGACGAAAATGACCTAATTGATCATCCAATGACACAAACACACCTATTGGATGCACAAGATTGGTTAAAAACCCTAGTTGGACAAGAATATGCCTAGGGAGGACGAAAATGACCTAATTGATCATCCAATGACACAAATGAACTTATTGGATGCACAAGATTTATTAAAAACCCTAATTGGACAAGAATAAGCCCAGGGAGGACGAAAATGACCTAATTGATCATCCAATGACACAAACACACCTATTGGATGCACAAGATTGGTTAAAAACCCTAATTGGACAAGAATAAGCCTAGGGAGGACGAAAATGACCTAATTGATCATCCAATGACACAAACACACCTATTGGATGCACAAGATTGGTTAAAAACCCTAATTGGACAAGAATAAGCCTAGGGAGGACGAAAATGACCTAATTGATCATCCAATGACACAAACACATCTATTGGAAGCACAAGATTGGTTAGAAACCCTAGTTGGACAAGAATATGCCTAGGGAGGACGAAAATGACCTAATTGATCATCCAATGACACAAATGAACTTATTGGATGCACAAGATTGCTTAAAAACCCTAATTGGACAAAAATAAGCATAGAAAGGACGAAAATGACCTAATTGATCATCCAATGACACAAACACACCTATTGGATGCACAAGATTGGTTAAAAACCCTAATTGGACAAGAATAAGCCTAGGGAGGACGAAAATGACCTAATTGATCATCCAATGACACAAACACACCTATTGGATGCACAAGATTGGTTAAAAACCCTAATTGGACAAGAATAAGCCTAGGGAGGACGAAAATGACCTAATTGATCATCCAATGACACAAACACACCTATTGGATGCACAAGATTGGTTAAAAACCCTAATTGGACAAGAATAAGCCTAGGGAGGACGAAAATGACCTAATTGATCATCCAATGACACAAACACACCTATTGGATGCACAAGATTGGTTTAAAACCCTAGTTGATCAAGAATATGCCTAGGAAGGACGAAAATGACCTAATTGATCATCCAATGACACAAATGAACTTATTGGATGCACAAGATTGGTTAAAAACCCTAATTGGACAAGAATAAGCCTAGGGAGGACGAAAATGACCTAATTGATCATCCAATGACACAAACACACCTATTGGATGCACAAGATTGGTTAAAAACCCTAATTGGACAAGAATAAGCCTAGGGAGGACGAAAATGACCTAATTGATCATCCAATGACACAAACACGCTTATTGGATGCACAAGATTGGTTAAAAACCCTAACTGGACAAGAATATGCCTAGGGAGGACGAAAATGACCTAATTGATCATCCAATGACACAAACACACCTATTGGATGCACAAGATTGGTTAAAAACCCTAATTGGACAAGAATAAGCCTAGGGAGGACGAAAATGACCTAATTGATCATCCAATGACACAACCACATCTATTGGATACACAAGATTGGTTAAAAACCCTAATTGGACAAGAATATGCCTAAGGAGGACGAAAATGACCTAATTGATCATCCAATGACACAAACACACCTATTGGATGCACAAGATTGGTTAAAAACCCTAATTGGACAAGAATAAGCCTAGGGAGGACGAAAATGACCTAATTGATCATCCAATGACACAAATGAACTTATTGGATGCACAAGATTTGTTAAAAACCTTAATTGGACAAGAATAAGCATAGAAAGGACGAAAATGACCTAATTGATCATCCAATGACACAAACACACCTATTGGATGCACAAGATTGGTTAAAAACCCTAATTGGACAAGAATAAGCCTAGGGAGGACGAAAATGACCTAATTGATCATCCAATGACACAAACACACCTATTGGATGCACAAGATTGGTTAAAAACCCTAATTGGACAAGAATAAGCCTAGGGAGGACGAAAATGACCTAATTGATAATCCAATGACACAAACACACCTATTGGATGCATAAGATTGTTCAAAAACCCTAATTGGACAAGAATATGCCTAGGGAGGACGAAAATGACCTAATTGATCATCCAATGACACAAAGACACCTATTGGAGGCACAAGATTGGTTAAAAACCCTAATTGGACAAGAATATGCCTAGGGAGGACGAAAATGACCTAAATGTTAATTCAATGACACAAACGAACTTATTGGATGCACAACATTGGTTAAAAACCCTAATTGGACAAGAATAAGCCTAGGGAGGACGAAAATGACCTAATTGATCATCCAATGACACAAACACACCTATTGGATGCACAAGATTAGTTAAAAACCCTAATTGGACAAGAATAAGCCTATGGAGGACGAAAATGACCTAATTGATCATCCAATGACACAAACACACCTATTGGATGCACAAGATTGGTTAAAAACCCTAATTGGACAAGAATATGACTAGGGAGGACGAAAATGACCTAATTGATCATCCAATGACACAAACACACCTATTGGATGCACAAGATTGGTTAAAAACCCTATTTGGACATGAATAAGCCTAGGGAGGACGAAAATGACCTAATTGATCATCCAATGACACAAACACACCTATTGGATGCACAAGATTGGTTAAAAACCCTAATTGGACAAGAATAAGCCTAGGGAGGACGAAAATGACCTAATTGATCATCCAATGACACAAACACACCTATTGGATGCACAAGATTGGTTAAAAACTCTAATTGGACAAGAATAAGCCTTGGGAGGACGAAAATGACCTAATTGATCATCCAATGACACAAACACACCTATTGGATGCACAAGATTGGTTAAAAACCCTAATTGGACAAGAATAAGCCTAGGGAGGACGAAAATGACCTAATTGATCATCCAATGACACAAACACACCTATTGGATGCACAAGATTGGTTAAAAACCCTAGTTGGACAAGAATATGCCTAGGGAGGACGAAAATGACCTAATTGATCATCCAATGACACAAATGAACTTATTGGATGCACAAGATTGGTCAAAAACCCTAGTTGGACAAGAATATGCCTAGGGAGGACGAAAATGACCTAATTGATCATCCAATGACACAAATGAACTTATTGGATGCACAAGATTTGTTAAAAACCCTAATTGGACAAGAATAAGCCTAGGGAGGATGAAAATGACCTAATTGATCATCCAATGACACAAACACACCTATTGGATGCACAAGATTGGTTAAAAACCCTAATTGGACAAGAATATGCCTAGGGAGGACGAAAATGACCTAAATTGATCATCCAATGACACAAATACACCTATTGGATGCACAAGATTGGTTAAAAACCCTAATTGGACAAGAATAAGCCTAGGGAGGATCAAAGTGACCTAGTTGATCATCCAATGAGATAAACACACCTATTGGATGCACAAGATTGGTTAAAAACCCTAATTGGACAAGAATATGCCTTGGGAGGACGAAAATGACCTAAATGTGAATCCAATTACACAAATGAACTTATTGGATGCACAAGATTGGTTAAAAACCTAATTGGACAAGAATAAGCCTAGGGAGAATGAAAATGACCTAAATGTTAATCCAATGACACAACTCAACTTATTGGATGCACAAGATTGGTTAAAAACCCTAATTGGACCAGAATAAGCGTAGGGAGGACGAAAATGACCTAATTGATCATCCAATAATACAAACACACCTATTGGATGCACAAGATTGGTTAAAAACCCTAATTGGACAAGAATAAGCCTATGGAGGACGAAAATGACCTAATTGATCATCCAATGACACAAACACACCTATTGGATGCACAAGATTGGTTAAAAACCCTAATTGGACAAAAATAAGCCTAGGGATGTTGAAAATGACCTAAATGTTAATCCAATGACACAACTCAACTTATTGGATGCACAAGATTGGTTAAAAACCCTAATTGGACAAGAATAAGCCTAGGGAGGACGAAAATGACCTAATTGATCATCCAATGACACAAACACACCTATTGGATGCACAAGATTGGTTAAAAACCATAATTGGACAAGAATATGCCTAGGGAGGACGAAATTGACCTAAATATTAATTCAATGACACAAACAAACTTATCGGATGCACAAGATTGGTTAAAAACCCTAATTGGACAAGAATAAGCCTAGGGACGACGAAAATGACCTAATTGATCATCCAATGACACAAACACACCTATTAGATGCACAAGATTGGTTAAAAACCCTAATTGGACAAGAATAAGCCTAGGGAGGAAGAAAATGACCTAATTGATCATCCAATGACACAAACACACCTATTGGATGCACAAGATTGGTTAAAAACCCTAATTGGACAAGAATAAGCCTAGGGAGGACGAAAATGACCTAAATGTTAATCCAATGACACAACTCAACTTATTGGATGCACAAGATTGGTTAAAAACCCTAATTGGACAAGAATAAGCCTAGGGTGGACGAAAATGACCTAAATGTTAATCCAATGACACAAGTCAACTCATTGGATGCACAAGATTGGTTAAAAACCCTAATTGGACAAGAATATGCCTAGGGAGGACGAAAATGACCTAATTGATCATCCAATGACACAAACACACCTATTGGATGCACAAGATTGGTTAAAAACCCTAATTGGACAAGAATAAGCCTAGGGAGGACGAAAATGACCTAATTGATCATCCAATGCACAAACACACCTATTGGATGCACAAGATTGGTTAAAAACCCTAATTGGACAAGAATATGCCTAGGGAGGACGAAAATGACCTAATTGATCATCCAATGACACAAATGAACTTATTGGATGCACAAGATTAGTTAAAGACCCTAATTGGACAAGAAAATGCCTAGGGAGGACGAAAATGACCTAATTGATAATCCAATGACACAAACACACCTATTGGATGCACAAGATTGGTTAAAAACCCTAATTGGACAAGAATATGCCTATGGAGGACGAAAATGACCTAAATGTTAATCCAATGACACAAATGAACTTATTGGATGCACAATATTGGTTAAAAACCCTAATTGGACAAGAATATGCCTAGGGAGGACGAAAATGACGTAATTGATCATCCATTGACACAAACACACCTATTGGATGCACAAGATTGGTTAAAAACCCTAATTGGACAAGAATATGCCTAGGGAGGACGAAAATGACCTAAATGTTAATCCAATGACACAAATGAACTTATTGGATGCACAAAATTGGTTAAAAACCTAATTGGACAAGAATAAGCCTAGGGAGGATGAAAATGACCTAATTGATCATCCAATGACACAAACACACCTATTGGATGCACAAGATTGGTTAAAAACCCTAATTGGACAAGAATATGCCTAGGGAGGACGAAAATGACCTAAATGTTAATCCAATGACACAAATGAACTTATTGGATGCACAAGAATAGTTAAAAACCCTAATTGGACAAGAATAAGCCTAGGGAGGACGAAAATGACCTAAATGTTAATCCAATGACACAACTCAACTTATTGGATGCACAAGCTTGGTTAAAAACCCTAATTGGACAAGAATAAGCCTAGGGAGGACGAAAATGACCTAATTGATCATCCAATGACATAAACACACCTATTGGATGCATAAGATTGTTCAAAAACCCTAATTGGACAAGAATATGCCTAGGGAGGAGGAAAATGACCTAATTGATCATCCAATGACACAAACACACCTATTGGATGCACAAGATTGGTTAAAACCCTAATCGGACAAGAATAAGCCTAGGGAGGACGAAAATGACCTAATTGATCATCCATTGACACAAACACACCTATTGGATGCACAAGATTGGTTAAAAACCCTAATTGGACAAGAATATGCCTAGGGTGGACGAAAATGACCTAAATGTTAATTCAATGACACAAACGAACTTATTGGATGCACAACATTGGTTAAAAACCCTAATTGGACAAGAATAAGCCTAGGGAGGACGAAAACGACCTAATTGATCATCCAATGACACAAACACACATATTGGATGCACAAGATTGGTTAAAAACCTAATTGGACAAGAATAAGCCTAGGGAGGAAGAAAATGACCTAATTGATCATCCAGTGACACAAACACACCTATTGGATGCAAAAGATTGGTAAAAAAACCCTAATTGGACAAGAATAAGCCTAGGGAGGACGAAAATGACGTAATTGATCATACATTGACACAAACACACCTATTGGATGCACAAGATTGGTTAAAAACCCTAATTGGACAAGAATATGCCTAGGGAGGACGAAAATGACCTAAATGTTAATCCAATGACACAAATGAACTTATTGGATGCACAAAATTGGTTAAAAACCCTAATTGGACAAGAATAAGCCTAGGGAGGATGAAAATGACCTAATTGATCATCCAATGACACAAACACACCTATTGGATGCACAAGATTGGTAAAAAACCCTAATTGGACAAGAATATGCCTAGGGAGGACGAAAATGACCTAAATGTTAATCAAATGACACAACTCAACTTATTGGATGCACAAGATTGGTTAAAAACCCTAATTGGACAAGAATAGGCCTAGGGAGGACGAAAATGACCTAATTGATCATCCAATGACACAAACACACCTATTGGATGCACAAGATTGGTTAAAAACCCTAATTGGACAAGAATATGCCTAGGGAGGACGAAAATGACCTAATTGATCATCCAATGACACAAACACACCTATTGGAGGCACAAGATTGGTTAAAAATCCTAATTGGACAAGAATATGCATAGGGAGGACGAAAATGACCTAAATGTTAATTCAATGACACAAACGAACTTATTAGATGCACAACATTGGTTAAAAACCCTAGTTGGACAAGAATAAGCCTAGGGAGGACGAAAACGACCTAATTGATCATCCAATGACACAAACACACATATTAGATGCACAAGATTGGTTAAAAACCCTAATTGGACAAGAATAAGCCTAGGGAGGACGAAAATGACCTAATTGATCATCCAATGACACAAACACACCTATTGGAGGCACAAGATTGGTTAAAAACCCTAATTGGACAAGAATATGCCTAGGGAGGACGAAAAGGACCTAATTGATCATCCAATGACACAAACACACCTATTGGATGCACAAGATTGGTTAAAAACCCTAATTGGACAAGAATATGCCTAGGGAGGACGAATATGACCTAAATGTTAATCCAATAACACAAATACTTATTGGATGCACAAGATTGGTTAAAAACCCTAATTGGACAAGAATAAGCCTAGGGAGAACGAAAATGACCTAATTGATCATCCAATGACACAAACACACCTATTGGATGCACAAGATTGGTTAAAAACCCAAATTGGACAAGAATAAGCCTAGTGAGGACGAAAATGACCTAATTGATCATCCAATGACACAAACACACCTATTGGATGCACAAGATTGGTTAAAAACCCTAATTGGACAAGAATAAGCCTAGGGAGGACGAAAATGACCTAATTGATCATCCAATGACACAAACCCACCTATTGGATGCTCAAGATTGGTTAAAAACCCTAATTCGACAAGAATATGACTAGGGAGGACGAAAATGACCTAAATGTTAATCCAATGACACAAATGAACTTATTGGATGCACAAGATTGGTTAAAAACCCTAATTGGACAAGAATAAGCCTAGGGAGGATCAAAATGACCTAATTGATCATCCAATGACACAAACACACCTATTGGATGCACAAGATTGGTTAAAAACCCTAATTGGACAAGAATATGCCTAGGGAGGACGAAAATGACCTAAATGTTAATCCAATGACACAAATGAACTTATTGGATGCACAAGATTGGTTAAAAACCCTAATTGGACAAGAATAAGCCTTGGGAGGACGAAAATGACCTAATTGATCATCCATTGACACAAACACACCTATTGGATGCACAAGACTGGTTAAAAACCCTAGTAGGACAAGAATATGCCTAGGAAGGACGAAAATGACTTAGTTGATCATTTAATGACACAAATGAACTTATTGGATGCACAAGATTGGTTAAAAACCATAATTGGACAAGAATAAGCCTAGGGAGGACGAAAATGACCTAATTGATCATCCAATGACACAAACACACCTATTGGATGCACAAGATTGGTTAAAAACCCTAATTGGACAAGAATATGCCTAGGGAGGACGAAAATGACCTAAATGTTAATCCAATGACACAAATGAACTTATTGGATGCACAAGTTTGGTTAAAAACCCTAATTGGACAAGAATAAGCCTAAGGAGGACGTAAATGACCTAATTGATCATCCAATGACACAAACACACCTATTGGATGCACAAGGTTGGTTAAAAACCCTAGTTGGACAAGAATATGCCTAGGAAGGACGAAAATGACCTAATTGATCATCCAATGAATCAAATGAACTTATTGGATGCACAAGATTAGTTAAAAACCCTAATTGGACAAGAATAAGCATAGGGAGGACGAAAATGACCTAATTGATCATCCTATGACACAAACACACCTATTGGATGCACAATATTGGTTAAAAACCCTAATTGGACAAGAATATGCCTAGGGAGGACGAAAATGACCTAAATGTTAATCCAATGACACAAATGAACTTATTGGATGCACAAGATTGGTTAAAAACCCTAATTGGACAAGAATAAGCCTAGGGAGGACAGAAATGACTAAATGTTAATCCAATGACACAACTCAACTTATTGGATGCACAAGATTGGTTAAAAACCCTAATTGGACAAGAATAAGCCTATGGAGGACGAAAATTACCTAATTGATCATCCAATGACACAAACAAACCTATTGGATGCACAAGATTGGTTAAAAACCCTAATTGGACAAGAATATGCCTAGGGAGGACGAAAATGACCTAAATGTTAATCCAATGACACAAATGAACTTATTGGATGCACAAGATTGGTTAAAAACCCTAATTGGACAAGAATATGCCTAGGGAGGACGAAAATGACCTAATTGATCATCCAATGACACAAACACACCTATTGGATGCATAAGATTGGTTAAAAACCCTAATTGGACAAGAATAAGCCTAGGGAGGAAGAAAATGACCTAATTGATCATCCAATGACACAAACACACCTATTGGATGCACAAGATTGGTTAAAAACCCTAATTGGACAAGAATAAGCCTAGGGAGGACGAAAATGACCTAATTGATCATCCAATGACACAAACACACCTATTGGATGCAGAAGATTGGTATAAAACCTTAGTTGGACAAGAATATGCCAAGGGAGGACGAAAATGACCTAATTGATCATCCAATGACACAAACACACCTATTGGATGCACAAGATTGGTTAAAAACCCTAATTGGACAAGAATAAGCCTAGGGAGGACGAAAATGACCTAATTGATCATCCAATGACACAAACACACCTATTGGATGCACAAGATTGGTTAAAAACCCTAATTGGACAAGAATAAGTATAGGGAGGACGAAAATGACCTAATTGATCATCCAATGACACAAACACACCTATTGGATGCACAAGATTGGTTAAAAACCCTAATTGGACAAGAATATGCCTAGGGAGGACGAAAATGACCTAAATGTTAATCCAATGACACAAATGAACTTATTGGATGCACAAGATTGGTTAAAAACCCTAATTGGACAAGAATATGTCTATGGAGGACGAAAATGACCTAATTGATCATCCAATGACACAAACACACCTATTGGATGCACAAGATTGGTTAAAAACCCTAATTGGACAAGAATAAGCCTAGGGAGGACGAAAATGACCTAATTGATCATCCAATGACACAAACACACCTATTGGATGCACAAGATTGGTTAAAAACCCTAATTGGACAAGAATATGCCTAGGGAGGACGAAAATGACCTAAATGTTAATCCAATGACACAAATGAACTTATTGGATGTACAAGATTAGTTAAAAACCCTAATTGGACAAGAATAAGCCTAGGGAGGACGAAAATGACCTAATTGATCATCCAATGACACAAACACACCTATTGGATACACAAGATTGGTGAAAAACCCTAATTGGACAAGAATAAGCCTAGGGAGGACGAAAATGACCTAATTGATCATCCAATGACACAAACACACCTATTGGATGCACAAGATTGGTTAAAAACCCTAATTGGACAAGAATAAGCCTAGGGAGGACGAAAATGACCTAATTGATCATCCAATAACTCAAACACACCTAATGGATGCACAAGATTGGTTAAAAACCCTAATTGGACAAGAATAAGCCTAGGGAGGACGAAAATGACCTAATTGATCACCCAATGACACAAACACACCTATTGGATGCCCAAGATAGGTTAAAAACCCTATTTGGACAAGAATATGCCTAGGGAGGACGAAAATGACCTAATTGATCATTCAATGACACAAACAAACTTAATTGATGCACAAGATTGGTTAAAAACCCGAATTGGACAAGAATATGTCTAGGGAGGTCGAAAATGACCTAAATAATAATTCAATGACACAAACAAAGTTATTGGTTGCACAAGATTGGTTGAAAACCCTAATTGGACAAGAATAAGCCTAGGGAGGACGAAAATGACCTAATTGTTCATCCAATGACACAAATGAACTTATTGGATGCACAAGATTGGTTAAATACTCTAATTGGACAAGAATAAGCCTAGGGAGGACGAAAATGACCTAATTGATCATCCAATGACACAAACACACCTATTGGATGCACAAGATTGGTTAAAAACCCTAATTGGACAAGAATATGCCTAGGGAGGACGAAAATGACCTAAATATTAATTCAATGAAACAAACAAACTTATTGGATGCACAAGATTGGTTAAAAACTCTAATTGGACAAGAATAAGCCTAGGGAGGACGAAAATGACCTAATTGATCATCCAATAACTCAAACACACCTATTGGATGCACAAGATTGGTTAAAAACCCTAATTGGACAAGAATATGCCTAGGGAGGACGAAAATGACCTAAATGTTAATCCAATGACACAAATGAACTTATTGGATGCACAAGATTGGTTAAAAACCCTAATTGGACAAGAATAAGCCTAGGGAGGACGAAAATGACCTAATTGATCATCCAATGACACAAACACACCTATTGGATGCACAAGATTGGTTAAAAACCCTAATTGGACAAGAATAAGCCTAGGGAGGACGAAAATGACCTAATTGATCATCCAATGACACAAACCCACCTATTGGATGCACAAGATTAGTTAAAAACCATAATTGGACAAGAATAAGCCTAGGGAGGACGAAAATAACCTAATTGATCATCCAATGCCACAAACACACCTATTGGATGCACAAGATTGGTTAAAAACCCTAATTGGACAAGAATAAGCCTAAGGAGGACGAAAATGACCTAATTGATCATCCAATGACACAAACACACCTATTGGATGCACAAGATTGGTTAAAAACCCTAATTGGACAAGAATAAGCCTAGGGAGGACGAAAATGACCTAATTGATCATCCAATGACACAAACACACCTATTGGATGCACAAGATTGGTTAAAAAACCTAATTGGACCAGAATATGCCTAGGGAGGACGAAAATGACCTAAATTGATCATCCAATGACACAAACACACCTACTGGATGAATAAGATGGGTTAAAAACCATAATTGGACAAGAATATGCCTAGGGAGGACGAAAATGACCTACATTGATCATCCAATGACACAAACACACCTATTGGATGCACAAGATTGGTTAAAAACCCTAATTGGACAAGAATATGCCTAGGGAGGACGAAAATGACCTAAATGTTAATCCAATGACACAAATGAACTTATTGGATGCAGGTGATTGGTTAAAAACCCTAATTGGACAAGAATAAGCCTAGGGAGGATCAAAGTAACCTAATTGATCATCCAATGACACAAACACACCTATTGGATGCACAAGATTGGTTAAAAACCCTAATTGGACAAGAATATGCCTAGGGAGGACGAAAATGACCTAAATGTTAATCCAATGACACAAATGAACTTATTGGATGCACAAGATTGGTTAAAAACCCTAATTGGACAAGAATATACCTAGGGAGGACGAAAATGACCTAAATGTTAATCCAATGACACAAATGAACTTATTGGATGCACAAGATTGGTTAAAAACCCTAATTGGACAAGAATAAGCCTAGGGAGGAAGAAAATGACCTAAATGTTAATCCAATGACACAACTCAACTTATTGGATGCACAAGATTGGTTAAAAACCCTAATTGGACAAGAATAGGCCTAGGGAGGACGAAAATGACCTAATTGATCATCCAATGACACAAACACACCTACTGGATGCACAAGATTGGTTAAAAACCCTAATTGGACAAGAATATGCCTAGGGAGGATGAAAATGACCTAATTGATCATCCAATGACACAAACACACCTATTAGATGCACAAGATTGGTTAAAAACCCTAATTGGACAAGAATATGCCTAAGGAAGACGAAAATGACCTAATTGATCATCCAATGACACAAACGCACCTATTGGATGCACAAGATTGGTTAAAAACCCTAATTGGACAAGAATATGCCTAGGGAGAACGAAAATGACCTAAATGTTAATTCAATGACACAAACGAACTAATTGGATGCACAACATTGGTTAAAAACCCTAATTGGACAAGAATAAGCCTAGGGAGGACGAAAATGACCTAATTGATCATCCAATGACACAAACACACATATTGGATGCACAAGATTGGTTAAAAACCTAATTGGACAAGAATAAGCCTAGGGAAGACGAAAATGACCTAATTGATCATCCAATGACACAAACACACCTATTGGATGCACAAGATTGGTTAAAAACCCTAATTGGACAAGAATATGCCTAGGGAGGATGAAAATGACCTAATTGATCATCCAATGAACCAAACACACCTATTGGATGCACAAGATTGGTTAAAAACCCGAATTTGGACAAGAATATGCCTAGGGAGGACGAAAATGACCTAATTGATCATCCAATGACACAAACACACCTATTGGATGCACAAGATTGGTTAAAAACCCTAATTGGACAAGAATAAGCCTAGGGAGGACGAAAATGACCTAATTGATCATCCAATGACACAAACACACCTATTGGATGCACAAGATTGGTTAAAAACCCTAATTGGACAAGAATAAGCCTAGGGAGGACGAAAATGACCTAATTGATCATCCAATGACACAAACACATCTATTGGAAGCACAAGATTGGTTAGAAACCCTAGTTGGACAAGAATATGCCTAGGGAGGACGAAAATGACCTAATTGATCATCCAATGACACAAATGAACTTATTGGATGCACAAGATTGCTTAAAAACCCTAATTGGACAAAAATAAGCATAGAAAGGACGAAAATGACCTAATTGATCATCCAATGACACAAACACACCTATTGGATGCACAAGATTGGTTAAAAACCCTAATTGGACAAGAATAAGCCTAGGGAGGACGAAAATGACCTAATTGATCATCCAATGACACAAACACACCTATTGGATGCACAAGATTGGTTAAAAACCCTAATTGGACAAGAATAAGCCTAGGGAGGACGAAAATGACCTAATTGATCATCCAATGACACAAACACACCTATTGGATGCACAAGATTGGTTAAAAACCCTAATTGGACAAGAATAAGCCTAGGGAGGACGAAAATGACCTAATTGATCATCCAATGACACAAACACACCTATTGGATGCACAAGATTGGTTTAAAACCCTAGTTGATCAAGAATATGCCTAGGAAGGACGAAAATGACCTAATTGATCATCCAATGACACAAATGAACTTATTGGATGCACAAGATTGGTTAAAAACCCTAATTGGACAAGAATAAGCCTAGGGAGGACGAAAATGACCTAATTGATCATCCAATGACACAAACACACCTATTGGATGCACAAGATTGGTTAAAAACCCTAATTGGACAAGAATAAGCCTAGGGAGGACGAAAATGACCTAATTGATCATCCAATGACACAAACACGCTTATTGGATGCACAAGATTGGTTAAAAACCCTAACTGGACAAGAATATGCCTAGGGAGGACGAAAATGACCTAATTGATCATCCAATGACACAAACACACCTATTGGATGCACAAGATTGGTTAAAAACCCTAATTGGACAAGAATAAGCCTAGGGAGGACGAAAATGACCTAATTGATCATCCAATGACACAACCACATCTATTGGATACACAAGATTGGTTAAAAACCCTAATTGGACAAGAATATGCCTAAGGAGGACGAAAATGACCTAATTGATCATCCAATGACACAAACACACCTATTGGATGCACAAGATTGGTTAAAAACCCTAATTGGACAAGAATAAGCCTAGGGAGGACGAAAATGACCTAATTGATCATCCAATGACACAAATGAACTTATTGGATGCACAAGATTGGTTAAAAGCCCTAATTGGACAAGAATATGCCTAGGGAGGACGAAAATGACCTAAATATTAATTCAATGACACAAACAAACTTATTGGACGCACAAGATTGGTTCAAAATCCTAATTGGACAAGAATAAGCCTAGGGAGGACGAAAATGAACTAAATGTTAATCCAATGACACAAACACACCTATTGGATGCACAAGATTGGTTAAAAACCCTAATTGGACAAGAATAAGCCTAGGGAGGACGAAAATGACCTAATTGATCATCCAATGACACAAACACACCTATTGGATGCACAAGATTGGTTAAAAACCCTAATTGGACAAGAATAAGCCTAGGGAGGACGAAAATGACCTAATTGATCATCCAAAGACACAAACACACCTATTGGATGCACAAGATTGGTTAAAAACCCTAGTTGGACAAGAATATGCCTAGGGAGGACGAAAATGACCTAATTGATCATCCAATGACACAAACACACCTATTGGATGCACAAGATTGGTTAAAAACCCTAATTGGGCAAGAATATGCCTAGGGAGGACGAAAATGACCTAAATATTAATTTAATGACACAAACAAACTTATCGGATGCACAAGATTGGTTAAAAACCCTAATTGGACAAGAATAAGCCTAGGGAGGACGAAAATGACCTAATTGATCATCCAATGACACAAACACACCTATTGGATGCACAAGATTGGTTAAAAACCCTAATTGGACAAGAATAAGCCTAGGGAGGACGAAAATGACCTAAATGTTCATCCAATGACACAAACCAACCTATTGGATGCACAAGATTGGTTAAAAACCCTAATTGGACAAGAATAAGCCTAGGGAGGACGAAAATGACCTAAATGTTCATCCAATGACACAAATGAACTTATTGGATGCACAAGATTGGTTAAAAACCCTAACTGGAAAAGAATAAGCCTAGGGAGGACGAAAATGACCTAATTGATCATCAATTGACACAAACACACCTATTGGATGCACAAGATTGGTTAAAAACCCTAATTGGACAAGAATATGCCTAGGGAGGACGAAAATGATCTAATTGATCATCCAATGACACATACACACCTATTAGATGCACAAGATTGGTTAAAAACCCTAATTGGACAAGAATAAGCCTAAGGAGGATGAAAATGACCTAATTGATCATCCATTGCCACAAACACACCTATTGGATGCACAAGATTGGTTAAAAACCCTAATTGGACAAGAATAAGCCTAAGGAGGATGAAAATGACCTAATTGATCATCCATTGCCACAAACACACCTATTGGATGCACAAGATTGGTTAAAAACCCTAATTGGACAAGAATATGCCTAGGGAGGACGAAAATGACCTAAATATTAATTCAATGAAACAAACAAACTTATTTGATGCACAAGATTGGTTAAAAACCTTAATTGGACAAGAATAAGCCTAGGGAGGACGAAAATGACCTAATTGATCATCCAATGACACAAACACACCTATTGGATGCACAAGATTGGTTAAAAACCCTAATTGGACAAGAATAAGCCTAGGGAGGACGAAAATGACCTAATTGATCATCTAGTGACACAAACACACCTATTGGATGCACAAGATTGTTTAAAAACCCTAATTGGACAAGAATAAGCCTAGGGAGGACCAAAATGACCTAATTGATCATCCAATGACACAAACACACCTATTGGAAGCACAAGATTGGTTAAAAACCCTAATTGGACAAGAATATGCCTAGGGAGGACGAAAATGACCTAAATGTTAATCCAATGACACAAATGAACTTATTGGAGGCACAAGATTGGTTAAAAACCATAATTGGACAAGAATAAGCCTAGGGAGGGCGAAAATGACCTAAATATTAATTCAATGACACAAACAAAGTTATTGGAGGCACAAGATTGGTTAAAAATCCTAATTGGACAAGAATAAGCCTAGGGAGGACGAAAATGACCTAATTGATCATCCAATGACACAAACACACCTATTGGATGCACAAGATTGGTTAAAAACCCTAATTGGACAAGAATAAGCCTATGGAGGAAGAAAATGACCTAATTGATCATCCAATGACACAAACACACCTATTGGATGCACAAGATTGGTAAAAAAAACCCTAATCGGACAAGAATAAGCCTAGGGAGGACGAAAATGACCTAATTGATCATCCATTGACACAAACACACCTATTGGATGCACAAGATTGGTTAAAAACCCTAATTGGACAAGAATATGCCTTGGGAGGACGAAAATGACTTAAATGTTAATCCAATGACAATAATGAACTTATTGGATGAACAAGATTGGTTAAAAACCCTAATTGGACAAGAATAAGCCTAGGGAGGACCAAAATGACCTAATTGATCATCCAATGACACAAACACACCTATTGGATGCACAAGATTGGTTAAAAACACTAATTGGACAAGAATATGCCTAGGGAGGACGAAAATGACCTAATTGATCATCCAATGACACAAATGAACTTATTGGATGCACAAGATTGGTTAAAGACCCTAATTGGACAAGAATAGGCCTAGGGAGGACGAAAATGACCTAATTGATAATCCAATGACACAAACACACCTATTGGATGCACAAGATTGGTTAAAAATTCTAATTGGACAAGAATATGCCTAGGGAGGACGAAAATGACCTAAATGTTAATCCAATGACACAACTCAACTTATTGGATGCACAAGATTGGTTAAAAACCATAATTGGACAAGAATAAGCCTAGGGAGGACGAAAATGACCTAATTGATCATCCAATGACACAAACACACCTATTGGATGCACAAGATTGGTTAAAAACCCTAATTGGACAAGAATAAGCCTAGGGAGGACGAAAATGACCTAATTGTTCATCCAATGACACAAACGTACCTATTGGATGCACTAGATTGGTAAAAAAAACCATAATTGGACAAGAATAAGCCTAGTGAGGATGAAAATGACCTAATTGATCATCCAATGACACAAACACACCTATTGGATGCACAAGATTGGTTAAAAACCCTAATTGGACAAGAATAAGCCTAGGGAGGACGAAAATGACCTAAATGTTAATTTAATGACACAAACAAACTTATTGGATGCACAACATTGGTTAAAAACTCTAATTGGACAAGAATAACCCTAGGGAGGACGAAAATGACCTAATTGATCATCCAATGACACAAACACACCTATTGGATGCACAAGATTGGTTAAAAACCCTAATTGGACAAGAATAAGCCTAGGGAGGAAGAAAATGACCTAATTGATCATCCAATGACACAAACACACCAATAGGATGCACAAGATTTGTAAAAAAAAACCCTAATTGGACAAGAATATGCCTAGGGAGGATGAAAATGATTAAATTGATCATCCAATGACACAAACACACCTATTGGATGCACAAGATTGGTTAAAAACCCTAATTGGACAAGAATATGCCTAGGGAGGACGAAATTGACCTAATTGATCATCCAATGACACAAAGAAACCTATTGGAGGCACAAGATTGGTTAAAAACCCTAATTGGACAAGAATATGCCTAGGGAGAACGAAAATGACCTAAATGTTAATTCAATGACACAAACGAACTTATTGGATGCACAACATTGGTTAAAAACCTTAATTGGACAAGAATAAGCCTAGGGAGGACGAAAATGACCTAATTGATCATCCAATGACACAAACACACCTATTGGATGCACAAGATTGGTTAAATACCCTAATTGGACAAGAATAAGCCTAGGGAGGACGAAAATGACCTAAATGTTAATTTAATGACACAAACGAACTTATTGGATGCACAACATTGGTTAAAAACCCTAATTGGACAAGAATAAGCCTAGGGAGGACGAAAATGACCTAATTGATCATCCAATGACACAAACACACCTATTGGATGCACAAGATTGGTTAAAAACCCTAATTGGACAAGAATAAGCCTAGGGAGGACGAAAATGACCTAATTGATCATCCAATGACACAAACACACCTATTGGATGCACACGATTGGTTAAAAACCCTAATTGTAAAAGAATAAGCCTAGGGAGGAAGAAAATGACCTAAATGTTAATTTAATGACACAAACGAACTTATTGGATGCACAACATTGGTTAAAAGCCCTAATTGGACAAGAATAAGCCTAGGAAGAACGAAAATGACCTAATTGATCATCCAATGACACAAACACACCTATTGGATGCACAAGATTGGTTAAAACCCCTAATTGGACAAGAATAAGCCTAGGGAGGAAGAAAATGACCTAATTGATCATCCAATGACACAAACACACCTATTGGATGCAAAAGATTGGTTAAAAACCCTAATTGGACAAGAATATGCCTAGGGAGGACGAAAATGACCTAATTGATCATCCAATGACACAAACATACCTATTGGATGCACAAGATCGGTTAAAAACCCTAATTGGACAAGAATAAGCCTAGGGAGGACGAAAATGACCTAATTGATCATCCAATGACACAAACACACCTATTGGATGCACAAGATTGGTTAAAAACCCTAATTGGACAAGAATAAGCGTATGGAGAACGAAAATGACCTAATTGATCATCCAATGACACAAATGAACGTATTGGATGCACAAGATTAGTTAAAAACCCTAATTGGACAAGAATATGCCTAGGGAGGACGAAAATAACCTAATTGATCATCCAATGACACAAACACACCTATTGGATGCACAAGATTGGTTAAAAACCCTAATTGGACAAGAATATGCCTAGGGAGGACGAAAATGACCTAATTGATCATCCAATGACACAAACACACCTATTGGATGCACAAGATTGGTTAAAAACCCTAATTGGACAAGAATAAGCCTAGGGAGGACGAAAATGACCTAATTGATCATCCAATGACACAAACACACCTATTGGATGCACAAGATTGGTTAAAAACCCTAATTGGACAAGAATAAGCCTTCGAAGGACGAAAATGACCTAATTGATCATTCAATGACACAAACACACCTATTGGATGCACAAGATTGGTTAAAAACCCTAATTGGACAAGAATAAGCCTATGGAGGACGAAAATGAACTAATTGATCATCGAATGACACAAACACACCTATTGGATGCACAAGATTGGTTAAAAACCATAATTGGACAAGAATATGCCTAGGGAGGACGAAAATGACCTAATTCATCATCCAATGACACAAACACACCTATTGGATGCACAAGATTGGTTAAAAACCCTAATTGGACAAGAATAAGCCTAGGGAGGACGAAAATGACCTAATTGATCATCCAATGACACAAACACACCTATTGGATGCACAAGATTGGTTAAAAACCCTAATTGGACAAGAATAAGCCTAGGGAGGACGAAAATGACCTAATTGATCATCCAATGACACAAACACACCTATTGGATGCATAAGATTGGTTAAAAACCCTAATTGGACAAGAATAAGCTTAGGGAGGACGAAAAATGACCTAATTGATCATCCAATGACACAAACACACCTATTGGATGCACAAGATTGGTTAAAAACCCTAATTGGACAAGAATAAGCCTAGGGAGGACGAAAATGACCTAATTGATCATCCAATGACACAAACACACCTATTGGATGCACAAGATTGGTTAAAAACCCTAATTGGACAAGAATAAGCCTAGGGAGGACGAAAATGACCTAATTGATCATCCAATGACACAAACACACCTATTGGATGCACAAGATTGGTTAAAAACCCTAATTGGACAAGAATAAGCCTAGGGAGAATGAAAATGACCTTAATGTTAATCCAATGACACAACTCAACTTATTGGATGCACAAGATTGGTTAAAAACCCTAATTGGACAAGAATAAGCCTAGGGAGGACGAAAATGACCTAATTGATCATCCAATGACACAAACACACCTATTGGATGCACAAGATTGGTTAAAAACCCTAATTGGACAAGAATAAGCCTAGGGAGGACGAAAATGACCTAATTGATCATCCAATGACACAAACACACCTATTAGATGCACAAGATTGGTTAAAAACCCTAATTGGACAAGAATATGCCTAGGGATGACGAAAATGACCTAAATATTAATTCAATGACACAAACAAAGTTAATGGATGCACAAGATTGGTTAAAAACCTTAATTGGACAAGAATAAGCCTAGGGAGGACGTAAATGACCTAATTGATCATCCAATGTCCCAAACAAACCTATTGGATGCACAAGATTGGTTAAAAACCCTAATTGGACAAGAATAAGCCTAGGGAGGACGAAAAAGACCTAATTGATCATCCAATGACACAAACACACCTATTGGATGCACAAGATTGGTTAAAAACCCTAATTGGACAAGAATAAGCCTAGGGAGGACGAAAACGACCTAATTGATCATCTATTGCCACAAACACACCTATTGGATGCACAAGATTGGTTAAACACCTATTGGTTGCACAAGATTGGTTAAAAACCCTAATTGGACAAGAATAAGCCTAGGGAGGACGAAAATAATCTAATTGATCATCCAATGACACATACACACCTATTGGATGCACAAGATTGGCTAAAAACCCTAATTGGACAAGAATATGCCTAGGGAGGACGAAAATGACCTAATTGATCATCCAATGACACAAACACACCTATTAGATGCACAAGATTGGTTAGAAACACTAATTGGACAAGAATAAGCCTAGGGAGGACGAAAATGACCTAATTGATCATCCAATGACACAAACACACCTATTGGATGCACAAGATTGGTTAAAAACCCTAATTGGACAAGAATAAGCCTAGGGAGGACGAAAATGACCTAGTTGATCATCCATTGCCACAAACACACTTATTGGATGCACAAGATTGGTTAAAAACCCAAATTGGACATGAATAAGTCTAGGGAGGACGAAAATGACCTAATTGATCATCCAATGACACAAACACACCTATTGGATGCACAAGATTGGTTAAAAACCCTAATTGGACAAGAATAAGCCTAGGGAGGACGAAAATGACCTAATTGATCATCCAATGACACAAACACACCTATTGGATGCACAAGATTGGTTAAAAACCCTAATTGGACAAGAATAAGCTTATGGAGTACGAAAATGACCTAATTGATCATCCAATGACACAAACACACCTATTGGATGCACAAGATTGGTTTAAAACCCTAGTTGGACAAGAATATGCCTAGTAAGGACGAAAATGACCTAATTGATCATCCAATGACACAAATGAACTTATTGGATGCACAAGATTGGTTAAAAACCCTAATTGGACAAGAATAAGCCTAGGGAGGACGAAAATGACCTAATTGATCATCCAATGACACAAACACACCTATTGGATGCACAAGATTGGTTAAAAACCCTAATTGGACAAGAATAAGCCTAGGGAGGACGAAAATGACCTAATTGATCATCCAATGACACAAACACACCTATTGGATGCACAAGATTTGTTTAAAACCCTAGTTGGACAAGATTATGCCTAGGAAGGACGAAAATGACCTAATTGATCATCCAATGACACAAATGAACTTATTGGATGCACAAGATTGGTTAAAAACCCTAATTGGACAAGAATAAGCCTAGGGAGGACGAAAATGACCTAATTGATCATCCAATGACACAAACACACCTATTGGATGCACAAGATTGGTTAAAAACCCTAATTGGACAAGAATAAGCCTAGGGAGGACGAAAATGACCTAATTGATCATCCAATGACACAAACACACCTACTGGATGCACAAGATTGGTTAAAAACCCTAATTGGACAAGAATATGCCTAAGGAGGACGAAAATGACCTAAATATTAATTCAATGACACAAATAAACTTATCGGATGCACAAGATTGGTTAAAAACCCTAATTGGACAAGAATAAGCCTAGGGAGGACGAAAATGACCTAGTTGATCATCCAATGACACAAACACACCTATTGGATGCACAAGATTGGTTAAAAACCCTAATTGGACAAGAATAAGCCTAGGGAGGACGAAAATGACCTAATTGATCATCCAATGACACAAACACACCTATTGGATGCACAAGATTGGTTAAAAACCCTAATTGGACAAGAATATGCCTAGGGAGGACGAAAATGACCTAATTGATCATCCAATGACACAAATGAACTTATTGGATGCACAAGATTAGTTAAAAACCCTAATTGGACACAAATAAGCCTAGGGAGGACGAAAATAACCTAATTGATCATCCAATGACACAAACACACCTATTGGATGCACAAGATTGGTTAAAAACCCTAATTGGACAAGAATATGCCTAGGGAGGACGAAAATGACCTAAATATTAATTCGATGAAACTGACAAACTTATTGGATGCACAAGATTGGTTAAAAACCCTAATTGGACAAGAATATGCCTAGGGAGGACGAAAATGACCTAAATGTTAATCCAATGACACAAATGAACTTATTGGATGCACAATATTGGTTAAAAACCCTAATTGGACAAGAATATGCCTAGGGACGACGAAAATGACCTAATTGATAATCCAATGACACAAACACACCTATTGGATGCACAAGATTGGTTAAAAACCCTAATTGGACAAGAATATGCCTAGGGAGGACGAAAATGACCTAAATGTTAATCCAATGACACAAATGAACTTATTGGATGCACAATATTGGTTAAAAACCCTAATTGGACAAGAATATGCCTAGGGAGGATGAAAATGACCAAATTGATCATCCAATGACACTAACACACCTATTGGATGCACAAGATTGGTTAAAAACCCTAATTGGACAAGAATATGCCTAGGGAGGACGAAAATGACCTAATTGATCATCCAATGACACAAAGACACCTACTGGAGGCACAAGATTGGTTAAAAACCATAATTGGACAAGAATATGCCTAGGGAGGATGAAAATGACCTAAATGTTAATTCAATGACACAAACGAAATTATTGGATGCACAACATTGGTTAAAAACCCTAATTGGACAAGAATAAGCCTAGGGAGGACGAAAATGACCTAATTGATCATCCAATGACACAAACACACCTATTGGATGCACAAGATTGGTTAAAAACCCTAATTGGACAAGAATATGCCTAGGGAGGATGAAAATGATTAAATTGTTCATCCAATGACACAAACACACCTATTGGATGCACAAGATTGGTTAATAACCCTAATTGGACAAGAATATGCCTAGGGAGGACGAAATTGACCTAATTGATCATCCAATGACACAAAGAAACCTATTGGAGGCACAAGATTGGTTAAAAACCCTAATTGGACAAGAATATGCCTAGGGAGGACGAAAATGACCTAAATGTTAATTCAATGACACAAACGAACTTATTGGATGCACAACATTGGTTAAAAACCTTAATTGGACAAGAATAAGCCTAGGGAGGACGAAAATGACCTAATTGATCATCCAATGACACAAACACACCTATTGGATGCACAAGATTGGTTAAATACCCTAATTGGACAAGAATAAGCCTAGGGAGGACGAAAATGACCTAAATGTTAATTTAATGACACAAACGAACTTATTGGATGCA
>JBBPBR010000004.1:32434636-32464258 GCA_037974775.1 Cicer pinnatifidum | reverse complement strand
GACGAAAATGACCTAAATGTTCATCCAATGACACAAACACACCTATTGGATGCACAAGATTGGTTAAAAACCCTAATTGGAAAAGAATAACACTAGGGAGGACGAAAATGACCTAAATGTTCATCCAAGGACACAAACACACTTATTGGATGCACAAGATTGTTTAAAAACCCTAATTGGACAAGAATAAGCCTAGGGATGACGAGAATGACCTAAATGTACATCCAATGACACAAATGAACTTATTGGATGCACAAGATTGGTTAAAAACCCTAATTGGACAAGAATAATCCTATGGAGGACGAAAATGACCTAAATGTTCATCCAATGACACAAACACACCTATTGGATGCACAAGATTACTTAAAAACCCTAATTGGACAAGAATAAGCATAGGGATGACGAAAATGACCTAAATGTTCATCCAATGACACAAACACACCTATTGGATGCACAAGATTGCTTAAAAACCCTAATTAGACAAGAATAAGACTAGGGAGGAGGAAAATGACCTAAATGTTCATCCAATGACACAAACACACTTATTAGATGCACAAGATTGCTTACAAACCCTAATTGGACAAGAATAAGCCTAGGGAGGACGAATATGACCTAAATATACATCCAATGACACAAACACACCTATTGGATGCACTAGATTACTTTAAAACCCTAATTGCACAAGAATAAGCCTAGGGAGGACGAAAATGACCTAAATGTTCATCCAATGACAAAAACACACCTATTGAATGCACAAGATTACTTAAAAACCCTAATTGGACAAGAATAAGCCTAGGGAAGACGAAAATGACCTAAATGTTCATCCAATGACACAAACACACCTATTGGATGCACAAGATTGCTTAAAAACCCTAATTAGACAAGAGAAAGACTAGGGAGGACGAAAATGTCCTAAATGTTCATCCAATGACACAAACACACCTATTGGATGCACAAGATTGCTTAAAAACCCTAATTAGGCAAGAATAAGACTAGGGAGGAGGAAAATGACCTAAATGTTCATCCAATGACACAAACACACTTATTAGATGCACAAGATTGCTTACAAACCCTAATTGGACAAGCATAAGCCTAGGGAGGACGAAAATGACCTAAATGTTCATCTAACGACACAAACACACCTATTGGATGCACAAGATTGGTTAAAAACCCTAATTGGAAAAGAATAACACTAGGGAGGACGAAAATGACCTAAATGTTCATCCAAGGACACAAACACACTTATTGGATGCACAAGATTGTTTAAAAACCCTAATTGGACAAGAATAAGCCTAGGGATGACGAGAATGACCTAAATGTACATCCAATGACACAAATGAACTTATTGGATGCACAAGATTGGTTAAAAACCCTAATTGGACAAGAATAAGCCTATGGAGGACGAAAATGACCTAAATGTTCATCCAATGACACAAACACACCTATTGGATGCACAAGATTACTTAAAAACCCTAATTGGACAAGAATAAGCCTAGGGATGACGAAAATGACCTAAATGTTCATCCAATGACACAAACACACCTATTGGATGCACAAGATTGCTTAAAAACCCTAATTAGACAAGAATAAGACTAGGGAGGAGGAAAATGACCTAAATGTTCATCCAATGACACAAACACACTTATTAGATGCACAAGATTGCTTACAAACCATAATTGGACAAGAATAAGCCTAGGGAGGACGAAAATGACCTAAATGTTCATCTAACGACACAAACACACCTATTGGATGCACAAGATTGGTTAAAAACCCTAATTGGAAAAGAATAACACTAGGGAGGACGAAAATGACCTAAATGTTCATCCAAGGACACAAACACACTTATTGGATGCACAAGATTGTTTAAAAACCCTAATTGGACAAGAATAAGCCTAGGGATGACGAGAATGACCTAAATGTACATCCAATGACACAAATGAACTTATTGGATGCACAAGATTGGTTAAAAACCTTAATTGGACAAGAATAAGCCTTTGGAGGACGAAAATGACCTAAATGGTCATCCAATGACACAAACACACATATTGGATGCACAAGATTACTTAAAAACCCCAATTGGACAAGAATAAGCCTAGGGAGGACGAAAATGACCTAAATGTTCATCCAATGACACAAACACACCTATTGGATGCACAAGATTACTTAAAAACCCTAATTGGACAAGAATAAGCCTAGGGAAGACGAAGATGACCTAAATGTACATCCAATGACACAAATGAACTTATTGGATGCACAAGATTGGTTAAAAACCCTAATTGGACAAGAATAAGCCTATGGAGGACGAAAATGACCTAAATGTTCATCCAATGACACAAACACACCTATTGGATGCACAAGATTACTTAAAAACCCTAATTGGACAAGAATAAGCCTAGGGAGGACGAAAATGACCTAAATGTTCATCCAATGACACAGACACACTTATTAGATGCACAAGATTGCTTAAAAACCCTAATTGGACAACAATAAGCCTAGGGAGGACTAAAATGACCTAAATGTACATCCAATGACACTAATGAACTTATTGGATGCACAAGATTGGTTAAAAACCCTAATTGGACAAGAATAAGCCTATGGAGGACGAAAATGACCTAAATGTTCATCCAATGACACAAACACACCTATTGGATGCACAAGATTACTTAAAAACCCTAATTGGACAAGAATAATCATATGGAGGACGAAAATGACCTAAATGTTCATCCCATGACACAATCACACCTATTGAATGCACAAGATTTCATAAAAACCCTAATTGGAAAAGAATAAGCCTTTAGAGGACGAAAATGACCTAAATGTTCATCCAAAGACACAAACACACCTATTGGATGCACAAGATTGGTTAAAAACCCTAATTGGACAAGAATAAGCCTTTGGAGGACGAAAATGACCTAAATGTTCATCCAATGACACAAACACACCTATTGGATGCACAAGATTGGTTAAAAACCCTAATTGGAAAAGAATAACACTAGGGAGGACGAAAATGACCTAAATGTTCATCCAAGGACACAAACACACTTATTGGATGCACAAGATTGTTTAAAAACCCTAATTGGACAAGAATAAGCCTAGGGATGACGAGAATGATCTAAATGTACATCCAATGACACAAATGAACTTATTGGATGCACAAGATTGGTTAAAAACCCTAATTGGACAAGAATAAGCCTATGGAGGACGAAAATGACCTAAATGTTCATCCAATGACACAAACACACCTATTGGATGCACACGATTGGTTAGAAACCCTAATTTGACAAGAATAAGCCTAGGGAGGACGAAAATGACCTAACTATTCATCCAATGACACAAATGAACTTATTGGATGCACAAGATTGCTTAAAACCCTAATTGGACAAGAATAAGCCTAGGGAGGACGAAAATGACCTAAATGTTCATCCAATGACACAAACACACCTATTGGATGCACAAGATTGTTTAGAAACCCTAATTGAACAAGAATAAGCCTAGGGAGGACGAAAATGACCTAAATGTTCATCCAATGAAACAAATGAACTTATTGGATTTACATGATTGCTTAAAAACCATAATTGGACAAGAATAAGCCTAGGGAGGACGAAAATGACCTAAATGTTCATCTAATGAGACAAACACACCTATTGGATGCACAAGATTGGTTAAAAACCCTAATTGCACAAAACTAAGCCTAGTGAGGACGAAAATAAACTAAATGTTCATCCAATGACACAAATGAACTTATTGGATGCACAAGATTGCTTAAAACCCTAATTGGACAAGAATAAGACTAGGGAGGACGAAAATGACCTAAATGTTCATCCAATGACACAAACACACCTATTGGATGCACAAGATTGGATAAAAACCCTAATTGGACAACAATAAGCCTAGGGAGGATGAAAATGACCTAAATGTTCATCTAATGACACAAACACACCTATTGGATGCACAAGATTGGTTAAAAACCCTAATTGCACAAAACTAAGCCTAGTGAGGACGAAAATAACCTAAATGTTCATCCAATGACACAAATACACCTATTGGATGCACAAGATTAGTTAGAAACCCTAATTGAACAAGAATAAGCCTAGGGAGGACGAAAATGACTTAAATCTTAATCCAATGACACAAATGAACTTATTGGATGCACAAGATTGCTTAAAACCCTAATGGGACAAGAATAAGACCAGGGAGGACGAAAATGGCCTAAATGTTCATCCAATGACACAAACACACCTATTGGATGCATAAGATTGGTTAAAAACCCTAATTGGACAACAATAAGCCTAGGGAGGATGAAAATGACCTAAATGTTCATCTAATGACACAAACACACCTATTGGATGCACAAGATTGGTTAAAAACCCTAATTGCACAAAACTAAGCCTAGTGAGGACGAAAATAACCTAAATGTTCATCCAATGACACAAATACACCTATTGGATGCACAAGATTAGTTAGAAACCCTAATTGAACAAGAATAAGCCTAGGGAGGACGAAAATGACTTAAATCTTAATCCAATGACACAAATGAACTTATTGGATGCACAAGATTGCTTAAAACCCTAATTGGACAAGAATAAGACTAGGGAGGAAGAAAATGACCTAAATGTTCATCCAATGACACAAACACACCTATTGGATGCATAAGATTGGTTAAAAACCCTAATTGGACAACAATAAGCCTAGGGAGGATGAAAATGACCTAAATGTTCATCTAATGACACAAACACACCTATTGGATGCACAAGATTGGTTAAAAACCCTAATTGCACAAAACTAAGCCTAGTGAGGACGAAAATAACCTAAATGTTCATCCAATGACACAAATACACCTATTGGATGCACAAGATTGGTTAAAAACCCTAATTGAACAAGAATAAGCCTAGGGAGGACGAAAATGACTTAAATCTTAATCCAATGACACAAATGAACTTATTGGATGCACAAGATTGCTTAAAACCCTAATTGGACAAGAATAAGACTAGGGAGGAAGAAAATGACCTAAATGTTCATCCAATGACACAAACACACCTAATGGATGCACAAGATTGGTTAAAAACCCTAATTGGACAACAATAAGCCTAGGGAGGATGAAAATGACCTAAATGTTCATCTAATGACACAAACACACCTATTGGATGCACAAGATTGGTTAAAAACCCTAATTGCACAAAACTAAGCCTAGGGAGGACGAAAATAACTTAAATTTTCATCCAATGACACAAATGAACTTATTGGATGCACAAGATTGGTTAAAAACCCTAATTGGACAAGAATAAGCCTAGGGAGGACGAAAATGACCTAAATGTTCATCCAATGACACAAATGAACTTATTGGATGCACAAGATTGGTTAAAAACCCTAATTGAACAACAATAAGCCTAGGGAGGACGAAAATGACCTAAATGTTCATCCAATGACACAAACGCACCTATTGGGTGCACAAGATTGGCTTAAAACCCTAATAGGACAAGAATAAGACTTGGGAGGACGAAAATGACCTAAATGTTCATCCAATGACACAAACACACCTATTGGATGCACAAGATTGGTTAAAAACCCTAATTGGACAACAATAAGCCTAGGGAGGATGAAAATGACCTAAATGTTCATCTAATGACACAAACACACCTATTGGATGCACAAGATTGGTTAAAAACCCTAATTGCACAAAACTAAGCCTAGGGAGGACGAAAATAACCTAAATGTTCATCCAATGACACAAATGAACTTATTGGATGCACAAGATTGCTTAAAAGCCTAATTGGACAAGAATAAGACTAGGGAGGACGAAAATGACCTAAATGTTCATCCAATGACACAAACACACCTATTGGATGCACAAGATTGGTTAGAAACCCTAATTGAACAAGAATAAGCCTAGGGAGGACGAAAATGACCTAAATGTTCATCCAATGACACAAATGAACTTATTGGATGCACAAGATTGCTTAAAAACCCTAATTGGATAAGAATAAGCCTAGGGAGGACGAAAATGACCTAAACGTTCATCCAATGACACAAATGAAATTATTGGATGCACAAGATTGGTTAAAAACCCTAATTGGACAAGAATAAGCCTAGGGAGGACGAAAATGACCTAAATGTTCATCCAATGACACAAATGAACTTATTGGATGCACAAGATTGCTTAAAAACCCTAATTGGACAACAATAAGCCTAGGGAGGATGAAAATGACCTAAATGTTCATCTAATGACACAAACACACCTATTGGATGCACAAGATTGGTTAAAAACCCTAATTGCACAAAACTAAGCCTAGGGAGGAAGAAAATGACCTAAATGTTCATCCAATGACACAAATGAACTTATTGGATACACAAGATTGCTTAAAACCCTAATGGGACAAGAATAAGACTAGGGAGGACGAAAATGACCTAAATGTTCATCCAATGACACAAACACACCTATTGGATGCAAAAGATTGGTTAGAAACCCTAATTGGACAAGAATAAGCCTAGGGAGGACGAAAATGACCTAAATGTTCATCCAATGACACAAATGAACTTATTGGATGCACAAGATTGGTTAGAAACCCTAATTGGACAAGAATAAGCCTTGGGAGGACGAAAATGACCTAAATGTTCATCCAATGACACAAATGAACTCATTGGATGCACAAGATTGGTTAAAAACCCTAATTGGACAAGAATAATCCTAGGGTGGACGAAAATGACCTAAATGTTCATCCAATGACACAAATGAACTTATTTGATGCACAAGATTGCTTAAAAACCCTAATTGGACAACAATAAGCCTAGGGAGGATGAAAATGACCTAAATGTTCATCTAATGACACAAACACACCTATTGGATGCACAAGATTGGTTAAAAACCCTAATTGCACAAAACTAAGCCTAGTGAGGACGAAAATAACCTAAATGTTCATCCAATGACACAAATGAACTTATTGGATGCACAAGATTGCTTAAAACCCTAATTGCACAAGAATAAGACTAGGGAGGACGAAAATGACCTAAATGTTCATCCAATGACACAAACACACCTATTGGATGCACAAGACTGGTTAAAAACCCTAACTGGACAAGAATAAGCCTATGGAGGACGAAAATGACTTAAATCTTAATCCAATGACACAAATGAACTTATTGGATGCACAAGATTGCTTAAAACCCTAATTGGACAAGAATAAGACTAGGGAGGACGAAAATGACCTAAATGTTCATCCAATGACACAAACACACCTATTGGATGCACAAGATTGGTTAAAAACCCTAATTGGACAAGAATAAGCCTTTGGAGGACGAAAATGACCTAAATGTTCATCCAATGACACAAATGAACTTATTGGATGCACAAGATTGGTTAAAAACCCTAATTGGACAAGAATAAGCCTAGGGAGGACGAAAATGACCTAAATGTTCATCCAATGACACAAACACACCTATTGGATGCACAAGATTGGTTCAAAACCCTAATTGGACAAGAATAAGCCTAGGGAGGACGAAAATGACCTAAATGTACATCCAATGACACAAATGAACTTATTGGATGCACAAGTTTTGTTAAAAACCCTAATTGGACAAGAATAAGCCTTTGGAGGACGAAAATGATCTAAATGTTCATCCAAAGACACAAACACACCTATTGGATGCACAAGATTGCTTAAAAACCCTAATTGGAAAAGAATAAGACTAGGGAGGACGAATATGACCTAAATGTTCATCCAATGACACAAACACACCTATTGGATGCACAAGATTGGTTCAAAACTCTAACTGGACAAGAATAAGCCTTGGGAGGACGAAAATGACCTAAATATTCATCCAATGACACAAACACACCTATTGGATGCACAAGATTACCTAAAAACACTAATTGGACAAGAATAAGCCTAGGGAGGACGAAAATGACCTAAATGTTCATCCAATGACACAAATGAACTTATTGGATGCACAAGATTGGTTAAAAACCCTAATTGGACAAGAATAAGCCTATGGAGGACGAAAATGACCTAAATGTTCATCCAATGACACAAACACACCTATTGGATGCACAAGATTACTTAAAAACCCTAATTGGACAAGAATACGACTAGGGAGGACGAAAATGACCTAAATGTTCATCCAATGACACAAACACACCTATTAGATGCACAAGATTACTTAAAACCCCTAATTGGACAAGAATAAGCCTAGGGAGGACGAAAATGACCTAAATGTTCATCCAATGACACAAACACACCTATTGGATGCACAAGATTACTTAAAAACCATAATTGGACAAGAATAAGCCTAGGGAAGACGAAAATGACCTAAATGTACATCCAATGACACAAATGAACTTATTGGATGCACAAGATTGGTTAAAAACCCTAACTGAACAAGAATAAGACTATGGAGGACGAAAATGACCTAAATGTTCATCCAATGACACAAACACACCTATTGGATGCACAAGATTACTTAAAAACCCTAATTGGAAAAGAATAGGCCTATGGAGGACGAAAATGACCTAAATGTTCATCCAATGACACAAACACACTTATTAGATGCACAAGATTGCTTAAAAACCCTAGTTGGACAAGAATAAGCCTACGGAGGACGAAAATGACCTAAATGTTCATCCAATGACACAAACACACTTATTAGATGCACAAGATTGCTTAAAAACCCTAATTGGACAAGAATAAGCCTAGGGAAGACGAAAATGACCTAAATGTACATCCAATGACACAAATGAACTTATTGGATGCACAAGATTACTTAAAAACCCTAATTGGACAAGAATAAGCCTAGGGAGGACGAAAATGACCTAAATGTTCAACCAATGACACAAACACGCCTATTGGATGCACAAGATTACATAAAAACCCTAATTGGACAAGAATAAGCCTAGGGAAGACGAAAATGACCTAAATGTACATCCAATGACACAAATGAACTTATTGGATGCACAAGATTACTTAAAAACCCTAATTGGACAAGAATAAGCCTTGGGAGGACGAAAATGACCTAAATGTTCAACCAATGACACAAACACGCCTATTGGATGCACAAGATTACATAAAAACCCTAATTGGACAAGAATAAGCCTAGGGAAGACAAAAATGACCTAAATGTACATCCAATGACACAAATGAACTTATTGGATGCACAAGACTGGTTAAAAACCCTAATTGGACAAGAATAGGCCTATAGAGGACGAAAATGACCTACATGTTCATTCAATGACACAAACACACCTACTGGATGCACAATATTACTAAAAAACACTAATTGGGCAAGAATAAGCCTAGGGAATACAAAAATGACCTAAATGTACATCCAATGACACAAACACACTTATTGGATGCACAAGGTTGCTTAAAAACCCTAATTGGACAAGAATATGCCTAGGAAGGACGAAAATGACCTAAATGTACCTCCAATGACACAAACACACCTATTGGATGCACAATATTGGTTAAAAACCCTAATTGGACAAGAATAAGCCTATGGAGGACGAAAATGACCTAAATGTTCATCCAATGACACAAACACACCTATTGGATGCACAAGATTACTTAAAAACCCTAATTGGACAAGAATAAGCCTAGGGAGGACGAAAATGACCTAAATGTTCATCCAATGACACAAACACACCTATTGGATGCACAAGATTTCTTAAAAACCCTAATTAGACAAGAATAAGACTAGGGAGGACGAAAATGACCTAAATGTTCATCCAATGACACAAACACACCTATTGGATGCACAAGATTGCTTAAAAACCCTAATTAGAAAAGAATAAGACTAGGGAGGACTAAAATGACCTAAATGTTCATCCAATGACACAAATGAACTTATTGGATGCACAAGATTGGTTAAAAACCCTAATTGGACAAGAATAAGCCTATGGAGGACGAAAATGACCTAAATGTTCATCCAATGACACAAACACACCTATTGGATGCACAAGATTACTTAAAAACTCTAATTGGACAAGAATAAGCATAGGGATTACGAAAATGACCTAAATGTTCATCCAATGACACAAACACACCTATTGGATGCACAAGATTGCTTAAAAACCCTAATTAGACAAGAATAAGACTAGGGAGGAGGAAAATGACCTAAATGTTCATCCAATGACACAAACACACCTATTGGATGCGCAAGATTGGTTAAAAACCCTAATTGAACAAGAATAAACCTAGGGAGGACGAAAATGACCTAAATGTTCATCCAATGACAAAAACACACCTATTGAATGCACAAGATTACTTAAAAACCCTAATTGGACAAGAATAAGCCTAGGGAAGACGAAAATGACCTAAATGTTCATCCAATGACACAAACACACCTATTGGATGCACAAGATTGCTTAAAAACCCTAATTAGACAAGAGAAAGATTAGGGAGGACGGAAATGACCTAAATGTTCATCCAATGACAGAAACACACCTATTGGATGCACAAGATTGCTTAAAAACCCTAATTGGTAAAGAATAAGACTAGGGAGGACGAAAATGTCCTAAATGTTCATCCAATGACACAAACACACCTATTGGATGCGCAAGATTGGTTAAAAACCCTAATTGAACAAGAATAAACCTAGGGAGGACGAAAATGACCTAAATGTTCATCCAATGACAAAAACACACCTATTGAATGCACAAGATTACTTAAAAACCCTAATTGGACAAGAATAAGCCTAGGGAAGACGAAAATGACCTAAATGTTCATCCAATGACACAAACACACCTATTGGATGCACAAGATTGCTTAAAAACCCTAATTAGACAAGAATAAGACTAGGGAGGAGGAAAATGACCTAAATGTTCATCCAATGACACAAACACACCTATTAGATGCACAAGATTGCTTACAAACCCTAATTGGACAAGAATAAGCCTAGGGAGGACGAATATGACCTAAATATACATCCAATGACACAAACACACCTATTGGATGCACAAGATTACTTTAAAACCCTAATTGCACAAGAATAAGCCTAGGGAGGACGAAAATGACCTAAATGTTCATCCAATGACAAAAACACACCTATTGAATGCACAAGATTACTTAAAAACCCTAATTGGACAAGAATAAGCCTAGGGAAGACGAAAATGACCTAAATGTTCATCCAATGACACAAACACACCTATTGGATGCACAAGATTGCTTAAAAACCCTAATTAGACAAGAAAAAGACTAGGGAGGACGAAAATGTCCTAAATGTTCATCCAATGACACAAACACACCTATTGGATGCACAAGATTGCTTAAAAACCCTAATTAGGCAAGAATAAGACTAGGGAGGAGGAAAATGACCTAAATGTTCATCCAATGACACAAACACACTTATTAGATGCACAAGATTGCTTACAAACCCTAATTGGACAAGAATAAGCCTAGGGAGGACGAAAATGACCTAAATGTTCATCTAACGACACAAACACACCTATTGGATGCACAAGATTGGTTAAAAACCCTAATTGGAAAAGAATAACACTAGGGAGGACGAAAATGACCTAAATGTTCATCCAAGGACACAAACACACTTATTGGATGCACAAGATTGTTTAAAAACCCTAATTGGACAAGAATATGCCTAGGGATGACGAGAATGACCTAAATGTACATCCAATGACACAAATGAACTTATAGGATGCACAAGATTGGTTAAAAACCCTAATTGGACAAGAATAAGCCTATGGAGGACGAAAATGACCTAAATGTTCATCCAATGACACAAACACACCTATTGGATGCACAAGATTACTTAAAAACCCTAATTGGACAAGAATAAGCATAGGGATGACGAAAATGACCTAAATGTTCATCCAATGACACAAACACACCTATTGGATGCACAAGATTGCTTAAAAACCCTAATTAGACAAGAATAAGACTAGGGAGGAGGAAAATGACCTAAATGTTCATCCAATGACACAAACACACTTATTAGATGCACAAGATTGCTTACAAACCCTAATTGGACAAGAATAAGCCTAGGGAGGACGAATATGACCTAAATATACATCCAATGACACAAACACACCTATTGGATGCACAAGATTACTTTAAAACCTTAATTGCACAAGAATAAGCCTAGGGAGGACGAAAATGACCTAAATGTTCATCCAATGACAAAAACACACCTATTGAATGCACAAGATTACTTAAAAACCCTAATTGGACAAGAATAAGCCTAGGGAAGACGAAAATGACCTAAATGTTCATCCAATGACACAAACACACCTGTTGGATGCACAAGATTGCTTAAAAACCCTAATTAGACAAGAGAAAGACTAGGGAGGACGAAAATGACCTAAATGTTCATCCAATGACAGAAACACACCTATTGGATGCACAAGATTGCTTAAAAACCCTAATTGGAAAAGAATAAGACTAGGGAGGACGAAAATGTCCTAAATGTTCATCCAATGACACAAACACACCTATTGGATGCGCAAGATTGGTTAAAAACCCTAATTGGACAAGAATAAACCTAGGGAGGACGAAAATGACCTAAATGTTCATCCAATGACACAAACATACCTATTGGATGCACAAGATTGGTTAAAAACCCTAATTTGTAAAGAATAAGCCTAGGGAGGACGAAAATGACCTAAATGTTCATCTAATGACACAAACACACCTATTGGATGCACAAAATTGGTTAAAAACCCTAATTGGACAAGAATAAACATATGGAGGACGAAAATGACCTAAATGTTCATCCAATGACACAAACACACCTATTGGATGCACAAGATTGGTTAAAAACCCTAATTGGAAAAGAATAACACTAGGGAGGACGAAAATGACCTAAATGTTCATCCAATGACACAAACACACCTATTGGATGCACAAGATTGCTTAAAAACCCTAATTAGACAAGAGAAAGACTAGGGAGGACGGAAATGACCTAAATGTTCATCCAATGACAGAAACACACCTATTGGATGCACAAGATTGCTTAAAAACCCTAATTGGTAAAGAATAAGACTAGGGAGGACGAAAATGTCCTAAATGTTCATCCAATGACACAAACACACCTATTGGATGCGCAAGATTGGTTAAAAACCCTAATTGAACAAGAATAAACCTAGGGAGGACGAAAATGACCTAAATGTTCATCCAATGACAAAAACACACCTATTGAATGCACAAGATTACTTAAAAACCCTAATTGGACAAGAATAAGCCTAGGGAAGACGAAAATGACCTAAATGTTCATCCAATGACACAAACACACCTATTGGATGCACAAGATTGCTTAAAAACCCTAATTAGACAAGAAAAAGACTAGGGAGGACGAAAATGTCCTAAATGTTCATCCAATGACAAAAACACACCTATTGGATGCACAAGATTGCTTAAAAACCCTAATTAGACAAGAATAAGACTAGGGAGGAGGAAAATGACCTAAATGTTCATCCAATGACACAAACACACTTATTAGATGCACAAGATTGCTTACAAACCCTAATTGGACAAGAATAAGCCTAGGGAGGACGAAAATGACCTAAATGTTCATCTAACGACACAAACACACCTATTGGATGCAAAAGATTGGTTAAAAACCCTAATTGGAAAAGAATAACACTAGGGAGGACGAAAATGACCTAAATGTTCATCCAAGGACACAAACACACTTATTGGATGCACAAGATTGTTTAAAAACACTAATTGGACAAGAATAAGCCTAGGGATGACGAGAATGACCTAAATGTACATCCAATGACACAAATGAACTTATTGGATGCACAAGATTGGTTAAAAACCCTAATTGGACAAGAATAAGCCTATGGAGGACGAAAATGACCTAAATGTTCATCCAAGGACACAAACACACTTATTGGATGCACAAGATTGTTTAAAAACCCTAATTGGACAAGAATAAGCCTAGGGATGACGAGAATGACCTAAATGTACATCCAATGACACAAATGAACTTATTGGATGCACAAGATTGGTTAAAAACCCTAATTGGACAAGAATAAGCCTATGGAGGACGAAAATGACCTAAATGTTCATCCAATGACACAAACACACCTATTGGATGCACAAGATTACTAAAAAAACCCTAATTGGACAAGAATAAGCATAGGGATGTCGAAAATGACCTAAATGTTCATCCAATGACACAAACACACCTATTGGATGCACAAGATTGCTTAAAAACCCTAATTAGACAAGAGAAAGACTAGGGAGGACGAAAATGACCTAAATGTTCATCCAATGACAGAAACACACCTATTGGATGCACAAGATTGCTTAAAAACCCTAATTGGAAAAGAATAAGACTAGGGAGGACGAAAATGACCTAAATGTTCATCCAATGACACAAACACACCTATTGGATGCACAAGATTGCTTAAAAACCCTAATTAGACAAGAATAAGACTAGGGAGGACGAAAATGACCTAAATGTTCATCCAATGACAGAAACACACCTATTGGATGCACAAGATTGCTTAAAAACCCTAATTGGAAAAGAATAAGACTAGGGAGGACGAAAATGTCCTAAATGTTCATCCAATGACTCAAACACACCTATTGGAAACGCAAGATTGGTTAAAAACCCTAATTGGACAAGAATAAACCTAGGGAGGACGAAAATGACCTAAATGTTCATCCAATGACACAAACATACCTATTGGATGCACAACATTGGTTAAAAACCCTAATTTGTAAAGAATAAGCCTAGGGAGGACGAAAATGACCTAAATGTTCATCTAACGACACAAACACACCTATTGGATGCACAAGATTGGTTAAAAACCCTAATTGGAAAAGAATAACACTAGGGAGGACGAAAATGACCTAAATGTTCATCCAAGGACACAAACACACTTATTGGATGCACAAGATTGTTTAAAAACCCTAATTGGACAAGAATAAGCCTAGGGATGACGAGAATGATCTAAATGTACATCCAATGACACAAATGAACTTATTGGATGCACAAGATTGGTTAAAAACCCTAATTGGACAAGAATAAGCCTATGGAGGACGAAAATGACCTAAATGTTCATCCAATGACACAAACACACCTATTGGATGCACAAGATTACTTAAAAACCCTAATTGGACAAGAATACGCCTAGGGAGGACGAAAATGACCTAAATGTTCATCCAATGACACAAACACACCTATTGGATGCACAAGATTGGTTAAAAACCCTAATTGGACAAGAATAAGCCTTGGGAGGACGAAAATGACCTAAATGTTCATCCAATGACACAAACACACCTATTGGATGCACAAGATTGCTTAAAAACCCTAATTAGACAAGAATAAGACTAGGGAGGACGAAAATGACCTAAATGTTCATCCAATGACACAAACACACTTATTAGATGCACAAGATTGCTTACAAACCCTAATTGGACAAGAATAAGCCTAGGGAGGACGAATATGACCTAAATATACATCCAATGACACAAACACACCTATTGGATGCACAAGATTACTTTAAAACCCTAATTGCACAAGAATAAGCCTAGGGAGGACGAAAATGACCTAAATGTTCATCCAATGACAAAAACACACCTATTGAATGCACAAGATTACTTAAAAACCCTAATTGGACAAGAATAAGCCTAGGGAAGACGAAAATGACCTAAATGTTCATCCAATGACACAAACACACCTATTGGATGCACAAGATTGCTTAAAAACCCTAATTAGACAAGAAAAAGACTAGGGAGGACGAAAATGTCCTAAATGTTCATCCAATGACACAAACACACCTATTGGATGCACAAGATTGCTTAAAAACCCTAATTAGGCAAGAATAAGACTAGGGAGGAGGAAAATGACCTAAATGTTCATCCAATGACACAAACACACTTATTAGATGCACAAGATTGCTTACAAACCCTAATTGGACAAGAATAAGCCTAGGGAGGACGAAAATGACCTAAATGTTCATCTAACGACACAAACACACCTATTGGATGCACAAGATTGGTTAAAAACCCTAATTGGAAAAGAATAACACTAGGGAGGACGAAAATGACCTAAATGTTCATCCAAGGACACAAACACACTTATTGGATGCACAAGATTGTTTAAAAACCCTAATTGGACAAGAATATGCCTAGGGATGACGAGAATGACCTAAATGTACATCCAATGACACAAATGAACTTATAGGATGCACAAGATTGGTTAAAAACCCTAATTGGACAAGAATAAGCCTATGGAGGACGAAAATGACCTAAATGTTCATCCAATGACACAAACACACCTATTGGATGCACAAGATTACTTAAAAACCCTAATTGGACAAGAATAAGCATAGGGATGACGAAAATGACCTAAATGTTCATCCAATGACACAAACACACCTATTGGATGCACAAGATTGCTTAAAAACCCTAATTAGACAAGAATAAGACTAGGGAGGAGGAAAATGACCTAAATGTTCATCCAATGACACAAACACACTTATTAGATGCACAAGATTGCTTACAAACCATAATTGGACAAGAATAAGCCTAGGGAGGACGAAAATGACCTAAATGTTCATCTAACGACACAAACACACCTATTGGATGCACAAGATTGGTTAAAAACCCTAATTGGAAAAGAATAACACTAGGGAGGACGAAAATGACCTAAATGTTCATCCAAGGACACAAACACACTTATTGGATGCACAAGATTGTTTAAAAACCCTAATTGGACAAGAATAAGCCTAGGGATGACGAGAATGACCTAAATGTACATCCAATGACACAAATGAACTTATTGGATGCACAAGATTGGTTAAAAACCCTAATTGGACAAGAATAAGTCTATGGAGGATGAAAATGACCTAAATGTTCATCCAATGACACAAACACACCTATTGGATGCACAAGATTACTTAAAAACCCTAATTGGACAAGAATAAGCATAGGGAGGACGAAAATGACCTAAATGTTCATCCAATGACACAAACACACCTATTGGATGCACAAGATTGCTTAAAAACCCTAATTAGACAAGAATAAGACTAGGGAGGAGGAAAATGACCTAAATGTTCATCCATTGACACTAACACACTTATTAGATGCACAAGATTGCTTAAAAACCCTAATGGGACAAGAATAAGCCTAGGGAGGACGAATATGACCTAAATGTACATCCAATGACACAAACACACCTATTGGATGCACAAGATTACTTAAAAACCCTAATTAGACAAGAATAAGACTAGGGAGGAGGAAAATGACCTAAGTGTTCATCCAATGACACTAACACACTTATTAGATGCACAAGATTGCTTAAAAACCCTAATGGGACAAGAATAAGCCTAGGGAGGACGAAAATGTCCTAAATGTTCATCCAATGACACAAACACACCTATTGGATGCGCAAGATTGGTTAAAAACCCTAATTGGACAAGAATAAACCTAGGGAGGACGAAAATGACCTAAATGTTCATCCAATGACACAAACATACCTATTGGATGCACAAGATTGGTTAAAAACCCTAATTTGAAAAGAATAAGCCTAGGGAGGACGAAAATGACCTAAATGTTCATCTAACGACACAAACACACCTATTGGATGCACAAGATTGGTTAAAAACCCTAATTGGAAAAGAATAACACTAGGGAGGACGAAAATGACCTAAATGTTCATCCAAGGACACAAACACACTTATTGGATGCACAAGATTGTTTAAAAACCCTAATTGGACAAGAATAAGCCTAGGGATGACGAGAATGACCTAAATGTACATCCAATGACACAAATGGACTTATTGGATGCACAAGATTGGTTAAAAACCCTAATTGGACAAGAATAAGCCTTTGGAGGACGAAAATGACCTAAATGTTCATCCAATGACACAAACACACCTATTGGATGCAAAAGATTGCTTAAAAACCCTAATTAGACAAGAGAAAGACTAGGGAGGACGGAAATGACCTAAATGTTCATCCAATGACAGAAACACACCTATTGGATGCACAAGATTGCTTAAAAACCCTAATTGGACAAGAGAAAGACAAGGGAGGACGAAAATGACCTAAATGTTCATCCAATGACAGAAACACACCTATTGGATGCACAAGAATGCTTAAAAACCCTAATTGGAAAAGAATAAGACTAGGGAGGACGAAAATGTCCTAAATGTTCATCCAATGACACAAACACACCTATTGGATGCGCAAGATTGGTTAAAAACCCTAATTGGACAAGAATAAACCTAGGGAGGACAAAAATGACCTAAATGTTCATCCAATGACACAAACATACCTATTGGATGCACAAGATTGGTTAAAAACCCTAATTTGTAAAGAATAAGCCTAGGGAGGACGAAAATGACCTAAATGTTCATCTAATGACACAAACACACCTATTGGATGCACAAAATTGGTTAAAAACCCTAATTGGACAAGAATAAGCCTATAGAGGACGAAAATGACCTAAATGTTCATCCAATGACACAAGCACACCTATTGGATGCACAAGATTGGTTAAAAATCCTAATTGGAAAAGAATAACACTAGGGAGGACGAAAATGACCTAAATGTTCATCCAAGGACACAAACACACTTATTGGATGCACAAGATTGTTTAAAAACACTAATTGGACAAGAATAAGCCTAGGGATGACGCGAATGACCTAAATGTACATCCAATGACACAAATGAACTTATTGGATGCACAAGATTGGTTAAAAACCCTAATTGGACAAGAATAAGCCTATGGAGGATGAAAATGACCTAAATGTTCATCCAATGACACAAACACACCTATTGGATGCACAAGATTACTAAAAAACCCTAATTGGACAAGAATAAGCATAGGGAGGACGAAAATGACCTAAATGTTCATCCAATGACACAAACACACCTATTGGATGCACAAGATTGCTTAAAAACCCTACATAGACAAGAATAAGACTAGGGAGGAGGAAAATGACCTAAATGTTCATCCAATGACACAAACACACTTATTAGATGCACAAGATTGCTTAAAAACCCTAATTGGACAAGAATAAGCCTAGGGAGGACGAATATGACCTAAATGTACATCCAATGACACAAACACACCTATTGGATGCACAAGATTACTTTAAAACCCTAATTGGACAAGAATAAGCCTAGGGAGGACGAAAATGACCTAAATGTTCATCCAATGACAAAAACACACCTATTGGATGCACAAGATTACTTAAAAACCCTAATTGGACAAGAATAAGCCTAGGGAAGACGAAAATGACCTAAATGTTCATCCAATGACACAAACACACCTATTGGATGCACAAGATTGCTTAAAAACCCTAATTAGACAAGAAAAAGACTAGGGAGGACGAAAATGTCCTAAATGTTCATCCAATGACAAAAACACACCTATTGGATGCACAAGATTGCTTAAAAACCCTAATTAGACAAGAATAAGACTAGGGAGGAGGAAAATGACCTAAATGTTCATCCAATGACACAAACACACTTATTAGATGCACAAGATTGCTTACAAACCCTAATTGGACAAGAATAAGCCTAGGGAGGACGAAAATGACCTAAATGTTCATCTAACGACACAAACACACCTATTGGATGCACAAGATTGGTTAAAAACCCTAATTGGAAAAGAATAACACTAGGGAGGACGAAAATGACCTAAATGTTCATCCAAGGACACAAACACACTTATTGGATGCACAAGATTGTTTAAAAACCCTAATTGGACAAGAATAAGCCTAGGGATGACGAGAATGACCTAAATGTACATCCAATGACACAAATGAACTTATTGGATGCACAAGATTGGTTAAAAACCCTAATTGGACAAGAACAAGCCTATGGAGGACGAAAATGACCTAAATGTTCATCCAAGGACACAAACACACTTATTGGATGCACAAGATTGTTTAAAAACCCTAATTGGACAAGAATAAGCCTAGGGATGACGAGAATGACCTAAATGTACATCCAATGACACAAATGAACTTATTGGATGCACAAGATTGGTTAAAAACCCTAATTGGACAAGAATAAGCCTATGGAGGACGAAAATGACCTAAATGTTCATCCAATGACACAAACACACCTATTGGATGCACAAGATTACTTAAAAACCCTAATTGGACAAGAATAAGCATAGGGATGACGAAAATGACCTAAATGTTCATCCAATGACACAAACACACCTATTGGATGCACAAGATTGCTTAAAAACCCTAATTAGACAAGAATAAGACTAGGGAGGAGGAAAATGACCTAAATGTTCCTCCAATGACACAAACACACTTATTAGATGCACAAGATTGCTTACAAACCCTAATTGGACAAGAATAAGCCTAGGGAGGACGAATATGACCTAAATATAAATCCAATGACACAAACACACCTATTGGATGCACAAGATTACTTTAAAACCCTAATTGCACAAGAATAAGCCTAGGGAGGACGAAAATGACCTAAATGTTCATCCAATGACAAAAACACACCTATTGAATGCACAAGATTACTTAAAAACCCTAATTGGACAAGAATAAGCCTAGGGAAGACGAAAATGACCTAAATGTTCATCCAATGACACAAACACACCTATTGGATGCACAAGATTGCTTAAAAACCCTAATTAGACAAGAGAAAGACTAGGGAGGACGAAAATGTCCTAAATGTTCATCCAATGACACAAACACACCTATTGGATGCACAAGATTGCTTAAAAACCCTAATTAGGCAAGAATAAGACTAGGGAGGAGGAAAATGACCTAAATGTTCATCCAATGACACAAACACACTTATTAGATGCACAAGATTGCTTACAAACCCTAATTGGACAAGAATAAGCCTAGGGATGACGAGAATGACCTAAATGTACATCCAATGACACAAATGAACTTATTGGATGCACAAGATTGGTTAAAAACCCTAATTGGACAAGAATAAGCCTAGGGAGGACGAAAATGACCTAAATGTTCATCCAATGACACAAACACACCTATTGGATGCACAAGATTACTTAAAAACGCTAATTGGACAGGAATAAGCCTAGGTAGGACGAAAATGACCTAAATGTTCATCCAATGACACAAACACACCTATTGGATGCACAAGATTGCTTAAAAACCCTAATTAGACAAGAATAAGACTAGGGAGGACGAAAATGACCTAAATGTTCATCCAATGACAGAAACACACCTATTGGATGCACAAGATTGCTTAAAAACCCTAATTGGAAAAGAATAAGACTAGGGAGGACGAAAATGTCCTAAATGTTCATCCAATGACACAAACACACCTATTGGATGCGCAAGATTGGTTAAAAACCCTAATTGGACAAGAATAAACCTAGGGAGGACGAAAATGACCTAAATGTTCATCCAATGACACAAACATACCTATTGGATGCACAAGATTGGTTAAAAACCCTAATTTGTAAAGAATAAGCCTAGGGAGGACGAAAATGACCTAAATGTTCATCCAATGACACAAACACACCTATTGGATGCACAAGATTACTTAAAAACCCTTATTGGACAAGAATAAGCCTATGGAGGACGAAAATGACCTAAATGTTCATCCCATGACACAATCACACCTATTGAATGCACAAGATTTCTTAAAAACCCTAATTGGAAAAGAATAAGCCTTTAGAGGACGAAAATGACCTAAATGTTCATCCAAAGACACAAACACACCTATTGGATGCACAAGATTGGTTAAAAACCCTAATTGGACAAGAATAAGCCTTTGGAGGACGAAAATGACCTAAATGTTCATCCAATGACACAAACACACCTATTGGATGCACAAGATTGGTTAAAAACCCTAATTGGAAAAGAATAACACTAGGGAGGACGAAAATGACCTAAATGTTCATCCAAGGACACAAACACACTTATTGGATGCACAAGATTGTTTAAAAACCCTAATTGGACAAGAATAAGCCTAGGGATGACGAGAATAACCAAAATGTACATCCAATGACACAAATGAACTTATTGGATGCACAAGATTGGTTAAAAACCCTAATTGGACAAGAATGTGCCTATGGACGACGAAAATGACCTAAATGTTCATCCAATGACACAAACACACCTATTGGATGCACAAGGATTACTTAAAAACCCTAATTGGACAAGAATAAGCCTAGGGAGGACGAAAATGACCTAAATGTTCATCCAATGACACAAACACACCTATTGGATGCACAAGATTGGTTAAAAACCCTAATTGGAAAAGAATAACACTAGGGAGGACGAAAATGACCTAAATGTTCATCCAAGGACACAAACACACTTATTGGATGCACAAGATTGCTTAAAAACCCTAATTGGACAAGAATAAGCCTAGGGATGACGAGAATGACCTAAATGTACATCCAATGACACAAATGAACTTATTGGATGCACAAGATTGGTTAAAAACCCTAATTGGACAAGAATAAGCCTATGGAGGACGAAAATGACCTAAATGTTCATCCAATGACACAAACACACCTATTGGATGCACAAGATTACTTAAAAACCCTAATTGGACAAGAATAAGCATAGGGATGACGAAAATGACCTAAATGTTCATCCAATGACACAAACACACCTATTGGATGCACAAGATTGCTTAAAAACCCTAATTAGACAAGAATAAGACTAGGGAGGACGAAAATGACCTAAATGTTCATCCAATAACACAAACACACTTATTAGATGCACAAGATTGCTTAAAAACCCTAATTGCACAAGAATAAGCCTAGGGAGGACGAAAATGACCTAAATGTACATCCAATGACACAAATGAACTTATTGGATGCACAAGATTGGTTAAAAACCCTAATTGGACAAAAAAAAGCCTATGGAGGACGAAAACGACCTAAATGTTCATCCAATGACACAAACACACCTATTGGATGCACAAGATTACTTAAAAACCCTAATTGGACAAGAATAAGCCTAGGGAGGACGAAAATGACCTAAATGTTCATCCAATGACACAAACATACCTATTGGATGCACAAGATTACTTAAAAACCCTAATTGGACAAGAAAAAGCCTATGGAAGACGAAAATGACCTAAATGTACATCCAATGACACAAATGAACTTATTGGATGCACAAGATTGGTTAAAAACCCTAATTGGACAAGAATAAGCCTTTGGATGACGAAAATAACCTAAATATTCATCCAATGACACAAACACACCTATTTGAGGCACAAGATTGCTTAAAAACCCTAATTGGAAAAGAATAAGACTTGGGAGGACGAAAATGACCTAAATGTTCATCCAATGACACAAACACACCTATTGGATGCACAAGATTACTAAAAAACCCTAATTGGACAAGAATAAGCCTAGGGAGGACGAAAATGACCTAAATGTTCATCCAATGACACAAACACACCTATTGGATGCACAAGATTGCTTAAAAACCCTACATAGACAAGAATAAGACTAGGGAGGAGGAAAATGACCTAAATGTTCATCCAATGACACAAACACACTTATTAGATGCACAAGATTGCTTAAAAACCCTAATTGGACAAGAATAAGCCTTGGGAGGACGAATATGACCTAAATGTACATCCAATGACACAAACACACCTATTGGATGCACAAGATTACTTAAAAACCCTAATTGGACAAGAATAAGCCTAGGGAGGACGGAAATGACCTAAATTTTCATCCAATGACAAAAACACACCTATTGGATGCACAAGATTACTTAAAAACCCTAATTGGACAAGAATAAGCCTAGGGAAGACGAAAATGACCTAAATGTTCATCCAATGACACAAACACACCTATTGGATGCACAAGATTGCTTAAAAACCCTAATTAGACAAGAGAAAGACTAGGGAGGACGGAAATGACCTAAATATTCATCCAATGACATAAACACACCTATTGGATGCACAAGATTGCTTAAAAACCCTAATTGGAAAAGAATAAGACTAGGGAGGACGAAAATGTCCTAAATGTTCATCCAATGACACAAACACACCTATTGGATGCGCAAGATTGGTTAAAAACCCTAATTGGACAAGAATAAACCTAGGGAGGACAAAAATGACCTAAATGTTCATCCAATGACACAAACATACCTATTGGATGCACAAGATTGGTTAAAAACCCTAATTTGTAAAGAATAAGCCTAGGGAGGACGAAAATGACCTAAATGTTCATCTAATGACACAAACACACCTATTGGATGCACAAAATTGGTTAAAAACCCTAATTGGACAAGAATAAGCCTATAGAGGACGAAAATGACCTAAATGTTCATCCAATGACACAAGCACACCTATTGGATGCACAAGATTGGTTAAAAACCCTAATTGGAAAAGAATAACACTAGGGAGGACGAAAATGACCTAAATGTTCATCCAAGGACACAAACACACTTATTGGATGCACAAGATTGTTTAAAAACACTAATTGGACAAGAATAAGCCTAGGGATGACGCGAATGACCTAAATGTACATCCAATGACACAAATGAACTTATTGGATGCACAAGATTGGTTAAAAACCCTAATTGGACAAGAATAAGCCTATGGAGGATGAAAATGACCTAAATGTTCATCCAATGACACAAACACACCTATTGGATGCACAAGATTACTAAAAAACCCTAATTGGACAAGAATAAGCATAGGGAGGACGAAAATGACCTAAATGTTCATCCAATGACACAAACACACCTATTGGATGCACAAGATTGCTTAAAAACCCTACATAGACAAGAATAAGACTAGGGAGGAGGAAAATGACCTAAATGTTCATCCAATGACACAAACACACTTATTAGATGCACAAGATTGCTTAAAAACCCTAATTGGACAAGAATAAGCCTAGGGAGGACGAATATGACCTAAATGTACATCCAATGACACAAACACACCTATTGGATGCACAAGATTACTTTAAAACCCTAATTGGACAAGAATAAGCCTAGGGAGGACGAAAATGACCTAAATGTTCATCCAATGACAAAAACACACCTATTGGATGCACAAGATTACTTAAAAACCCTAATTGGACAAGAATAAGCCTAGGGAAGACGAAAATGACCTAAATGTTCATCCAATGACACAAACACACCTATTGGATGCACAAGATTGCTTAAAAACCCTAATTAGACAAGAAAAAGACTAGGGAGGACGAAAATGTCCTAAATGTTCATCCAATGACAAAAACACACCTATTGGATGCACAAGATTGCTTAAAAACCCTAATTAGACAAGAATAAGACTAGGGAGGAGGAAAATGACCTAAATGTTCATCCAATGACACAAACACACTTATTAGATGCACAAGATTGCTTACAAACCCTAATTGGACAAGAATAAGCCTAGGGAGGACGAAAATGACCTAAATGTTCATCTAACGACACAAACACACCTATTGGATGCAAAAGATTGGTTAAAAACCCTAATTGGAAAAGAATAACACTAGGGAGGACGAAAATGACCTAAATGTTCATCCAAGGACACAAACACACTTATTGGATGCACAAGATTGTTTAAAAACACTAATTGGACAAGAATAAGCCTAGGGATGACGAGAATGACCTAAATGTACATCCAATGACACAAATGAACTTATTGGATGCACAAGATTGGTTAAAAACCCTAATTGGACAAGAATAAGCCTATGGAGGACGAAAATGACCTAAATGTTCATCCAAGGACACAAACACACTTATTGGATGCACAAGATTGTTTAAAAACCCTAATTGGACAAGAATAAGCCTAGGGATGACGAGAATGACCTAAATGTACATCCAATGACACAAATGAACTTATTGGATGCACAAGATTGGTTAAAAACCCTAATTGGACAAGAATAAGCCTATGGAGGACGAAAATGACCTAAATGTTCATCCAATGACACAAACACACCTATTGGATGCACAAGATTACTAAAAAAACCCTAATTGGACAAGAATAAGCATAGGGATGTCGAAAATGACCTAAATGTTCATCCAATGACACAAACACACCTATTGGATGCACAAGATTGCTTAAAAACCCTAATTAGACAAGAGAAAGACTAGGGAGGACGAAAATGACCTAAATGTTCATCCAATGACAGAAACACACCTATTGGATGCACAAGATTGCTTAAAAACCCTAATTGGAAAAGAATAAGACTAGGGAGGACGAAAATGTCCTAAATGTTCATCCAATGACACAAACACACCTATTGGATGCGCAAGATTGGTTAAAAACCCTAATTGGACAAGAATAAACCTAGGGAGGACGAAAATGACCTAAATGTTCATCCAATGACACAAACACACCTATTGGATGCACAAGATTGGTTAAAAACCCTAATTGGACAAGAATAAGCCTTGGGAGGACGAAAATGACCTAAATGTACATCCAATGACACAAATGAACTTATTGGATGCACAAGATTGGTTAAAAACCCTAATTGGACAAGAATAAGCCTATGGAGGACGAAAATGACCTAAATGTTCATCCAATGACACAAACACACCTATTGGATGCACAAAATTACTTAAAAACCCTAATTGGACAAGAATAAGCCTAGGGAAGACGAAAATGACCTAAATGTACATCCAATGACACAAATGAACTTATTGGATGCACAAGATTGGTTAAAAACCCTAATTGGACAAGAATAAGCCTATGGAGGACGAAAATGACCTAAATGTTCATCCAATGACACAAACACACCTATTGGATGGACAAGATTACTTAAAAACCCTAATTGGACAAGAATAAGCCTAGGGAGGACGAAAATGACCTAAATGTTCATCCAATGACACAAACACACCTATTGGATGCACAAGATTGCTTAAAAACCCTAATTAGACAAGAATAAGACTAGGGAGAACGAAAATGACCTAAATGTTCATCCAATGACACAAACACACTTATTAGATGCACAAGATTGCTTAAATACCCTAATTGGACAAGAATAAGCCTAGGGAGGACGAAAATGACCTAAATGTATATCCAATGACACAAATGAACTTATTGGATGCACAAGATTGGTTAAAAACCCTAATTGGACAAGAATAAGCCTATGGAGGACGAAAATGACCTAAATGTTCATCCAATGACACAAACACACCTATTGGATGCACAAGATTACTTAAAAACCCTAATTGGACAAGAATAAGCATAGGGATGACGAAAATGACCTAAATGTTCATCCAATGACACAAACACACCTATTGGATGCACAAGATTGCTTAAAAACCCTAATTAGACAAGAATAAGATTAGGGAGGAGGAAAATGACCTAAATGTTCATCCAATGACACAAAGACACTTATTAGATAAACAAGATTGCTTAAAAACCCTAATTGGACAAGAATAAGCCTAGGGAGGACGAATATGACCTAAATGTACATCCAATGACACAAACACACCTATTGGATGCACAAGATTGTTTAAAAACCCTAATTGGACAAGAATAAGCCTAGGGATGACGAGAATGACCTAAATGTACATCCAATGACACAAATGAACTTATTGGATGCACAAGATTGGTTAAAAACCCTAATTGGACAAGAATAAGCCTATGGAGGACGAAAATGACCTAAATGTTCATCCAATGACACAAACACACCTATTGGATGCACAAGATTACTTAAAAACCCTAATTGGACAAGAATAAGCATAGGGATGACGAAAATGACCTAAATGTTCATCCAATGACACAAACACACCTATTGGATGCACAAGATTGCTTAAAAACCATAATTAGACAAGAATAAGACTAGGGAGGAGGAAAATGACCTAAATGTTCATCCAATGACACAAACACACTTATTAGATGCACAAGATTGCTTACAAACCCTAATTGGACAAGAATAAGCCTAGGGAGGACGAATATGACCTAAATATACATCCAATGACACAAACACACCTATTGGATGCACAAGATTACTTTAAAACCCTAATTGCACAAGAATAAGCCTAGGGAGGACGAAAATGACCTAAATGTTCATCCAATGACAAAAACACACCTATTGAATGCACAAGATTACTTAAAAACCCTAATTGGACAAGAATAAGCCTAGGGAAGACGAAAATGACCTAAATGTTCATCCAATGACACAAACACACCTATTGGATGCACAAGATTGCTTAAAAACCCTAATTAGACAAGAGAAAGACTAGGGAGGACGAAAATGTCCTAAATGTTCATCCAATGACAAAAACACACCTATTGGATGCACAAGATTGCTTAAAAACCCTAATTAGACAAGAATAAGACTAGGGAGGAGGAAAATGACCTAAATGTTCATCCAATGACACAAACACACTTATTAGATGCACAAGATTGCTTACAAACCCTAATTGGACAAGAATAAGCCTAGGGAGGACGAAAATGACCTAAATGTTCATCTAACGACACAAACACACCTATTGGATGCACAAGATTGGTTAAAAACCCTAATTGGAAAAGAATAACACTAGGGAGGACGAAAATGACCTAAATGTTCATCCAAGGACACAAACACACTTATTGGATGCACAAGATTGTTTAAAAACACTAATTGGACAAGAATAAGCCTAGGGATGACGCGAATGACCTAAATGTACATCCAATGACACAAATGAACTTATTGGATGCACAAGATTGGTTAAAAACCCTAATTGGACAAGAATAAGCCTATGGAGGATGAAAATGACCTAAATGTTCATCCAATGACACAAACACACCTATTGGATGCACAAGATTACTAAAAAACACTAATTGGACAAGAATAAGCATAGGGAGGACGAAAATGACCTAAATGTTCATCCAATGACACAAACACACCTATTGGATGCACAAGATTGCTTAAAAACCCTACATAGACAAGAATAAGACTAGGGAGGAGGAAAATGACCTAAATGTTCATCCAATGACACAAACACACTTATTAGATGCACAAGATTGCTTAAAAACCCTAATTGGACAAGAATAAGCCTAGGGAGGACGAATATGACCTAAATGTACATCCAATGACACAAACACACCTATTGGATGCACAAGATTACTTAAAAACCCTAATTGGACAAGAATAAGCCTAGGGAGGACGGAAATGACCTAAATGTTCATCCAATGACAAAAACACACCTATTGGATGCACAAGATTACTTAAAAACCCTAATTGGACAAGAATAAGACTAGGGAAGACGAAAATGACCTAAATGTTCATCCAATGACACAAACACACCTATTGGATGCACAAGATTGCTTAAAAACCCTAATTAGACAAGAGAAAGACTAGGGAGGACGGAAATGACCTAAATATTCATCCAATGACAGAAACACACCTATTGGATGCACAAGATTGCTTAAAAACCCTAATTGGAAAAGAATAAGACTAGGGAGGACGAAAATGTCCTAAATGTTCATCCAATGACTCAAACACACCTATTGGAAACGCAAGATTGGTTAAAAACCCTAATTGGACAAGAATAAACCTAGGGAGGACGAAAATGACCTAAATGTTCATCCAATGACACAAACATACCTATTGGATGCACAAGATTGGTTAAAAACCCTAATTTGTAAAGAATAAGCCTAGGGAGGACGAAAATGACCTAAATGTTCATCTAACGACACAAACACACCTATTGGATGCACAAGATTGGTTAAAAACCCTAATTGGAAAAGAATAACACTAGGGAGGACGAAAATGACCTAAATGTTCATCCAA
>JBBPBR010000004.1:32400318-32432763 GCA_037974775.1 Cicer pinnatifidum | reverse complement strand
TGGAAAAGAATAAGACTAGGGAGGACGAAAATGTCCTAAATGTTCATCCAATGACTCAAACACACCTATTGGAAACGCAAGATTGGTTAAAAACCCTAATTGGACAAGAATAAACCTAGGGAGGACGAAAATGACCTAAATGTTCATCCAATGACACAAACATACCTATTGGAGGCACAAGATTGGTTAAAAACCCTAATTTGTAAAGAATAAGCCTAGGGAGGACGAAAATGACCTAAATGTTCATCTAACGACACAAAAACACCTATTGGATGCACAAGATTGGTTAAAAACCCTAATTGGAAAAGAATAACACTAGGGAGGACGAAAATGACCTAAATGTTCATCCAAGGACACAAACACACTTATTGGATGCACAAGATTGTTTAAAAACCCTAATTGGACAAGAATAAGCCTAGGGATGACGAGAATGATCTAAATGTACATCCAATGACACAAATGAACTTATTGGATGCACAAGAATGGTTAAAAACCCTAATTGGACAAGAAAAAACCTATGGAGGACGAAAATGACCTAAATGTTCATCCAATGACACAAACACACCTATTGGATGCACAAGATTACTTAAAAACCCTAATTGGACAAGAATAAGCATAGGGATGACGAAAATGACCTAAATGTTCATCCAATGACACAAACACACCTATTGGATGCACAAGATTGCTTAAAAACCCTAATTAGACAAGAATAAGATTAGGGAGGAGGAAAATGACCTAAATGTTCATCCAATGACACAAAGACACTTATTAGATGCACAAGATTGCTTAAAAACCCTAATTGGACAAGAATAAGCCTAGGGAGGACGAATATGACCTAAATGTACATCCAATGACACAAACACACCTATTGGATGCACAAGATTGTTTAAAAACCCTAATTGGACAAGAATAAGCCTAGGGATGACGAGAATGACCTAAATGTACATCCAATGACACAAATGAACTTATTGGATGCACAAGATTGGTTAAAAACCCTAATTGGACAAGAATAAGCCTATGGAGGACGAAAATGACCTAAATGTTCATCCAATGACACAAACACACCTATTGGATGCACAAGATTACTTCAAAACCCTAATTGGACAAGAATAAGCATAGGGATGACGACAATGACCTAAATGTTCATCCAATGACACAAACACACCTATTGGATGCACAAGATTGCTTAAAAACCCTAATTAGACAAGAATAAGACTAGGGAGGAGGAAAATGACCTAAATGTTCATCCAATGACACAAACACACTTATTAGATGCACAAGATTGCTTACAAACCCTAATTGGACAAGAATAAGCCTAGGGAGGACGAATATTACCTAAATATACATCCAATGACACCAACACACCTATTGGATGCACAAGATTCGTTAAAAACCCTAATTGGACAAGAATAAGCCTATGGAGGACGAAAATGACCTAAATGTTCATTCAATGACAAAAACACACCTATTGAATGCACAAGATTACTTAAAAACCCTAATTGGACAAGAATAAGCCTAGGGAAGACGAAAATGACCTAAATGTTCATCCAATGACACAAACACACCTATTGGATGCACAAGATTGCTTAAAAACCCTAATTAGACAAGAGAAAGACTAGGGAGGACGAAAATGACCTAAATGTTCATCCAATGACAGAAACACACCTATTGGATGCACAAGATTGCTTAAAAACCCTAATTGGAAAAGAATAAGACTAGGGAGGACGAAAATGTCCTAAATGTTCATCCAATGACTCAAACACACCTATTGGAAACGCAAGATTGGTTAAAAACCCTAATTGGACAAGAATAAACCTAGGGAGGACGAAAATGACCTAAATGTTCATCCAATGACACAAACATACCTATTGGATGCACAACATTGGTTAAAAACCCTAATTTGTAAAGAATAAGCCTAGGGAGGACGAAAATGACCTAAATGTTCATCTAACGACACAAACACACCTATTGGATGCACAAGATTGGTTAAAAACCCTAATTGGAAAAGAATAACACTAGGGAGGACGAAAATGACCTAAATGTTCATCCAAGGACACAAACACACTTATTGGATGCACAAGATTGTTTAAAAACCCTAATTGGACAAGAATAAGCCTAGGGATGACGAGAATGATCTAAATGTACATCCAATGACACAAATGAACTTATTGGATGCACAAGATTGGTTAAAAACCCTAATTGGACAAGAATAAGCCTATGGAGGACGAAAATGACCTAAATGTTCATCCAATGACACAAACACACCTATTTGATGCACAAGATTACTTAAAAACCCTAATTGGACAAGAATAAGCATAGGGATGACGAAAATGACCTAAATGTTCATCCAATGACACAAACACACCTATTGGATGCACAAGATTGCTTAAAAACCCTAATTGGAAAAGAATAACACTAGGGAGGACGAAAATGACCTAAATGTTCATCCAAGGACACAAACACACTTATTGGATGCACAAGATTGTTTAAAAACCCTAATTGGACAAGAATAAGCCTAGGGATGACGAGAATGACCTAAATGTACATCCAATGACACAAATGAACTTATTGGATGCACAAGATTGGTTAAAAACCCTAATTGGACAAGAATAAGCCTATGGAGGACGAAAATGACCTAAATGTTCATCCAATGACACAAACACACCTATTGGATGCACAAGATTACTTAAAAACCCTAATTGGACAAGAATAAGCCTAGGGATGACGAAAATGACCTAAATGTTCATCCAATGACACAAACACACCTATTGGATGCACAAGATTGCTTAAAAACCCTAATTAGACAAGAATAAGACTAGGGAGGAGGAAAATGACCTAAATGTTCATCCAATGACACAAACACACTTATTAGATGCACAAGATTGCTTACAAACCCTAATTGGACAAGAATAAGCCTAGGGAGGACGAATATGACCTAAATATACATCCAATGACACAAACACACCTATTGGATGCACTAGATTACTTTAAAACCCTAATTGCACAAGAATAAGCCTAGGGAGGACGAAAATGACCTAAATGTTCATCCAATGACAAAAACACACCTATTGAATGCACAAGATTACTTAAAAACCCTAATTGGACAAGAATAAGCCTAGGGAAGACGAAAATGACCTAAATGTTCATCCAATGACACAAACACACCTATTGGATGCACAAGATTGCTTAAAAACCCTAATTAGACAAGAGAAAGACTAGGGAGGACGAAAATGTCCTAAATGTTCATCCAATGACACAAACACACCTATTGGATGCACAAGATTGCTTAAAAACCCTAATTAGGCAAGAATAAGACTAGGGAGGAGGAAAATGACCTAAATGTTCATCCAATGACACAAACACACTTATTAGATGCACAAGATTGCTTACAAACCCTAATTGGACAAGCATAAGCCTAGGGAGGACGAAAATGACCTAAATGTTCATCTAACGACACAAACACACCTATTGGATGCACAAGATTGGTTAAAAACCCTAATTGGAAAAGAATAACACTAGGGAGGACGAAAATGACCTAAATGTTCATCCAAGGACACAAACACACTTATTGGATGCACAAGATTGTTTAAAAACCCTAATTGGACAAGAATAAGCCTAGGGATGACGAGAATGACCTAAATGTACATCCAATGACACAAATGAACTTATTGGATGCACAAGATTGGTTAAAAACCCTAATTGGACAAGAATAAGCCTATGGAGGATGAAAATGACCTAAATGTTCATCCAATGACACAAACACACCTATTGGATGCACAAGATTACTAAAAAACCCTAATTGGACAAGAATAAGCATAGGGAGGCCGAAAATGACCTAAATGTTCATCCAATGACACAAACACACCTATTGGATGCACAAGATTGCTTAAAAACCCTACATAGACAAGAATAAGACTAGGGAGGAGGAAAATGACCTAAATGTTCATCCAATGACACAATCACACTTATTAGATGCACAAGATTGCTTAAAATCCCTAATTGGACAAGAATAAGCCTAGGGAGGACGAATATGACCTAAATGTACATCCAATGACACAAACACACCTATTGGATGCACAAGATTACTTAAAAACCCTAATTGGACAAGAATAAGCCTAGGGAGGACGGAAATGACCTAAATGTTCATCCAATGACAAAAACACACCTATTGGATGCACAAGATTACTTAAAAACCCTAATTGGACAAGAATAAGCCTAGGGAAGACGAAAATGACCTAAATGTTCATCCAATGACACAAACACACCTATTCGATGCACAAGATTGCTTAAAAACCCTAATTAGACAAGAGAAAGACTAGGGAGGACGGAAATGACCTAAATGTTCATCCAATGACAGAAACACACCTATTGGATGCACAAGATTGCTTAAAAACCCTAATTGGAAAAGAATAAGACTAGGGAGGACGAAAATGTCCTAAATGTTCATCCAATGACTCAAACACACCTATTGGAAACGCAAGATTGGTTAAAAACCCTAATTGGACAAGAATAAACCTAGGGAGGACGAAAATGACCTAAATGTTCATCCAATGACACAAACATACCTATTGGAGGCACAAGATTGGTTAAAAACCCTAATTTGTAAAGAATAAGCCTAGGGAGGACGAAAATGACCTAAATGTTCATCTAACGACACAAAAACACCTATTGGATGCACAAGATTGGTTAAAAACCCTAATTGGAAAAGAATAACACTAGGGAGGACGAAAATGACCTAAATGTTCATCCAAGGACACAAACACACTTATTGGATGCACAAGATTGTTTAAAAACACTAATTGGACAAGAATAAGCCTAGGGATGACGCGAATGACCTAAATGTACATCCAATGACACAAATGAACTTATTGGATGCACAAGATTGGTTAAAAACCCTAATTGGACAAGAATAAGCCTATGGAGGATGAAAATGACCTAAATGTTCATCCAATGACACAAACACACCTATTGGATGCACAAGATTACTAAAAAACCCTAATTGGACAAGAATAAGCATAGGGAGGACGAAAATGACCTAAATGTTCATCCAATGACACAAACACACCTATTGGATGCACAAGATTGCTTAAAAACCCTACATAGACAAGAATAAGACTAGGGAGGAGGAAAATGACCTAAATGTTCATCCAATGACACAAACACACTTATTAGATGCACAAGATTGCTTAAAAACCCTAATTGGACAAGAATAAGCCTAGGGAGGACGAATATGACCTAAATGTACATCCAATGACACAAACACACCTATTGGATGCACAAGATTACTTTAAAACCCTAATTGGACAAGAATAAGCCTAGGGAGGACGAAAATGACCTAAATGTTCATCCAATGACAAAAACACACCTATTGAATGCACAAGATTACTTAAAAACCCTAATTGGACAAGAATAAGCCTAGGGAAGACAAAAATGACCTAAATGTTCATCCAATGACACAAACACACCTATTGGATGCACAAGATTGCTTAAAAACCCTAATTAGACAAGAGAAAGACTAGGGAGGACGAAAATGACCTAAATGTTCATCCAATGACAGAAACACACCTATTGGATGCACAAGATTGCTTAAAAACCCTAATTGGAAAAGAATAAGACTAGGGAGGACGAAAATGTCCTAAATGTTCATCCAATGACACAAACACACCTATTGGATGCGCAAGATTGGTTAAAAACCCTAATTGGACAAGAATAAACCTAGGGAGGACGAAAATGACCTAAATGTTCATCCAATGACACAAACATACCTATTGGATGCACAAGATTGGTTAAAAACCCTAATTTGTAAAGAATAAGCCTAGAGAGGACGAAAATGACCTAAATGTTCATCTAATGACACAAACACACCTATTGGATGCACAAAATTGGTTAAAAACCTTAATTGGACAAGAATAAGCCTATGGAGGACGAAAATGACCTAAATGTTCATCCAATGACACAAACACACCTATTGGATGCACAAGATTGGTTAAAAACCCTAATTGGAAAAGAATAACACTAGGGAGGACGAAAATGACCTAAATGTTCATCCATGGACACAAACACACTTATTGGATGCACAAGATTGTTTAAAAACCCTAATTGGACAAGAATAAGCCTAGGGATGACGCGAATGACCTAAATGTACATCCAATGACACAAATGAACTTATTGGATGCACAAGATTGGTTAAAAACCCTAATTGGACAAGAATAATCCTATGGAGGATGAAAATGACCTAAAGGTTCATCCAATGACAAAAATACACCTATTGAATGCACAAGATTACTTAAAAACCCTAATTGGACAAGAATAAGCCTAGGGAAGACGAAAATGACCTAAATGTTCATCCAATGACACAAACACACCTATTGGATGCACAAGATTGCTTAAAAACCCTAATTAGACAAGAGAAAGACTAGGGAGGACGAAAATGACCTAAATGTTCATCCAATGACAGAAACACACCTATTGGATGCACAAGATTGCTTAAAAACCCTAATTGGAAAAGAATAAGACTAGGGAGGACGAAAATGACCTAAATGTTCATCCAATGACACAAACACACCTATTGGATGCGCAAGATTGGTTAAAAACCCTAATTGGACAAGAATAAACCTAGGGAGGACGAAAATGACCTAAATGTTCATCCAATGACAAAAACACACCTATTGAATGCACAAGATTACTTAAAAACCCTAATTGGACAAGAATAAGCCTAGGGAAGACGAAAATGACCTAAATGTTCATCCAATGACACAAACACACCTATTGGATGCACAAGATTGCTTAAAAACCCTAATTAGACAAGAGAAAGATTAGGGAGGACGGAAATGACCTAAATGTTCATCCAATGACAGAAACACACCTATTGGATGCACAAGATTGCTTAAAAACCCTAATTGGTAAAGAATAAGACTAGGGAGGACGAAAATGTCCTAAATGTTCATCCAATGACACAAACACACCTATTGGATGCGCAAGATTGGTTAAAAACCCTAATTGGACAAGAATAAACCTAGGGAGGACGAAAATGACCTAAATGTTCATCCAATGACACAAACATACCTATTGGATGCACAAGATTGGTTAAAAACCCTAATTTGTAAAGAATAAGCCTAGGGAGGACGAAAATGACCTAAATGTTCATCTAATGACACAAACACACCTATTTGATGCACAAGATTGGTTAAAAACACTAATTGGACAAGAATAAGCCTATGGAGGACGAAAATGACCTAAATGTTCATCCAATGACACAAACACACCTATTGGATGCACAAGATTGGTTAAAAACCCTAATTGGAAAAGAATAACACTAGGGAGGACGAAAATGACCTAAATGTTCATCCAAGGACACAAACACACTTATTGGATGCACAAGATTGTTTAAAAACCCTAATTGGACAAGAATAAGCCTAGGGATGACGAGAATAACCAAAATGTACATCCAATGACACAAATGAACTTATTGGATGCACAAGATTGGTTAAAAACCCTAATTGGACAAGAATGTGCCTATGGACGACGAAAATGACCTAAATGTTCATCCAATGACACAAACACACCTATTGGATGCACAAGGATTACTTAAAAACCCTAATTGGACAAGAATAAGCCTAGGGAGGACGAAAATGACCTAAATGTTCATCCAATGACACAAACACACCTATTGGATGCACAAGATTGGTTAAAAACCCTAATTGGAAAAGAATAACACTAGGGAGGACGAAAATGACCTAAATGTTCATCGAAGGACACAAACACCCTTATTGGATGCACAAGATTGTTTAAAAACCCTAATTGGACAAGAATAAGCCTAGGGATGACGAGAATGACCTAAATGTACATCCAATGACACAAATGAACTTATTGGATGCACAAGATTGGTTAAAAACCCTAATTGGACAAGAATAAGCCTATGGAGGATGAAAATGACCTAAATGTTCATCCAATGACACAAACACACCTATTGGATGCACAAGATTACTAAAAAACCCTAATTGGACAAGAATAAGCATAGGGAGGCCGAAAATGACCTAAATGTTCATCCAATGACACAAACACACCTATTGGATGCACAAGATTGCTTAAAAACCCTACATAGACAAGAATAAGACTAGGGAGGAGGAAAATGACCTAAATGTTCATCCAATGACACAATCACACTTATTAGATGCACAAGATTGCTTAAAATCCCTAATTGGACAAGAATAAGCCTAGGGAGGACGAATATGACCTAAATGTACATCCAATGACACAAACACACCTATTGGATGCACAAGATTACTTAAAAACCCTAATTGGACAAGAATAAGCCTAGGGAGGACGGAAATGACCTAAATGTTCATCCAATGACAAAAACACACCTATTGGATGCACAAGATTACTTAAAAACCCTAATTGGACAAGAATAAGCCTAGGGAAGACGAAAATGACCTAAATGTTCATCCAATGACACAAACACACCTATTCGATGCACAAGATTGCTTAAAAACCCTAATTAGACAAGAGAAAGACTAGGGAGGACGGAAATGACCTAAATGTTCATCCAATGACAGAAACACACCTATTGGATGCACAAGATTGCTTAAAAACCCTAATTGGAAAAGAATAAGACTAGGGAGGACGAAAATGTCCTAAATGTTCATCCAATGACTCAAACACACCTATTGGAAACGCAAGATTGGTTAAAAACCCTAATTGGACAAGAATAAACCTAGGGAGGACGAAAATGACCTAAATGTTCATCCAATGACACAAACATACCTATTGGATGCACAAGATTGGTTAAAAACCCTAATTTGTAAAGAATAAGCCTAGGGAGGACGAAAATGACCTAAATGTTCATCTAACGACACAAACACACCTATTGGATGCACAAGATTGGTTAAAAACCCTAATTGGAAAAGAATAACACTAGGGAGGACGAAAATGACCTAAATGTTCATCCAAGGACACAAACACACTTATTGGATGCACAAGATTGGTTAAAAACCCTAATTGGACAAGAATAAGCCTAGGGATGACGAGAATGACCTAAATGTACATCCAATGACACAAATGAACTTATTGGATGCACAAGATTGGTTAAAAACCCTAATTGGACAAGAATAAGCCTATGGAGGACGAAAATGACCTAAATGTTCATCCAATGACACAAACACACCTATTGGATGCACAAGATTGCTTAAAAACCCTAATTAGACAAGAATAAGATTAGGGAGGAGGAAAATGACCTAAATGTTCATCCAATGACACAAAGACACTTATTAGATAAACAAGATTGCTTAAAAACCCTAATTGGACAAGAATAAGCCTAGGGAGGACGAATATGACCTAAATGTACATCCAATGACACAAACACACCTATTGGATGCACAAGATTGTTTAAAAACCCTAATTGGACAAGAATAAGCCTAGGGATGACGAGAATGACCTAAATGTACATCCAATGACACAAATGAACTTATTGGATGCACAAGATTGGTTAAAAACCCTAATTGGACAAGAATAAGCCTATGGAGGATGAAAATGACCTAAATGTTCATCCAATGACACAAACACACCTATTGGATGCACAAGATTACTTAAAAACCCTAATTGGACAAGAATAAGCATAGGGATGACGAAAATGACCTAAATGTTCATCCAATGACACAAACACACCTATTGGATGCACAAGATTGCTTAAAAACCCTAATTGGAAAAGAATAACACTAGGGAGGACGAAAATGACCTAAATGTTCATCCAAGGACACAAACACACTTATTGGATGCACAAGATTGTTTAAAAACCCTAATTGGACAAGAATAAGCCTAGGGATGACGAGAATGACCTAAATGTACATCCAATGACACAAATGAACTTATTGGATGCACAAGATTGGTTAAAAACCCTGATTGGACAAGAATAAGCCTATGGAGGACGAAAATGACCTAAATGTTCATCCAATGACACAAACACACCTATTGGATGCACAAGATTACTTAAAAACCCTAATTGGACAAGAATAAGCATAGGGATGACGAAAATGACCTAAATGTTCATCCAATGACACAAACACACCTATTGGATGCACAAGATTGCTTAAAAACCCTAATTGGAAAAGAATAACACTAGGGAGGACGAAAATGACCTAAATGTTCATCCAAGGACACAAACACACTTATTGGATGCACAAGATTGTTTAAAAACCCTAATTGGACAAGAATAAGCCTAGGGATGACGAGAATGACCTAAATGTACATCCAATGACACAAATGAACTTATTGGATGCACAAGATTGGTTAAAAACCCTAATTGGACAAGAATAAGCCTATGGAGGATGAAAATGACCTAAATGTTCATCCAATGACACAAACACACCTATTGGATGCACAAGATTACTAAAAAACCCTAATTGGACAAGAATAGGCATAGGGAGGCCGAAAATGACCTAAATGTTCATCCAATGACACAAACACACCTATTGGATGCACAAGATTGCTTAAAAACCCTACATAGACAAGAATAAGACTAGGGAGGAGGAAAATGACCTAAATGTTCATCCAATGACACAATCACACTTATTAGATGCACAAGATTGCTTAAAATCCCTAATTGGACAAGAATAAGCCTAGGGAGGACGAATATGACCTAAATGTACATCCAATGACACAAACACACCTATTGGATGCACAAGATTACTTAAAAACCCTAATTGGACAAGAATAAGCCTAGGGAGGACGGAAATGACCTAAATGTTCATCCAATGACAAAAACACACCTATTGGATGCACAAGATTACTTAAAAACCCTAATTGGACAAGAATAAGCCTAGGGAAGACGAAAATGACCTAAATGTTCATCCAATGACACAAACACACCTATTCGATGCACAAGATTGCTTAAAAACCCTAATTAGACAAGAGAAAGACTAGGGAGGACGGAAATGACCTAAATGTTCATCCAATGACAGAAACACACCTATTGGATGCACAAGATTGCTTAAAAACCCTAATTGGAAAAGAATAAGACTAGGGAGGACGAAAATGTCCTAAATGTTCATCCAATGACTCAAACACACCTATTGGAAACGCAAGATTGGTTAAAAACCCTAATTGGACAAGAATAAACCTAGGGAGGACGAAAATGACCTAAATGTTCATCCAATGACACAAACATACCTATTGGAGGCACAAGATTGGTTAAAAACCCTAATTTGTAAAGAATAAGCCTAGGGAGGACGAAAATGACCTAAATGTTCATCTAACGACACAAAAACACCTATTGGATGCACAAGATTGGTTAAAAACAATAATTGGAAAAGAATAACACTAGGGAGGACGAAAATGACCTAAATGTTCATCCAAGGACACAAACACACTTATTGGATGCACAAGATTGTTTAAAAACCCTAATTGGACAAGAATAAGCCTAGGGATGACGAGAATGATCTAAATGTACATCCAATGACACAAATGAACTTATTGGATGCACAAGATTGGTTAAAAACCCTAATTGGACAAGAAAAAACCTATGGAGGACGAAAATGACCTAAATGTTCATCCAATGACACAAACACACCTATTGGATGCACAAGATTACTTAAAAACCCTAATTGGACAAGAATAAGCATAGGGATGACGAAAATGACCTAAATGTTCATCCAATGACACAAACACACCTATTGGATGCACAAGATTGCTTAAAAACCCTAATTAGACAAGAATAAGATTAGGGAGGAGGAAAATGACCTAAATGTTCATCCAATGACACAAAGACACTTATTAGATAAACAAGATTGCTTAAAAACCCTAATTGGACAAGAATAAGCCTAGGGAGGACGAATATGACCTAAATGTACATCCAATGACACAAACACACCTATTGGATGCACAAGATTGTTTAAAAACCCTAATTGGACAAGAATAAGCCTAGGGATGACGAGAATGACCTAAATGTACATCCAATGACACAAATGAACTTATTGGATGCACAAGATTGGTTAAAAACCCTAATTGGACAAGAATAAGCCTATGGAGGATGAAAATGACCTAAATGTTCATCCAATGACACAAACACACCTATTGGATGCACAAGATTACTAAAAAACCCTAATTGGACAAGAATAAGCATAGGGAGGCCGAAAATGACCTAAATGTTCATCCAATGACACAAACACACCTATTGGATGCACAAGATTGCTTAAAAACCCTACATAGACAAGAATAAGACTAGGGAGGAGGAAAATGACCTAAATGTTCATCCAATGACACAATCACACTTATTAGATGCACAAGATTGCTTAAAATCCCTAATTGGACAAGAATAAGCCTAGGGAGGACGAATATGACCTAAATGTACATCCAATGACACAAACACACCTATTGGATGCACAAGATTACTTAAAAACCCTAATTGGACAAGAATAAGCCTAGGGAGGACGGAAATGACCTAAATGTTCATCCAATGACAAAAACACACCTATTGGATGCACAAGATTACTTAAAAACCCTAATTGGACAAGAATAAGCCTAGGGAAGACGAAAATGACCTAAATGTTCATCCAATGACACAAACACACCTATTCGATGCACAAGATTGCTTAAAAACCCTAATTAGACAAGAGAAAGACTAGGGAGGACGGAAATGACCTAAATGTTCATCCAATGACAGAAACACACCTATTGGATGCACAAGATTGCTTAAAAACCCTAATTGGAAAAGAATAAGACTAGGGAGGACGAAAATGTCCTAAATGTTCATCCAATGACTCAAACACACCTATTGGAAACGCAAGATTGGTTAAAAACCCTAATTGGACAAGAATAAACCTAGGGAGGACGAAAATGACCTAAATGTTCATCCAATGACACAAACATACCTATTGGAGGCACAAGATTGGTTAAAAACCCTAATTTGTAAAGAATAAGCCTAGGGAGGACGAAAATGACCTAAATGTTCATCTAACGACACAAAAACACCTATTGGATGCACAAGATTGGTTAAAAACCCTAATTGGAAAAGAATAACACTAGGGAGGACGAAAATGACCTAAATGTTCATCCAAGGACACAAACACACTTATTGGATGCACAAGATTGTTTAAAAACCCTAATTGGACAAGAATAAGCCTAGGGATGACGAGAATGATCTAAATGTACATCCAATGACACAAATGAACTTATTGGATGCACAAGATTGGTTAAAAACCCTAATTGGACAAGAATAAGCCTATGGAGGACGAAAATGACCTAAATGTTCATCCAATGACACAAACACACCTATTGGATGCACAAGATTACTTAAAAACCCAAATTGGACAAGAATAAACCTAGGGATGACGAAAATGACCTAAATGTACATCCAATGACACAAATGGACTTATTGGATGCACAGGATTGGTTAGAAACCCTAATTGGACAAGAATAAGCCTATGGAGGACAAAAATAACCTAAATGTTCATCCAATGACACAAACACACCTATTGGATTCACAAGATTACTTAAAAACCCTAATTGGACAAGAATAAGCCTAGGGAGGACGAAAATGACCTAAATGTTCATCCAATGACACAAACACACCTATTGGATGCACAAGATTACTTAAAAACCCTAATTGGACAAGAATAAGCCTAGGGAGGACGGAAATGACCTAAATGTTCATCCAATGACAAAAACACACCTATTGGATGCACAAGATTACTTAAAAACCCTAATTGGACAAGAATAAGCCTAGGGAGGACGAAAATGACCTAAATGTTCATCCAATGACACAAACACACCTATTGGATGCACAAGATTGCTTAAAAACCCTAATTAGACAAGAATAAGACTAGGGAGGAGGAAAATGACCTAAATGTTCATCCAATGACACAAACACACTTATTAGATGCACAAGATTGCTTACAAACCCTAATTGGACAAGAATAAGCCTAGGGATGACGAGAATGACCTAAATGTACATCCAATGACACAAATGAACTTATTGGATGCACAAGATTGGTTAAAAACCCTAATTGGACAAGAATAAGCCTATGGAGGACGAAAATGACCTAAATGTTCATCCAATGACACAAACACACCTATTGGATGCACAAGATTACTAAAAAAACCCTAATTGGACAAGAATAAGCATAGGGATGACGAAAATGACCTAAATGTTCATCCAATGACACAAACACACCTATTGGATGCACAAGATTGCTTAAAAACCCTAATTAGACAAGAGAAAGACTAGGGAGGACGAAAATGACCTAAATGTTCATCCAATGACAGAAACACACCTATTGGATGCACAAGATTGCTTAAAAACCCTAATTGGAAAAGAATAAGACTAGGGAGGACGAAAATGACCTAAATGTTCATCCAATGACACAAACACACCTATTGGATGCACAAGATTGGTTCAAAACCCTAATTGGACAAGAATAAGCCTAGGGAGGACGAAAATGACCTAAATGTTCATCCAATGACACAAATACACCTATTGGATGCACAAGATTGGTTAAAAACCCTAATTGGACAAGAATAAGCCTAGGGTGGACGAAAATGACCAAAATGTTTATCCAATGACACAAATGAACTTATTGGATGCACAAGATTGGTTAAAAACCCTAATTGGACAAGAATAAGCCTAGGGAGGACGAAAATGACCTAAATGTTCATCCAATGACACAAACACACTTATTGGATGCACAAGATTGGTTAAAATCCCTAATTGGACAAGAATAAGCCTAGGGAGGACGAAAATGACCTAAATGTTCATCCAATGACACAAATGAACTTATTGGATGCACAAGATTGCTTAAAAACCCTAATTCGACAAGAATAAGCCTAGGGAAGACGAAAATGACGTAAATGTTCATCCAATGACACAAATGAACTTATTAGATGCACAAGATTGGTTAAAAACCCTAATTGGACAAGAATAAGCCTAGGGTGGGCGAAAATGACCTAAATGTTTATCCAATGACACAAATGAACTTATTGGATGCACAAGATTGGTTAAAAACCCTAATTGGACAAGAATAAGCCTAGGGAGGACGAAAATGACCTAAATGTTCATCCAATGACACAAACACACCTATTGGATGCACAAGATTGGTTAAAAACACTAATTGGACAAGAATAAGCCTAGGAAGGACGAAAATGACCTAAATGTTCATCCAATGACACAAACAAACCTATTGGATGCACAAGATTGGTTAAAAACCCTAATTGGACAAGAATAAGCCTAGGGAGGACGAAAATGACCTAAATGTTCATCCAATGACACAAATACACCTATTGGATGCACAAGATTGGTTAAAAACCCTAATTGGACAAGAATAAGCCTAGGGTGGACGAAAATGACCTAAATGTTCATCCAATGACACAAATACACCTATTGGATGCACAAGATTGGTTAAAAACCCTAATTGGACAATAATATGCCTAGGGAGGACGAAAATGACCTAAATGTTCATCCAATGACACAAATGAACTTATTGGATGCACAAGATTGCTTAAAAACCCTAATTGGACAAGAATAAGCCTAGGGAGGACGAAAATGACCTAAATGTTCATCCAATGACACAAATGAACTTATAGGATGCACAACATTGCTTAAAAACCCTAATTGGACAAGAATAAGCCTAGGGAGGACGAAAATGACCTAAATGTTCATCCAATGACACAAATTAACTTATTGGATGCACAAGATTGGTTAAAAACCCTAATTGGACAAGAATAAGCCTTGGAAGGACGAAAATGACCTAAATGTTCATCCAATGACACAAATTAACTTATTGGATGCACAAGATTGGTTAAAAACCCTAATTGGACAAGAAGAAGCCTTGGGAGGACGAAAATGACCTAAATGTTCATCCAATGACACAAATGAACTTATTGGATGCACAAGATTGGTTAAAAACCCTAATTGGACAAGAATAAGCCTAGGGTGGACGAAAATGACCAAAATGTTTATCCAATGACACAAATGAACTTATTGGATGCACAAGATTGGTTAAAAACCCTAATTGGACAAGAATAAGCCTAGGGAGGGCGAAAATGACCTAAATGTTCATCCAATGACACAAATGAACTTATTGGATGCACAAGATTGGTTAAAAACCCTAATTGGACAATAATAAGCCTTGGGAGGACGAAAATGACCTAAATGTTCATCCAATGACACAAATGAACTTATTGGATGCACAATATTGCTTAAAAACCCTAATTGGACAAGAATAAGCCTAGGGAGGACGAAAATGACCTAAATGTTCATCCAATGACACAAATGAACTTATTGGATGCACAAGATTGGTTAAAAACCCTAATTGGACAAGAATAAGCCTTGGGAGGACGAAAATGACCTAAATGTTCATCCAATGACACAAATGAACTTATTGGAGGCACAAGATTGGTTAAAAACCCTAATTGGACAAGAATAAGCCTAGGGTGGACGAAAATGACCAAAATGTTTATCCAATGACACAAATGAACTTATTGGATGCACAAGATTGGTTAAAAACCCTAATTGGACAAGAATAAGCCTAGGGAGGACAAAAATGACCTAAATGTTCATCCAATGACACAAACACACCTATTGGATGCACAAGATTGGTTAAAAACCCTAATTGGACAAGAATAAGCCTATGGAGGACGAAAATGACCTAAATGTTCATCCAATGACACAAACACACCTATTGGATGCACAAGATTGTTTAAAAACCAAAATTGAAAAAGAATAACACTAGGGAGGACGAAAATGGCCTAAACGTTCATCCAAAGACACAAACACACTTATTGGATGCACAAGATTGTTGAAAAACCCTAATTGGTCAAGAATAAACCTAGGGATGACGAGAATGACCTAAATGTACATCCAATGACACAAATGAACTTATTGGATGCACAAGATTGGTTAAAAACCCTAATTGGACAAGAATAAGCCTATGGAGGACGAAAATGACCTAAATGTTCATCCAATGACACAAACACACCTATTGGATGCACAAGATTACTTCAAAACCCTAATTGGACAAGAATAAGCATAGGGATGACGACAATGACCTAAATGTTCATCCAATGACACAAACACACCTATTGGATGCACAAGATTGCTTAAAAACCCTAATTAGACAAGAATAAGACTAGGGAGGAGGAAAATGACCTAAATGTTCATCCAATGACACAAACACACTTATTAGATGCACAAGATTGTTTACAAACCCTAATTGGACAAGAATAAGCCTAGGGAGGACGAATATTACCTAAATATACATCCAATGACACAAACACACCTATTGGATGCACAAGATTGGTTAAAAACCCTAATTGGACAAGAATAAGCCTATGGAGGACGAAAATGACCTAAATGTTCATTCAATGACAAAAACACACCTATTGAATGCACAAGATTACTTAAAAACCCTAATTGGACAAGAATAAGCCTAGGGAAGACGAAAATGACCTAAATGTTCATCCAATGACACAAACACACCTATTGGATGCACAAGATTGCTTAAAAACCCTAATTAGACAAGAGAAAGACTAGGGAGGACGAAAATGACCTAAATGTTCATCCAATGACAGAAACACACCTATTGGATGCACAAGATTGCTTAAAAACCCTAATTGGAAAAGAATAAGACTAGGGAGGACGAAATGTCCTAAATGTTCATCCAATGACACAAACACACCTATTGGATGCGCAAGATTGGTTAAAAACCCTAATTGGACAAGAATAAACCTAGGGAGGACGAAAATGACCTAAATGTTCATCCAATGACACAAACATACCTATTGGATGCACAAGATTGGTTAAAAACCCTAATTTGTAAAGAATAAGCCTAGAGAGGACGAAAATGACCAAAATGTTCATCTAATGACACAAACACACCTATTTGATGCACAAAATTGGTTAAAAACCCTAATTGGACAAGAATAAGCCTATGGAGGACGAAAATGACCTAAATGTTCATCCAATGACACAAACACACCTATTGGATGCACAAGATTGGTTAAAAACCCTAATTGGAAAAGAATAACACTAGGGAGGACGAAAATGACCTAAATGTTCATCCAAGGACACAAACACACTTATTGGATGCACAAGATTGTTTAAAAACCCTAATTGGACAAGAATAAGCCTAGGGATGACGCGAATGACGTAAATGTACATCCAATGACACAAATGAACTTATTGGATGCACAAGAATGGTTAAAAACCCTAATTGGACAAGAATAATCCTATGGAGGATGAAAATGACCTAAATGTTCATCCAATGACACAAACACACCTATTGGATGCACAAGAATACTAAAAAACCCTAATTGGACAAGAATAAGCATAGGGAGGACGAAAATGACCTAAATGTTCATCCAATGACACAAACACACCTATTGGATGCACAAGATTGCTTAAAAACCCTACATAGACAAGAATAAGACTAGGGAGGAGGAAAATGACCTAAATGTTCATCCAATGACACAAACACACTTATTAGATGCACAAGATTGCTTAAAAACCCTAATTGGACAAGAATAAGCCTAGGGAGGACGAATATGACCTAAATGTACATCCAATGACACAAACACACCTATTGGATGCACAAGATTACTTTAAAACCCTAATTGGACAAGAATAAGCCTAGGGAGGACGAAAATGACCTAAATGTTCATCCAATGACAAAAACACACCTATTGGATGCACAAGATTACTTAAAAACCCTAATTGGACAAGAATAAGCCTAGGGAAGACGAAAATGACCTAAATGTTCATCCAATGACACAAACACACCTATTGGATGCACAAGATTGCTTAAAAACCCTAATTAGACAAGAGAAAGACTAGGGAGGACGAAAATGACCTAAATGTTCATCCAATGACAGAAACACACCTATTGGATGCACAAGATTGCTTAAAAACCCTAATTGGAAAAGAATAAGACTAGGGAGGACGAAAATGACCTAAATGTTCATCCAATGACACAAACACACCTATTGGATGCGCAAGATTGGTTAAAAACCCTAATTGGACAAGAATAAACCTAGGGAGGACGAAAATGACCTAAATGTTCATCCAATGACAAAAACACACCTATTGAATGCACAAGATTACTTAAAAACCCTAATTGGACAAGAATAAGCCTAGGGAAGACGAAAATGACCTAAATGTTCATCCAATGACACAAACACACCTATTGGATGCACAAGATTGCTTAAAAACCCTAATTAGACAAGAGAAAGATTAGGGAGGACGGAAATGACCTAAATGTTCATCCAATGACAGAAACACACCTATTGGATGCACAAGATTGCTTAAAAACCCTAATTGGTAAAGAATAAGACTAGGGAGGACGAAAATGTCCTAAATGTTCATCCAATGACACAAACACACCTATTGGATGCGCAAGATTGGTTAAAAACCCTAATTGGACAAGAATAAACCTAGGGAGGACGAAAATGACCTAAATGTTCATCCAATGACACAAACATACCTATTGGATGCACAAGATTGGTTAAAAACCCTAATTTGTAAAGAATAAGCCTAGGGAGGACGAAAATGACCTAAATGTTCATCTAATGACACAAACACACCTATTTGATGCACAAGATTGGTTAAAAACACTAATTGGACAAGAATAAGCCTATGGAGGACGAAAATGACCTAAATGTTCATCCAATGACACAAACACACCTATTGGATGCACAAGATTGGTTAAAAACCCTAATTGGAAAAGAATAACACTAGGGAGGACGAAAATGACCTAAATGTTCATCCAAGGACACAAACACACTTATTGGATGCACAAGATTGTTTAAAAACCCTAATTGGACAAGAATAAGCCTAGGGATGACGAGAATAACCAAAATGTACATCCAATGACACAAATGAACTTATTGGATGCACAAGATTGGTTAAAAACCCTAATTGGACAAGAATGTGCCTATGGACGACGAAAATGACCTAAATGTTCATCCAATGACACAAACACACCTATTGGATGCACAAGGATTACTTAAAAACCCTAATTGGACAAGAATAAGCCTAGGGAGGACGAAAATGACCTAAATGTTCATCCAATGACACAAACACACCTATTGGATGCACAAGATTGGTTAAAAACCCTAATTGGAAAAGAATAACACTAGGGAGGACGAAAATGACCTAAATGTTCATCGAAGGACACAAACACCCTTATTGGATGCACAAGATTGTTTAAAAACCCTAATTGGACAAGAATAAGCCTAGGGATGACGAGAATGACCTAAATGTACATCCAATGACACAAATGAACTTATTGGATGCACAAGATTGGTTAAAAACCCTAATTGGACAAGAATAAGCCTATGGAGGACGAAAATGACCTAAATGATCATCCAATGACACAAACACACCTATTGGATGCACAAGATTACTTAAAAACCCTAATTGGACAAGAATAAGCATAGGGATGACGAAAATGACCTAAATGTTCATCCAATGACACAAACACACCTATTGGATGCACAAGATTGCTTAAAAACCCTAATTAGACAAGAATAAGACTAGGGAGGACGAAAATGACCTAAATGTTCATCCAATGACAGAAACACACCTATTGGATGCACAAGATTGCTTAAAAACCCTAATTGGAAAAGAATAAGACTAGGGAGGACGAAAATGTCCTAAATGTTCATCCAATGACTCAAACACACCTATTGGAAACGCAAGATTGGTTAAAAACCCTAATTGGACAAGAATAAACCTAGGGAGGACGAAAATGACCTAAATGTTCATCCAATGACACAAACATACCTATTGGATGCACAAGATTGGTTAAAAACCCTAATTTGTAAAGAATAAGCCTAGGGAGGACGAAAATGACCTAAATGTTCATCTAACGACACAAACACACCTATTGGATGCACAAGATTGGTTAAAAACCCTAATTGGAAAAGAATAACACTAGGGAGGACGAAAATGACGTAAATGTTCATCCAAGTACACAAACACACTTATTGGATGCACAAGATTGTTTAAAAACCCTAATTGGACAAGAATAAGCCTATGGAGGAAGAAAATGACCTAAATGTTGATCCAATGACACAAACACACCTATTGGATGCACAAGATTGGTTAAAAACCCTAATTGGAAAAGAATAACACTAGGGAGGACGAAAATGACCTAAATGTTCATCCAAGGACATAAACACACTTATTGGATGCACAAGATTGTTTAAAAACCCTAATTGGACAAGAATAAGCCTAGGGATGACGCGAATGACCTAAATGTACATCCAATGACACAAATGAACTTATTGGATGCACAAGATTGGTTAAAAACCCTAATTGGACAAGAATAAGCCTATGGAGGATGAAAATGACCTAAATGTTCATCCAATGACACAAACACACCTATTGGATGCACAAGATTACTAAAAAACCCTAATTGGACAAGAATAAGCATAGGGAGGACGAAAATGACCTAAATGTTCATCCAATGACACAAACACACCTATTGGATGCACAAGATTGCTTAAAAACCCTACATAGACAAGAATAAGACTAGGGAGGAGGAAAATGACCTAAAAGTTCATCCAATGACACAAACGCACTTATTAGATGCACAAGATTGCTTAAAAACCCTAATTGGACAAGAATAAGCCTAGGGAGGACGAATATGACCTAAATGTACATCCAATGACACAAACACACCTATTGGATGCACAAGATTACTTAAAAACCCTAATTGGACAAGAATAAGCCTAGGGAGGACGGAAATGACCTAAATGTTCATCCAATGACAAAAATACACCTATTGGATGCACAAGATTACTTAAAAACCCTAATTGGACAAGAATAAGCCTAGGGAAGACGAAAATGACCTAAATGTTCATCCAATGACACAAACACACCTATTGGATGCACAAGATTGCTTAAAAACCTTAATTAGACAAGAGAAAGACTAGGGAGGACGGAAATGACCTAAATGTTCATCCAATGACAGAAACACACCTATTGGATGCACAAGATTGGTTAAAAACCCTAATTGGAAAAGAATAAGACTAGGGAGGACGAAAATGTCCTAAATGTTCATCCAATGACTCAAACTCACCTATTGGAAACGCAAGATTGGTTAAAAACCGTAATTGGACAAGAATAAACCTAGGGAGGACGAAAATGACCTAAATGTTCATCCAATGACACAAACATAGCTATTGGATGCACAAGATTGGTTAAAAACCCTAATTTGTAAAGAATAAGCCTAGGGAGGACAAAAATGACCTAAATGTTCATCTAATGATACAAACACACCTATTGGATGCACAAGATTGGTTAAAAACCCTAATTGGACAAGAATAAGCCTATGGAGGACGAAAATGACCTAAATATTCATCGAAAGACACAAACACACCTATTGGATGCACAAGATTGGTTAAAAACCCTAATTGGATAAGAATAACACTAGGGAGGACGAAAATGACCTAAATTTTCATCCAAGGACACAAACACACTTATTGGATGCACAAGATTGTTTAAAAACCCTAATTGGACAAGAATAAGCCTAGGGATGACGAGAATGACCTAAATGTACATCCAATGACACAAACACACCTATTGTATGCACAAGATTACTTAAAAACCCTAATTGGACAAGAATAAGCCTAGGGAGAACGAAAATGACCTAAATGTTCATCCAATGACACAAACACACCTATTGGATGCACAAGATTGCTTAAAAACCCTAATTAGACAAGAATAAGACTAGGGAGGAGGAAAATGACCTAAATGTTCATCTAATGACACAAACACACTTATTAGATGCACAAGATTGCTTAAAAACCTTAATTGGACAAGAATAAGCCAAGGGAGGACGAAAATGACCTAAATGTTCATCCAATGACACAAACACACCTATTGGATGCACAAGATTACTTAAACACCCTAATTGGACAAGAATAAGCATAGGGAAGACGAAAATGACCTAAATGTACATCCAATGACACAAACACACCTATTGGATGCACAAGAATACTTAAACACCCTAATTGGACAAGAATAAGCATAGGGAAGACGAAACTGACCTAAATGTACATTCAAGGACACAAATGAAGTTATTGGATGCACAAGATTGGTTAAAAACCCTAATTGGACAAGAATAAGCCTATGGAGGACGAAAATGACCTAAATGTTCATCCAATGACACAAACACACCTATTGGATGCGGAAGATTACTTAAAAACCCTAATTGGACAAGAATAAGCCTAGGGAGGACGAAAATGACCTAAATGATCATCCAATGACACAAACACACCTATTGGATGCACAAGATTACTTAAAAACCCTAATTGGACAAGAATAAGCCTATGGAGGACGAAAATGACCTAAATGTTCATCGAATGACACAAACACACCTATTGGATGCACAAGATTGGTTAAAAACCCTAATTGGAAAAGAATAAGACTAGGGAGGACGACAATGACCTAAATGTTTATCCAAGGACACAAACACACTTATTGGATGCACATGATTGTTTAAAAACCCTAATTGGACAAGAATAAGCCTAGGGATGACGAAAATGACCTAAATGTTCATCCAATGACACAAAAATACCTATTGTATGCACAAGATTGGTTAAAAACCCTAATTTGTAAAGAATAAGCCTAGGTAGGACGAAAATGACCTAAATGTTCATCTAATGACACAAACACACCTATTGGATGAACAAGATTGGTTAAAAACCCTAATTGGACAAGAATAAGCCTATGGAGGACGAAAATGACCTAAATGTTCATCGAATGACACAAACACACCTATTGGATGCACAAGATTGGTTAAAAACCCTAATTGGAAAAGAATAAAAGTAGGGAGGACGACAATGACCTAAATGTTTATCCAAGGACACAAACACACTTATTGGATGCACATGATTGTTTAAAAACCCTAATTGGACAAGAATAAGCCTAGGGATGACGAGAATGACCTAAATGTACATCCAATGACACAAACACACCTATTGTATGCACAAGATTACTTAAAAACCCTAATTGGACAACAATAAGCCTTGGGAGGACGAAAATGACCTAAATGTTCTTCCAATGACACAAACACACCTATTGGATGCACAAGATTACTTAAAAACCCTAATTGGACAAGAATAAGACTAAGGAGGACGAAAATGACCTAAATGTTCATCCAATGACACAAACACACCTATTGGATGCACAAGATTGCTTAAAAACCCTAATTAGACAAGAATAAGACTAGGGAGGAGGAAAATGACCTTAATGTTCATCTAATGACACAAACAAACTTATTAGATGCAGAAGATTGCTTAAAAACCCTAATTGGACAAGAATAAGCCTAGGGAGGACGAAAATGACCTAAATGTTCATCCAATGACACAGACACACCTATTGGATGCACAAGATTACTTAAAAACCCTAATTGGACAAGAATAAGCCTAGGGAAGACGAAAATGACCTAAATGTACATCCAATGACACAAATGAACTTATTGGATGCCCAAGATTGGTTAAAAACCCTAATTGGACAAGAATAAGCCTATGGAGGACGAAAATGACCTAAATGTTCATCCATTGACACAAACACACCTATTGGATGCGCAAGATTACTTAAAAACCCTAATTGGACAAGAATAAGCCTAGGGAGGACGAAAATGACCTAAATGTTCATCCAATGACACAAACACACCTATTGGATGCACAAGATTGCTTAAAAACCCTAATTGGAAAAGAATAAGACTAGGGAGGACGAAAATGACCTAAATGTTAATCCAATGACACAAACACACCTACTAGATGCGCAAGATTGGTTAAAAACCCTAATTGCACAAGAATAAACCTAGGGAGGACGAAAATGACCTAAATGTACATCCAATGACACAAATGAACTTATTGGATGCACAAGATTGGTTAAAAACCCTAATTGGACAAGAATAAGCCTAGCGAGGACGAAAATGACTTTAATGTTCATCCGATGACACAAACACACCTATTGGATGCACAAGATTGTTTAAAAACCCTAATTGGACAAGAATAAGCCTAGGGATGACAAGAATGACCTAAATGTTCATCCAATGACACAAACACACCTATTGGATGCACAAGATTGGTTAAAAACCCTAATTGGACAAGAATAAACCTAGTGAGGACGAAAATGACCTAAATGTTCATCCAATAATACAAACATACCTATTGGATGCACAAGATTGGTTAAAAACTCTAATTTGTAAAGAATAAGCCTAGGGAGGACGAAAATGACCTAAATGTTAATCGAATGACACAAACACACCTATTGGATGCACAAGACTGGTTAAAAACCCTAATTGGAAAAGAATAACACTAGGGAAGACGAAAATGACCTAAATGTTCATCCAAGGACACAAACACACTTATTGGATGCACAAGTTTGTTTAAAAACCCTAATTGGACAAGAATAAGCCTAGGGATGACAAGAATGACCTAAATGTTCATCTAATGACACAAACACACCTATTGGATGCACAAGATTGGTTAAAAACCCTAATTGGAAAAGAATAACACTAGGGAAGACGAAAATGACCTAAATGATCATCCAAGGACACAAACAGACTTATTGGATGCACATGATTGTTTAAAAACCCTAATTGGACAAGAATAAGCCTAGGGATGACAAGAATGACCTAAATGTACATCCAATGACACAAATGAACTTATTGGATGCACAAGATTGGTTAAAAACCCTAATTGGACAAGAATAAGCCTATGGAGGACGAAAATGACCTAAATGTTCATCCAATGACACAAACACACCTATTGGATGCACATGATTACTTAAAAACCCTAATTGGACAAGAATAAGCCTAGGGAGGACGAAAATGACCTAAATGTTCATCCAATGACACAAACACACCTATTGGATGCACAAGATTGCTTAAAAACCCTAATTAGACAAGAATAAGACTAAGGAGGACGAAAATGACCTAAATGTTCATCCAATGAAACAAACACACCTATTTGATTCACAAGATTGCTTAAAAACCCTAATTAGACAAGATTAAGACTAGGGAGGACAAAAATGACCTAAATGTTCATCCAATGACACAAACACATTTATTGGATGCACAAGATTACTTAAAAACCCTAATTGGACAAGAATAAGCCTAGGGAGGACGAAAATGACCTAAATGTTCATCCAATGACAAAAACACACCTATTGGATGCACAAGATTGCTTAAAAACCCTAATTAGACAGGAATAAGACTAGGGAGGACGAAAATGACCTAAATGTTCATCCAATGACACAAACACACCTATTGGATGCACAAGATTAATTAAAAACCCTAATTGGACAAGAATAAGCCTAGGGAAGACGAAAATGACCTAAATGTACATCCAATGACACAAACACACCTATTGGATGCACAAGATTGCTTAAAAACCCTAATTAGACAAGAATAAGACTAGGGAGGACGAAAATGACCTAAATGTTCATCCAATGACACAAACACACCTATTGGATGCACAAGATTACTTAAAAACCCTAATTGGACAAGAATAAGCCTAGGGAAGACGAAAATGACCTAAATGTTCATCCAATGACACAAACACACCTATTGGATGCACAAGATTGCTTAAAAACCCTAATTAGACAAGAATAAGACTAGGGAGGAGGAAAATGACCTAAATGTTCATCCAATGACACAAACACACTTATTAGATGCACAAGATTGCTTACAAACCCTAATTGGACAAGAATAAGCCTAGGGATGACGAGAATGACCTAAATGTACATCCAATGACACAAATGAACTTATTGGATGCACAAGATTGGTTAAAAACCCTAATTGGACAAGAATAAGCCTATGGAGGACGAAAATGACCTAAATGTTCATCCAATGACACAAACACACCTATTGGATGCACAAGATTGCTTAAAAACCCTAATTAGACAAGAATAAGATTAGGGAGGAGGAAAATGACCTAAATGTTCATCCAATGACACAAAGACACTTATTAGATAAACAAGATTGCTTAAAAACCCTAATTGGACAAGAATAAGCCTAGGGAGGACGAATATGACCTAAATGTACATCCAATGACACAAACACACCTATTGGATGCACAAGATTGTTTAAAAACCCTAATTGGACAAGAATAAGCCTAGGGATGACGAGAATGACCTAAATGTACATCCAATGACACAAATGAACTTATTGGATGCACAAGATTGGTTAAAAACCCTAATTGGACAAGAATAAGCCTATGGAGGACGAAAATGACCTAAATGTTCATCCAATGACACAATCACACCTATTGGATGCACAAGATTACTTAAAAACCCTAATTGGACAAGAATAAGCATAGGGAGGACGAAAATGACCTAAATGTTCATCCAATGAGACAAACACACCTATTGGATGCACAAGATTGCTTAAAAACCCTAATTAGACAAGAATAAGACTAGGGAGGAGGAAAATGACCTAAATGTTCATCCAATGACACAAACACACTTATTAGATGCACAAGATTGCTTAAAAACCCTAATTGGACAAGAATAAGCCTAGGGAGGACGAATATGACCTAAATGTACATCCAATGACACAAACACACCTATTGGATGCACAAGATTACTTAAAAACCCTAATTGGACAAGAATAAGCCTAGGGAGGACGAAAATGACCTAAATGTTCATGCAATGACAAAAACACACCTATTGGATGCACAAGATTACTTAAAAACCCTAATTGGACAAGAATAAGCATAGGGAGGACGAAAATGACCTAAATGTTCATCCAATGAGACAAACACACCTATTGGATGCACAAGATTGCTTAAAAACCCTAATTAGACAAGAATAAGACTAGGGAGGAGGAAAATGACCTAAATGTTCATCCAATGACACAAACACACTTATTAGATGCACAAGATTGCTTAAAAACCCTAATTGGACAAGAATAAGCGTAGGGAGGACGAATATGACCTAAATGTACATCCAATGACACAAACACACCTATTGGATGCACAAGATTACTTAAAGACCCAAATTGGACAAGAATAAGCCCAGGGAAGACGAAAATGACCTAAATGTTCATCCAATGACACAAACACACCTATTGGATGCACAAGATTGCTTAAAAACCCTAATTAGACAAGAATGAGACTAGGGAGGACAAAAATGACCTAAATGTTCATCCAATGACAGAAACACACCTATTGGATGCACAAGATTGCTTAAAAACCCTAATTGGAAAAGAATAAGACTAGGGAGGACGAAAATGTCCTAAATGTTCATCCAATGACACAAACACACTTATTGGATGCGCAAGATTGGTTAAAAACCTAATTGGACAAGAATAAACCTAGGGAGGACGAAAATGACCTAAATGTTCATCCAATGACACAAACATACCTATTGGACGCAAAAGATTGGTTAAAAACCCTAATTTGTAAAGAATAAGCCTAGGGAGGACGAAAATGACCTAAATGTTCATCTAATGACACAAACACACCTATTGGATGCACAAGATTGGTTAAAAACCCTAATTGGACAAGAATAAGCCTATGGAGGACGAAAATGACCTAAATGTTCATCGAATGACACAAACACACCTATTGGATGCACAAGATTGGTTAAAAACCCTAATTGAAAAAGAATAACACTAGGGAGGACGACAATGACCTAAATGTTTATCCAAGGACACAAACACACTTATTGGATGCACAAGATTGTTTTAAAACCCTAATTGGACAAGAATAAGCCTAGGGATGACGAGAATGACCTAAATGTACATCCAATGACACAAACACACCTATTGTATGCACATGATTACTTAAAAATCCTAATTGGACAAGAATAAGCCTTGGGAGGACGAAAATGACCTAAATGTTCATCCAATGACACAAACACACCTATTGGATGCACAAGATTACTTAAAAACCCTAATTGGACAAGAATAAGACTAAGGAGGACGAAAATGACCTAAATGTTCATCCAATGACACAAACACACCTATTGGATGCACAAGATTGCTTAAAAACCCTAATTAGACAAGAATAAGACTAGGGAGGAGGAAAATGACCTAAATGTTCATCTAATGACACAAACACACTTATTAGATGCAGAAGATTGCTTAAAAACCCTAATTGGACAAGAATAAGCCTAGGGAGGACGAAAATGACCTAAATGTTCATCCAATGACACAAACACACCTATTGGATGCACAAGATTACTTAAAAAGCCTAATTGGACAAGAATAAGCCTAGGGAAGACGAAAATGACCTAAATGTACATCCAATGACACAAATGAACTTATTGGATGCACAAGATTGGTTAAAAACCCTAATTGGACAAGAATAAGCCTATGGAGGACGAAAATGACCTAAATGTTCATCCATTGACACAAACACACCTATTGGATGCGCAAGATTACTTAAAAACCCTAATTGGACAAGAATAAGCCTAGGGAGGACGAAAATGACCTAAATGTTCATCCAATGACACAAACACACCTATTGGATGCACAAGATTACTTAAAAACCCTAATTGGACAAGAATAAGACTAAGGAGGACAAAAATGACCTAAATGTTCATCCAATGACAAAAACACACCTATTGGATGCACAAGATTGCTTAAAAACCCTAATTGGAAAAGAATAAGACTAGGGAGGACGAAAATGTCCTAAATGTTCATCCAATGACACAAACACACTTATTGGATGCGCAAGATTGGTCAAAAACCCTAATTGGACAAGAATAAACCTAGGGAGGACGAAAATGACCTAAATGTTCATCCAATGACACAAAAATACCTATTGTATGCACAAGAATGGTTAAAAACCCTAATTTGTAAAGAATAAGCCTAGGGAGGACGAAAATGACCTAAATGTTCATCTAATGACACAAACACACCTATTGGATGAACAAGATTGGTTAAATATCCTAATTGGAAAAGAATAACACTAGGGAGGACGAAAATGACCTAAATGTTCATCCAAGGACACAAACACACTTATTGGATGCACAAGATTGTTTAAAAACCCTAATTGGACAAGAATAAGCCTATGGATGACGAGAATGACCTAAATGTACACCCAACGACACAAATGAACTTATTGGATGCACAAGATTGGTTAAAAACCCTAATTGGACAAGAATAAGCCTGTGGAGGACGAAAACGACCTAAATGTTCATCCAATGACACAAACACACCTATTGGATGCACAAGATTACTTAAAAACCCTAATTGGACAAGAATAAGCATATGGAGGACGAAAATGACCTAAATGTTCATCCAATGACACAAACACACCTATTGGATGCACAAGATTGCTTAAAAACCCTAATTAGACAAGAATAAGAATAGGGAGGAGGAAAATGACCTAAATGTTCATCCAATGACACAAACACACTTATTAGATGCACAAGATTGCTTAAAAACCCTAATTGGACAAGAATAAGCGTAGGGAGGACAAATATGACCTAAATGTACATCCAATGACACAAAAACACCTATTGGATGCACAAGATTACTTAAAAACCCAAATTGGACAAGAATAAGCCTAAGGAAGACGAAAATGACCTAAATGTTCACCCAATGACACAAACACACCTATTGGAGGCACAAGATTGCTTAAAAACCCTAATTAGACAAGAATAAGACTAGGGAGGACAAAAATGACCTAAATGTTCATCCAATGACAGAAACACACCTATTGGATGCACAAGATTGCTTAAAAACCCTAATTGGAAAAGAATAAGACTAGGGAGGACGAAAATGTCCTAAATGTTCATCCAATGACACAAACACACTTATTAAATGCGCAAGATTGGTTAAAAACCTAATTGGACAAGAATAAACCTAGGGAGGACGAAAATGACCTAAATGTTCATCCAATGACACAAACATACCTATTGGATGCACAAGATTGGTTAAAAACCCTAATTTGTAAAGAATAAGCCTAGGGAGGACGAAAATGACCTAAATGTTCATCTAATGACACAAACACACCTATTGGATGCACAAGATTGGTTAAAAACCCTAATTGGACAAGAATAAGCCTATGGAGGACGAAAATGACCTAAATGTTCATCGAATGACACAAACACACCTATTGGATGCACAAGATTGGTTAAAAACCCTAATTGGAAAAGAATAAAACTAGGGAGGACGACAATGACCTAAATGTTTATCCAAGGACACAAACACACTTATTGGATGCACATGATTGTTTAAAAACCCTAATTGGACAAGAATAAGCCTAGGGATGACGAGAATGACCTAAATGTACATCCAATGACACAAACACACCTATTGTATGCACAAGATTACTTAAAAACCCTAATTGGACAACAATAAGCCTTGGGAGGACGAAAATGACCTAAATGTTCTTCCAATGACACAAACACACCTATTGGATGCACAAGATTACTTAAAAACCCTAATTGGACAAGAATAAGACTAAGGAGGACGAAAATGACCTAAATGTTCATCCAATGACACAAACACACCTATTGGATGCACAAGATTGCTTAAAAACCCTAATTAGACAAGAATAAGACTAGGGAGGAGGAAAATGACCTTAATGTTCATCTAATGACACAAACACACTTATTAGATGCAGAAGATTGCTTAAAAACCCTAATTGGACAAGAATAAGCCTAGGGAGGACGAAAATGACCTAAATGTTCATCCAATGACACAGACACACCTATTGGATGCACAAGATTACTTAAAAACCCTAATTGGAGAAGAATAAGCCTAGGGAAGACGAAAATGACCTAAATGTACATCCAATGACACAAATGAACTTATTGGATGCCCAAGATTGGTTAAAAACCCTAATTGGACAAGAATAAGCCTAGGGAGGACGAAAATGACCTAAATGTTCTTCCAATGACACAAACACACCTATTGGATGCACAAGATTACTTAAAAACCCTAATTGGACAAGAATAAGACTAAGGAGGACGAAAATGACCTAAATGTTCATCCAATGACACAAACACACCTATTGGATGCACAAGATTGCTTAAAAACCCTAATTAGACAAGAATAAGACTAGGGAGGAGGAAAATGACCTTAATGTTCATCTAATGACACAAACACACTTATTAGATGCAGAAGATTGCTTAAAAACCCTAATTGGACAAGAATAAGCCTAGGGAGGACGAAAATGACCTAAATGTTCATCCAATGACACAGACACACCTATTGGATGCACAAGATTACTTAAAAACCCTAATTGGAGAAGAATAAGCCTAGGGAAGACGAAAATGACCTAAATGTACATCCAATGACACAAATGAACTTATTGGATGCCCAAGATTGGTTAAAAACCCTAATTGGACAAGAATAAGCCTAGGGAGGACGAAAATGACCTAAATGTTCTTCCAATGACACAAACACACCTATTGGATGCACAAGATTACTTAAAAACCCTAATTGGACAAGAATAAGACTAAGGAGGACGAAAATGACCTAAATGTTC
>JBBPBR010000004.1:32378293-32395266 GCA_037974775.1 Cicer pinnatifidum | reverse complement strand
CAAACACACCTATTGGATGCACAAGATTGGTTAAAAATCCTAATTGGAAAAGAATAACACTAGGGAGGACGAAAATGACCTAAATGTTCATCCAAGGACACAAACACACTTATTGGATGCACAAGATTGTTTAAAAACCCTAATTGGACAAGAATAAGCCTATGGATGACGAGAATGACCTAAATGTACATCCAACGACACAAATGAACTTATTGGATGCACAAGATTGCTTAAAAACCTTAATTGGACAAGAATAAGCCTAGGGAGGACGGAAATGACCTAAATGTTCATCCAATGACAAAAACACACCTATTGGATGCACAAGATTACTTAAAAACCCTAATTGGACAAGAATAAGCCTAGGGAAGACGAAAATGACCTAAATGTTCATCCAATGACACAAACACACATATTGGATGCACAAGATTACTTAAACACCCTAATTGGACAAGAATAAGCATAGGGAAGACGAAAATGACCCAAATGTACATCCAATGACACAAACACACCTATTGGATGCACAAGAATACTTAAACACCCTAATTGGACAAGAATAAGCATAGGGAAGACGAAACTGACCTAAATGTACATTCAAGGACACAAATGAAGTTATTGGATGCACAAGATTGGTTAAAAACCCTAATTGGACAAGAATAAGCCTATGGAGGACGAAAATGACCTAAATGTTCATCCAATGACACAAACACACCTATTGGATGCGCAAGATTACTTAAAAACCCTAATTGGACAAGAATAAGCCTAGGGAGGACGAAAATGACCTAAATGATCATCCAATGACACAAACACACCTATTGGATGCACAACATTACTTAAAAACCCTAATTGGACAAGAATACGACTAGGGAGGACGAAAATGACCTAAATGTTCATCCAATGACAAAAACACACCTATTGGATGCACAAGATTGCTTAAAAACCCTAATTGGAAAAGAATAAGACTAGGGAGGACGAAAATGTCCTAAATGTTCATCCAATGACACAAACACACTTATTGGATGCGCAAGATTGGTCAAAAACCCTAATTGGACAAGAATAAACCTAGGGAGGACGAAAATGACCTAAATGTTCATCCAATGACACAAAAATACCTATTGTATGCACAAGATTGGTTAAAAACCCTAATTTGTAAAGAATAAGCCTAGGGAGGACGAAAATGACCTAAATGTTCATCTAATGACACAAACACACCTATTGGATGCACAAGATTGGTTAAAAACCCTAATTGGACAAGAATAAGTGTATGGAGGACAAAAATGACCTAAATGTTCATCCAATGACACAAACACACCTATTGGATGCACAAGATTGGTTAAAAATCCTAATTGGAAAAGAATAACACAAGGGAGGACGAAAAATGACCTAAATGTTCATCCAAGGACACAAACACACTTATTGGATGCACAAGATTGTTTAAAAACCCTAATTGGACTAGAATAAGCCTATGGATGACGAGAATGACCTAAATGTACATCCAACGACACAAATGAACTTATTGGATGCACAAGATTGGTTAAAAACCCTAATTGGACAAGAATAAGCCTGTGGAGGACGAAAATCACCTAAATGTTCATCCAATGACACAAACACACCTATTGGATGCACAAGATTACTTAAAAACCCTAATTGGACAAGAATAAGCATAGGGAGGACGAAAATGACCTAAATGTTCATCCAATGACACAAACACACCTATTGGATGCACAAGATTGCTTAAAAACCCTAATTAGACAAGAATAAGAATAGGGAGGAGGAAAATGACCTAAATGTTCATCCAATGACACAAACACACTTATTAGATGCACAAGATTGCTTAAAAACCCTAATTGGACAAGAATAAGTGTAGGGAGGACGAATATGACCTAAATGTACATCCAATGACACAAACACACCTATTGGATGCACAAGATTACTTAAAAACCCAAATTGTACAAGAATAAGCCTAGGGAAGACGAAAATGACCTAAATGTTCACCCAATGACACAAACACACCTATTGGATGCACAAGATTGCTTAAAAACCCTAATTAGACAAGAATAGGACTAGGGAGGACAAAAATGACCTAAATGTTCATCCAATGACAGAAACACACCTATTGGATGCACAAGATTGCTTAAAAACCCTAATTGGAAAAGAATAAGACTAGGGAGGACGAAAATGTCCTAAATGTTCATCCAATGACACAAACACACTTATTAAATGCGCAAGATTGGTTAAAAACCTAATTGGACAAGAATAAACCTAGGGAGGACGAAAATGACCTAAATGTTCATCCAATGACACAAACATACCTATTGGATGCACAAGATTGGTTAAAAACCCTAATTTGTAAAGAATAAGCCTAGGGAGGACGAAAATGACCTAAATGTTCATCTAATGACACAAACACACCTATTGGATGCACAAGATTGGTTAAAAACCCTAATTGGACAAGAATAAGCCTATGCAGGACGAAAATGACCTAAATGTTCATGCAATGACATAAACACACTTATTAGATGCAGAAGATTGCTTAAAAACCCTTATTGGACAAGAATAAGCCTAGGGAGGACGAAAATGACCTAAATGTTCATCCAATGACACAAACACACCTATTGGATGCGCAAGATTACTTAAAAACCCTAATTGGACAAGAATAAGCCTAGGGAGGACGAAAATGACCTAAATGATCATCCAATGACACAAACACACCTATTGGATGCACAAGATTACTTAAATACCCTATTTGGACAAGAATAAGACTAAGGAGGACGAAAATGACCTAAATGTTCATCCAATGACACAAACACACCTATTGGATGCACAAGATTGCTTAAAAACCCTAATTAGACAAGAATAAGACTAGGGAGGAGGAAAATGACCTAAATGTTCATCTAATGACACAAACACACTTATTAGATGCAGAAGATTGCTTAAAAACCCTAATTGGACAAGAATAAGCCTAGGGAGGACGAAAATGACCTAAATGTTCATCCAATGACACGAACACACCTATTGGATGCACAAGATTACTTAAAAACCCTAATTGGACAAGAATAAGCCTAGGGAAGACGAAAATGACCTAAATGTACATCCAATGACACAAATGAACTTATTGGATGCACAAGATTGGTTAAAAACCCTAATTGGACAAGAATAAGCCTATGGAGGACGAAAATGACCTAAATGTTCATCCATTGACACAAACACACCTATTGGATGCACAAGATTACTTAAAAACCCTAATTGGACAAGAATAAGCCTAGGGAAGACGAAAATGACCTAAATGTACATCCAATGACACAAATGAACTTATTGGATGCACAAGATTGGTTAAAAACCCTAATTGGACAAGAATAAGCCTAGGGAGGACGAAAATGACCTAAATGTGCATCCAATGACACAAAAACACTTATTGGATGCACAAGATTGCTTTAAAACCCTAATTGGACAAGAATAAGCCTAGGGAGGACGAAAATGACCTAAATGTACATCCAATGACACAAATGAACTTATTGGATACACAGGATTGGTTAAAAACCCTAATTGGACAAGAATAAGCCTATGGAGGACGAAAATGACCTAAATGTTCATCCAATGACACAAACACACCTATTGGATGCACAAAATTACTTAAAAACCCTAATTGGACAAGAATAAGCCTAGGGAAGACGAAAATGACCTAAATGTACATCCAATGACACAAATGAACTTATTGGATGCACAAGATTGGTTAAAAACCCTAATTGGACAAGAATAAGCCTATGGAGGACGAAAATGACCTAAATGTTCATCCAATGACACAAACACACCTATTGGATGCGCAAGATTACTTAAAAACCCTAATTGGACAAGAATAAGCCTAGGGAGGACGAAAATGACCTAAATGTTCATCCAATGACACAAACACACCTATTGGATGCACAAGATTACTTAAAAACCCTAATTGGACAAGAATAAACCTAGGGAGGACGAAAATGACCTAAATGTTCATCCAATGACACAAACATACCTATTGGATGCACAAGATTGGTTAAAAACCCTAATTTGTAAAGAATAAGCCTAGGGAGGACGAAAATGACCTAAATGTTCATCTAATGACACAAACACACGTATTGGATGCACAAGATTGGTTAAAAACCCTAATTGGACAAGAATAAGCCTATGGAAGCCGAAAATGACCTAAATGTTCATCCAATGACACAAATGAACTTATTGGATGCACAAGATTGGTTAAAAACCCTAATTGGACAAGAATAAGCCTATGGAGGACGAAAATGACCTAAATGTTCATCCAATGACACAAACACACCTATTGGATGCACAAGATTAGTTAGAAACCCTAATTGGACAAGAATAAGCCTAGGAAGGACGAAAATGACCTAAATGTTAATCCAATGACACAAATGAACTTATTGGATGCACAAGATTGGTTAAAAACCCTAATTGGACAAGAATAAGCCTAGGGAGGACGAAAATGACCTAAATGTTCATCCAATGACACAAACACACCTATTGGATGCACAAGATTGGTTAGAAACCCTAATTGGATAAGAATAAGCCTAGGAAGGACGAAAATGACCTAAATGTTCATCCAATGACACAAATTAACTTATTGGACGCACAAGATTGCTTAAAACCCTAATTGGACAAGAATAAGACTAGGGAGGACGAAAATGACCTAAATGTTCATCCAATGACACAAACACACCTATTGGATGCACAAGATTGGTTAGAAACCCTAATTGGACAAGAATAAGCCTAGGAAGGACGAAAATGACCTAAATGTTAATCCAATGACACAAATGAACTTATTGGATACACAAGATTGGTTAAAAACCCTAATTGGACAAGAATAAGCCTAGGGAGGACGAAAATGACCTAAATGTTCATCCAATGACACAAACACACCTATTGGATGCACAAGATTGCTTAAAAACCCTAATTGGAAAAGAATAAGACTAGGGAGGACGAAAATGTCCTAAATGTTCATCCAATGACACAAACACACTTATTGGATGCGCAAGATTGGTCAAAAACCCTAATTGGACAAGAATAAACCTAGGGAGGACGAAAATGACCTAAATGTTCATCCAATGACACAAACATACCTATTGGATGCACAAGATTGGTTAAAAACCCTAATTTGTAAAGAATAAGCCTAGGGAGGACGAAAATGACCTAAATGTTTATCTAATGACACAAACACACCTATTGGATGCACAAGATTGGTTAAAAACCCTAATTGAACAAGAATAAACCTATGGAGAACGAAAATGACCTAAATGTTCATCCAATGACACAAACACACCTATTGGATGCACAAGATTACTTAAAAACCCTAATTGGACAAGAATAAGCATAGGGAGGACGAAAATGACCTAAATGTTCATCCAATGACACAAACACACCTATTGGATGCACAAGATTGCTTAAAAACCCTAATTAGACAAGAATAAGACTAGGGAGGAGGAAAATGACCTAAATGTTCATCCAATGACACAAACACACTTATTAGATGCACAAGATTGCTTACAAACCCTAATTGGACAAGAATAAGCCTAGGGATGACGAGAATGACCTAAATGTACATCCAATGACACAAATGAACTTATTGGATGCACAAGATTGGTTAAAAACCCTAATTGGACAAGAATAAGCCTATGGAGGACGAAAATGACCTAAATGTTCATCCAATGACACAAACACGTGTATTGGATGCACCAGATTACTTAAAAACCCTAATTGGACAAGAATAAGCCTAGGGAGGACGAAAATGACCTAAATGTTCATCCAATGACACAAACACACCTATTGGATGCACAAGATTACTTAAAAACCCTAATTGGACAAGAATAAGCCTAGGAAAGACGAAAATGACCTAAATGTACATCCAATGACACAATCACACTTATTAGATGCACAAGATTGCTTAAAAACCCGAATTGGACAAGAATAAGCCTAGGGAGGAAGAAAATGACCTAAATGTACATCCAATGACACAAATGAACTTATTGGACGCACAAGATTGGTTAAAAACCCTAATTGGACAAGAATAAGCCTAGGGAGGACGAAAATGACCTAAATATACATCCAATGACACAAATGAACTTATTAGATGCACAAGATTGGTTAAAAACCCTAATTGGACAAGAATAAGCCTATGGAGGACGAAAATGACCTAAATGTTCCTCCAATGACACAAACACACCTATTGGATGCACCAGATTGGATAAAAACCCTAATTGGACAAGAATAAGCCTAGGGAGGACGAAAATGACCTAAATGTTCATCCAATGACACAAACACACCTATTGGATGCACAAGATTACTTAAAAACCCTAATTGGACAAGAATAAGCCTATGGAAGACGAAAATGACCTAAATGTACATCCAATGACACAAATGAACTTATTGGATGCACAAGATTGATTAAAAACCCTAATTGGACAAGAATAAGCCTATGGAGGACGAAAATGACCTAAATGTTCATCCAATGACACAAACACACCTATTGGATGCACAAGATTACTTAAAAACCCTAATTGGACAAGAATAAGCCTAGGGAGGACGAAAATGACCTAAATGATCATCCAATGACACAAACACACCTATTGCATGCACAAGATTGCTTAAAAACCCTAATTAGACAAGAATAAGACTAGGGAGGACGAAAATGACCTCAATGTACATCCAATGACACAAATGAACTTATTGGATGCACAAGATTGGTTAAAAACCCTAATTGGACAAGAATAAGCCTATGGAGGACGAAAATGACCTAAATGTTCATCCAATGACACAAACACACCTATTGGATGCACAAGATTACTTAAAAACCCAAATTGGACAAGAATAAACCTAGGGATGACGAAAATGACCTAAATGTACATCCAATGACACAAATGGACTTATTGGATGCACAGGATTGGTTAGAAACCCTAATTGGACAAGAATAAGCCTATGGAGGACAAAAATAACCTAAATGTTCATCCAATGACACAAATACACCTATTGGATTCACAAGATTACTTAAAAACCCTAATTGGACAAGAATAAGCCTAGGGAGGACGAAAATGACCTAAATGTTCATCCAATGACACAAACACACCTATTGGATGCACAAGATTACTTAAAAACCCTAATTGGACAAGAATAAGCCTAGGGAAGACGAAAATGACCTAAATGTACATCCAATGACACAAATGAACTTATTGGATGCACAAGATTGGTTAAAAACCCTAATTGGACAAGAATAAGCCTATGGAGGACGAAAATGACCTAAATGTTCATCCATTGACACAAACACACCTATTGGATGCGCAAGATTACTTAAAAACCCTAATTGGAGAAGAATAAGACTAGGGAGGACGAAAATGTCCTAAATGTTCGTCCAATGACACAAACACACTTATTGGATGCGCAAGATTGGTCAAAAACCCTAATTGGACAAGAATAAACCTAGGGAGGACGAAAATGACCTAAATGTTCATCCAATGACACAAACATACCTATTGGATGCACAAGATTGGTTAAAAACCCTAATTTGTAAAGAATAAGCCTAGGGAGGACGAAAATGACCTAAATGTTCATCTAATGACACAAACACACCTATTGGATGCACAAGATTGGTTAAAAACCCTAATTGGACAAGAACAAGCCTATGGAGGACGAAAATGACCTAAATGTTCATCCAATGACCCAAACACACCTATTGGATGCACAAGATTGGTTAAAAATCCTAATTGGAAAAGAATAACACTAGGGAGGACGAAAATGACCTAAATGTTCATCCAAGGACACAAACACACTTACTGGATGCACAAGATTGTTTAAAAACCCTAATTGGACAAGAATAAGCCTATGGATGACGAGAATGACCTAAATGTACATCCAACGACACAAATGAACTTATTGGATGCACAATATTGCTTAAAAACCTTAATTGGACAAGAATAAGCCTAGGGAGGACGAAAATGACCTAAATGTTCATCCAATGACACAAACACCGATATTGGATGCACAAGATTACTTAAACACCCTAATTGGACAAGAATAAGCATAGGGAAGACGAAAATGACCTAAATGTACATCCAATGACACAAACACACCTATTGGATGCACAAGAATACTTAAACACCCTAATTGGACAAGAATAAGCATAGGGAAGACGAAACTGACCTAAATGTACATTCAAGGACACAAATGAAGTTATTGGATGCACAAGATTGGTTAAAAACCCTAATTGGACAAGAATAAGCCTATGGAGGACGAAAATGACCTAAATGTTCATCCAATGACACAAACACACCTATTGGATGCGCAAGATTACTTAAAAACCCTAATTGGACAAGAATAAGCCTAGGGAGGACGAAAATGACCTAAATGATCATCCAATGACACAAACACACCTATTGGATGCACAAGATTACTTAAAAACCCTAATTGGACAAGAATACGACTAGGGAGGACGGAAATGACCTAAATGTTCATCCAATGACAAAAACACACCTATTGGATGCACAAGATTGCTTAAAAACCCTAATTGGAAAAGAATAAGACTAGGGAGGACGAAAATGTCCTAAATGTTCATCCAATGACACAAACACACTTATTGGATGCGCAAGATTGGTCAAAAACCCTAATGGGACAAGAATAAACCTAGGGAGGACGAAAATGACCTAAATGTTCATCCAATAACACAAAAATACCTATTGTATGCACAAGATTGGTTAAAAACCCTAATTTGTAAAATATAAGCCTAGGGAGGACGAAAATGACCTAAATGTTCATCTAATGACACAAACACACCTATTGGATGCACAAGATTGGTTAAAAACCCTAATTGGACAAGAATAAGCCTATGGAGGACGAAAATGACCTAAATGTTCATCCAATGACCCAAACACACCTATTGGATGCACAAGATTGGTTAGAAATCCTAATTGGAAAAGAATAACACTAGGGAGGACGAAAATGACCTAAATGTTCATCCAAGGACACAAACACACTTATTGGATGCACAAGATTGTTTAAAAACCCTAATTGGACAAGAATAAGCCTATGGATGACGAGAATGACCTAAATGTACATCCAACGACACAAATGAACTTATTGGATGCACAAGATTGCTTAAAAACCTTAATTGGACAAGAATAAGCCTAGGGAGGACGAAAATGACCTAAATGTTCATCCAATGACACAAACACACATATTGGATGCACAAGATTACTTAAACACCCTAATTGGACAAGAATAAGCATAGGGAAGACGAAAATGACCTAAATGTACATCCAATGACACAAACACACCTATTGGATGCACAAGAATACTTAAACACCCTAATTGGACAAGAATAAGCATAGGGAAGACGAAACTGACCTAAATGTACATTCAAGGACACAAATGAAGTTATTGGATGCACAAGATTGGTTAAAAACCCTAATTGGACAAGAATAAGCCTATGGAGGACGAAAATGACCTAAATGTTCATCCAATGACACAAACACACCTATTGGATGCGCAAGATTACTTAAAAACCCTAATTGGACAAGAATAAGCCTAGGGAGGACGAAAATGACCTAAATGATCATCCAATGACACAAACACACCTATTGGATGCACAAGATTACTTAAAAACCCTAATTGGACAAGAATACGACTAGGGAGGACGGAAATGACCTAAATGTTCATCCAATGACAAAAACACACCTATTGGATGCACAAGATTGCTTAAAAACCCTAATTGGAAAAGAATAAGACTAGGGAGGACGAAAATGTCCTAAATGTTCATCCAATGACACAAACACACTTATTGGATGCGCAAGATTGGTCAAAAACCCTAATGGGACAAGAATAAACCTAGGGAGGACGAAAATGACCTAAATGTTCATCCAATAACACAAAAATACCTATTGTATGCACAAGATTGGTTAAAAACCCTAATTTGTAAAATATAAGCCTAGGGAGGACGAAAATGACCTAAATGTTCATCTAATGACACAAACACACCTATTGGATGCACAAGATTGGTTAAAAACCCTAATTGGACAAGAATAAGCCTATGGAGGACGAAAATGACCTAAATGTTCATCCAATGACCCAAACACACCTATTGGATGCACAAGATTGGTTAGAAATCCTAATTGGAAAAGAATAACACTAGGGAGGACGAAAATGACCTAAATGTTCATCCAAGGACACAAACACACTTATTGGATGCACAAGATTGTTTAAAAACCCTAATTGGACAAGAATAAGCCTATGGATGACGAGAATGACCTAAATGTACATCCAACGACACAAATGAACTTATTGGATGCACAAGATTGCTTAAAAACCTTAATTGGACAAGAATAAGCCTAGGGAGGACGAAAATGACCTAAATGTTCATCCAATGACACAAACACACATATTGGATGCACAAGATTACTTAAACACCCTAATTGGACAAGAATAAGCATAGGGAAGACGAAAATGACCTAAATGTACATCCAATGACACAAACACACCTATTGGATGCACAAGAATACTTAAACACCCTAATTGGACAAGAATAAGCATAGGGAAGACGAAACTGACCTAAATGTACATTCAAGGACACAAATGAAGTTATTGGATGCACAAGATTGGTTTAAAACCCTAATTGGACAAGAATAAGCCTATGGAGGACGAAAATGACCTAAATGTTCATCCAATGACACAAACACACCTATTGGATGCGCAAGATTACTTAAAAACCCTAATTGGACAAGAATAAGCCTAGGGAGGACGAAAATGACCTAAATGATCATCCAATGACACAAACACACCTATTGGATGCACAAGATTACTTAAAAACCCTAATTGGACAAGAATACGACTAGGGAGGAGGAAAATGACCTAAATGTTCATCCAATGACACAAACACACTTATTAGATGCACAAGATTGCTTAAAAACACTAATTGGACAAGAATAAGCCTAGGGAGGATGAATATGACCTAAATGTACTTCCAATGACACAAACACACCTATTGGATGCACAAGATTACTTAAAAACCCTAATTGGACAAGAATAAGCCTCGGGAGGACGAAAATGACCTAAATGTTCATGCAATGACAAAAACACACCTATTGGATGCACAAGATTACTTAAAAACCCTAATTGGACAAGAATAAGCCTAGGGAAGACGAAAATGACCTAAATGTTCATCCAATGACAGAAACACACCTATTGGATGCACAAGTTTGCTTAAAAACCCTAATTGGAAAAGAATAAGACTAGGGAGGACGAAAATGACCTAAATGTTCATCCAATGACACAAACACACTTATTGGATGCACAAGATTGCTTAAAAACCCTAATTGGACAAGAATAAGCGTCGGGAGGACGAATATGACCTAAATGTACATCAAATGACAAAAACACACCTATTGGATGCACAAGATTACTTAAAAACCCAAATTGGACAAGAATAAGCCTAGGGAAGACGAAAATGACCTAAATGTTCATCCAATGACACAAACACACCTATTGGATGCACAAGATTGCTTAAAAACCCTAATTAGACAAGAATAAGACTAGGGAGGACGAAAATGACCTAAATGTTCATCCAATGACAGAAACACACCTATTGGATGCACAAGATTGCTTAAAAACCCTAATTGGAAAAGAATAAGACTAGGGAGGACGAAAATGTCCTAAATGTTCATCCAATGACACAAACACACCTATTGGATGCGCAAGATTGGTTAAAAACCCTAATTGGACAAGAATAAACCTAGGGAGGACGAGAATGACCTAAATGTTCATCCAATGACACAAACATACCTATTGGATGCACAAGATTGGTTAAAAACCCTAATTTGTAAAGAATAAGCCTAGGGAGGACGAAAATGACCTAAATGTTCATCTAATGACACAAACACACCTATTTGATGCACAAGATTGGTTAAAAACACTAATTGGACAAGAATAAGCTTATGGAGGACGAAAATGACCTAAATGTTCATCCAATGACACAAACACACCTATTGGATGCACAAGATTGGTTAAAAACCCTAATTGGAAAATAATAACACTAGGGAGGACGAAAATGACCTAAATGTTCATCCAAGGACACAAACACACTTATTGGATGCACAAGATTGTTTAAAAACCCTAATTGGACAAGAATAAGCCTAGGGATGACGAGAATGACCTAAATGTACATCCAATGACACAAATGAACTTATTGGATGCACAAGATTGGTTAAAAACCCTAATTGGACAAGAATAAGTCTATGGAGGATGAAAATGACCTAAATGTTCATCCAATGACACAAACACACCTATTGGATGCACAAGATTACTTAAAAACCCTAATTGGACAAGAATAAGCATAGGGAGGACGAAAATGACCTAAATGTTCATCCAATGACACAAACACACCTATTGGATGCACAAGATTGCTTAAAAACCCTAATTAGACAAGAATAAGACTAGGGAGGATGAAAATGACCTAATGTTCATCCAATGACACAAAAACACTTATTAGATGCACAAGATTGCTTAAAAACCCTAATTGGACAAGAATAAGCCTAGGGAGGACGATTATGACCTAAATGTACATCCAATGACACAAACACACCTATTGGATGCACAAGATTACTTAAAAACCCTAATTGGACAAGAATAAGCCAAGGGAGGACGAAAATGACCTAAATGTTCATCCAATGACACAAACATACCTATTGGATGCACAAGATTGGTTAAAAACCCTAATTTGTAAAGAATAAGCCTAGGGAGGACGAAAATGACCTAAATGTTCATCTAATGACACAAACACACCTATTGGATGCACAAGATTGGTTAAAAACCCTAATTGGACAAGAATAAGCCTATGGAGGACAAAAATGACCTAAATGTTCATCCAATGACACAAACACACCTATTGGATGCACAAGATTGGTTAAAAACCCTAATTGGACAAGAATAAGCCTAGGGAGGACGAAAATGACCTAAATGTTAATCCAATGACACAAACACACCTATTGGATGCACAAGATTTGTTAAAAACCCTAATTGGACAAGAATAAGCCTAGGGAGGACGAAAATGACCTATATGTTCGTCCAATGACACAAATGAACTTATTGGATGCACAAGATTGGTTAAAAACCCTAATTGGACAAGAATAAGCCTAGGGAGGACGAAAATGACCTAAATGTTCGTCCAATGACACAAACACACCTATTGGATGCACAAGATTGCATAAAAACCCTAATTGGACAAGAATAAGCCTAGGGAGGACGAAAATGACCTAATTGTTCATCCAATGACACAAATGAATTTATTGGAAGCACAAGATTGGATAAAAACCCTAATTGGACAAAAATATGCCTAGGGAGGACGAAAATGACCTAAATAATCATCCAATGACACAAATGAACTTATTGGATGCACAAGATTGGTTAAAAACCCTAATTGGACAAGAATAAGCCTAGGGAGGACGAAAATGACCTAAATGTTCGTCCAATGACACAAACACACCTATTGGATGCACAAGATTGCATAAAAACCCTAATTGGACAAGAATAAGACTAGGGATGACGAAAATGACCTAAATGTCCATCCAATGACACAAATGAACTTATTGGATGCACAAGATTGGTTAAAAACCCTAATTGGACAAGAATAAGCCTAGGGAGGACGAAAATGACCTAAATGTTCGTCCAATGACACAAACACACCTATTGGATGCACAAGATTGCATAAAAACCCTAATTGGACAAGAATAAGCACAAGGAGGACAAAAATGACCTAAATGTTCATCCAATGACACAAATGAACTTATTGGATGCACAAGATTGGTTAAAAACCCTAATTGGACAAGAATAAGCATAGGGAGGACGAAAATGACCTAAATGTTCATCCAATGACACAAACACACATATTGGATGCACAAGATTGCTTAAAACCCTAATTGGACAAGAATAAGACTAGGGATGACGAAAATGACCTAAATGTTCATCCAATGACACAAATGAACTTATTGGATGCACAAGATTGGTTAAAAACCCTAATTGGACAAGAATAAGCCTAGGGAGGACGAAAATGAGCTAAATGTTCATCAAATGACACAAACACACCTATTGGATGCACAAGATTGCATAAAAACCCTAATTGGACAAGAATAAGCCTAGGGAGGACGAAAATGACCTAAATGTTCATCCAATGACACAAATGAACTTATTGGATGCACAAGATTGGTTAAAAACCCTAATTGGACAAGAATAAGCCTAGGGAGGACGAAAATGACCTAAATGTTCGTCCAATGACACAAACACACCTATTGGATGCACAAGATTGCATAAAAACCCTAATTGGATAAGAATAAAACTAGAGAGGACGAAAATGACCTAAATGTTCCTCCAATGACACAAACACACCTATTGGATGCACAAGATTGCATAAAAACCCTAATTCGACAAGAATAAGACTAGGGAGGACGAAAATGACCTAAATGTTCATCCAATGACACAAATGAACTTATTGGATGCACAAGATTGGTTAAAAACCCTAATTGGACAAGAATAAGCCTAGGGAGGACGAAAATGACCTAAATGTTCATCCAATGACACAAATGAACTTATTGGATGCACAAGATTGGTTAAAAACCCTAATTGGACAAGAATAAGCCTAGGGAGGACAAAAATAACCTAAATGTTCATCCAATGACACAAACACACCTAGTCTTATTGGATGCACAAGATTGGTTGAAAACCCTAATTGGACAAGAATAAGCCTTGGGAGGACGAAAATGACCTAAATGTTCATCCAATGACACAAATGAACTTATTGGATGCACAAGATTGCTTAAAAACCTTAATAGGACAAGAATAAGCCTAGGGCGGACGAAAATGACCTAAATGTTCATCGAATGACACAAATGAACTTATTGGATGCACAAGATTGGTTAAAAACCCTAATTGGACAAGAATAAGCCTAGGGTGGACGAAAATGACCTAAATGTTCATCCAATGACTCAAATGAACTTGTTGGATGCACAAGATTGGTTAAAAACCCTAATTGGACAACAATAAGACTACGGAGGACGAAAATGACCTAAATGTTCATCCAATGACACAAACACACCTATTGAATGCACAAGATTGGTTAAAAATCCTAATTGGACAAGAATAAGCCTAGGGAGTACGAAAATGACCTAACGGTTCATCCAATGACACAAACAGACCTATTGGATGCACAAGATTCGTTAGAAACCCTAATTGGACAAGAATAAGACTAGGGAGGACGAATATGACCTAAATGTGCATGTAATGACACAAATGAACTTATTGGATGCACAAGATTGCTTAAAAACCTTAATTGGACAAGAATAAGCCTAGGGAGGACGAAAATGACCTAAATGTTCATCCAATGACACAAACACACATATTGGATGCACAAGATTACTTAAACACCCTAATTGGACAAGAATAAGCATAGGGAAGACGAAAATGACCTAAATGTACATCCAATGACACAAACACACCTATTGGATGCACAAGAATACTTAAACACCCTAATTGGACAAGAATAAGCATAGGGAAGACGAAACTGACCTAAATGTACATTCAAGGACACAAATGAAGTTATTGGATGCACAAGATTGGTTAAAAACCCTAATTGGACAAGAATAAGCCTATGGAGGACGAAAATGACCTAAATGTTCATCCAATGACACAAACACACCTATTGGATGCACAAGATTACTTAAAAACCCTAATTGGACAAGAATAAGCATAGGGAGGACGAAAATGACCTAAATGTTCATCCAATGACACAAACACACCTATTGGATGCACAAGATTGCTTAAAAACCCTAATTAGACAAGAATAAGACTAGGGAGGAGGAAAATGACCTAAATGTTCATTTAATGACACAAACACACTTATTAGATGCACAAGATTGCTTAAAAAACCTAATTGGACAAGAATAAACCTAGGGAGGACGAAAATGACCTAAATGTTCATCCAATGACACAAACATACCTATTGGATGCACAAGATTGGTTAAAAACCCTAATTTGTAAAGAATAAGCCTAGGGAGGACGAAAATGACCTAAATGTTCATCCAATGACACAAACACACCTATTGGATGCACAAGATTACTTAAAAACCCTAATTGGACAAGAATAAGCATAGGGAGGACGAAAATGACCTAAATGTTCATCCAATGACACAAACACACCTATTGGATGCACAAGATTGCTTAAAAACCCTAATTAGACAAGAATAAGACTAGGGAGGATGAAAATGACCTAATGTTCATCCAATGACACAAAAACACTTATTAGATGCACAAGATTGCTTAAAAACCCTAATTGGACAAGAATAAGCCTAGGGAGGACGATTATGACCTAAATGTACATCCAATGACACAAACACACCTATTGGATGCACAAGATTACTTAAAAACCCTAATTGGACAAGAATAAGCCAAGGGAGGACGAAAATGACCTAAATGTTCATCCAATGACACAAACATACCTATTGGATGCACAAGATTGGTTAAAAACCCTAATTTGTAAAGAATAAGCCTAGGGAGGACGAAAATGACCTAAATGTTCATCTAATGACACAAACACACCTATTGGATGCACAAGATTGGTTAAAAACCCTAATTGGACAAGAATAAGCCTATGGAGGACGAAAATGACCTAAATGTTCATCCAATGACCCAAACACACCTATTGGATGCACAAGATTGGTTAAAAATCCTAATTGGAAAAGAATAACACTAGGGAGGACGAAAATGACCTAAATGTTCATCCAAGGACACAAACACACTTATTGGATGCACAAGATTGTTTAAAAACCCTAATTGGACAAGAATAAGCCTATGGATGACGAGAATGACCTAAATGTACATCCAACGACACAAATGAACTTATTGGATGCACAAGATTGCTTAAAAACCTTAATTGGACAAGAATAAGCCTAGGGAGGACG
>JBBPBR010000004.1:32358580-32378139 GCA_037974775.1 Cicer pinnatifidum | reverse complement strand
CAAACACACCTATTGGATGCACAAGATTGGTTAAAAATCCTAATTGGAAAAGAATAACACTAGGGAGGACGAAAATGACCTAAATGTTCATCCAAGGACACAAACACACTTATTGGATGCACAAGATTGTTTAAAAACCCTAATTGGACAAGAATAAGCCTATGGATGACGAGAATGACCTAAATGTACATCCAACGACACAAATGAACTTATTGGATGCACAAGATTGCTTAAAAACCTTAATTGGACAAGAATAAGCCTAGGGAGGACGGAAATGACCTAAATGTTCATCCAATGACAAAAACACACCTATTGGATGCACAAGATTACTTAAAAACCCTAATTGGACAAGAATAAGCCTAGGGAAGACGAAAATGACCTAAATGTTCATCCAATGACACAAACACACATATTGGATGCACAAGATTACTTAAACACCCTAATTGGACAAGAATAAGCATAGGGAAGACGAAAATGACCCAAATGTACATCCAATGACACAAACACACCTATTGGATGCACAAGAATACTTAAACACCCTAATTGGACAAGAATAAGCATAGGGAAGACGAAACTGACCTAAATGTACATTCAAGGACACAAATGAAGTTATTGGATGCACAAGATTGGTTAAAAACCCTAATTGGACAAGAATAAGCCTATGGAGGACGAAAATGACCTAAATGTTCATCCAATGACACAAACACACCTATTGGATGCGCAAGATTACTTAAAAACCCTAATTGGACAAGAATAAGCCTAGGGAGGACGAAAATGACCTAAATGTTCATCCAATGACACAAACACACCTATTGGATGCACAAGATTACTTAAAAACCCTAATTGGACAAGAATAAGCCTAGGGAGGACGAAAATGACCTAAATGTTCATCCAATGACACAAACACACCTATTGGATGCACAAGATTGCTTAAAAACCCTAATTAGACAAGAATAAGACTAGCGAGGACGAAAATGACCTAAATGTTCATCCAATGACACAAACACACCTATTGGATGCACAAGATTGGTTAAAAACCCTAATTTGTAAAGAATAAGCCTAGGGAGGACGAAAATGACCTAAATGTTCATCTAATGACACAAACACACCTATTGGATGCACAAGATTGGTTAAAAACCCTAATTGGACAAGAATAAGCCTATGGAGGACGAAAATGACCTAAATGTTCATCCAATGACACAAACACACCTATTGGATGCACAAGATTGCTTAAAAACCCTAATTGGAAAAGAATAAGACTAGGGAGGACGAAAATGTCCTAAATGTTCATCCAATGACACAAACACACTTATTGGATGCGCAAGATTGGTTAAAAACCTAATTGGACAAGAATAAACCTAGGGAGGACGAAAATGACCTAAATGTTCATCCAATGACACAAACATACCTATTGGATGCAAAAGATTGGTTAAAAACCCTAATTTGTAAAGAATAAGCCTAGGGAGGACGAAAATGACCTAAATGTTCATCTAATGACACAAACACACCTATTGGATGCACAAGATTGGTTAAAAACCCTAATTGGACAAGAATAAGCCTATGGAGGACGAAAATGACCTAAATGTTCATCGAATGACACAAACACACCTATTGGATGCACAAGATTGGTTAAAAACCCTAATTGAAAAAGAATAACACTAGGGAGGACGACAATGACCTAAATGTGTATCCAAGGACACAAACACACTTATTGGATGCACAAGATTGTTTTAAAACCCTAATTGGACAAGAATAAGCCTAGGGATGACGAGAATGACCTAAATGTACATCCAATGACACAAACACACCTATTGTATGCACAAGATTACTTAAAAACCCTAATTGGACAAGAATAAGCCTAGGGAGGACGAATATGACCTAAATGTACATCCAATTACACAAACACACCTATTGGATGCACAAGATTACTTTAAAACCCTAATTGGACAAGAATAAGCCTAGGGAAGACGAAAACGACCTAAATGTTCATCCAATGACAAAAACACACCTATTGAATGCACAAGATTACTTAAAAACCCTAATTGGACAAGAATAAGCCTAGGGAAGACGAAAACGACCTAAATGTTCATCCAATGACACAAACACACCTATTGGATGCACAAGATTGCTTAAAAACCCTAATTAGACAAGAGAAAGACTAGGGAGGACGAAAATGACCTCAATGTTCATCCAATGACAGAAGCACACCTATTGGATGCACAAGATTGCTTAAAAACCCTAATTGGAAAAGAATAAGACTAGGGAGGACGAAAATGTCCTAAATGTTCATCCAATGCCACAAACACACCTATAGGATGCACAAGATTGGTTAAAAACCGTAATTGGACAAGAATAAACCTAGGGAGGACGAAAATGACCTAAATGTTCATCCAATGACACAAACATACCTATTGGATGCACAAGATTGGTTAAAAACCCTAATTTGTAAAAAATAAGCCTAGGGAGGACAAAAATGACCTAAATGTTCATCTAATGATACAAACACACCTATTGGATGCACAAGATTGGTTAAAAACCCTAATTGGACAAGAATAAGCCTATGGAGGACGAAAATGACCTAAATATTCATCGAAAGACACAAACACACCTATTGTATGCACAAGATTACTTAAAAACCCTAATTGGACAAGAATAAGCCCAGGGAGAACGAAAATGACCTAAATGTTCATCCAATGACACAAACACACCTATTGGATGCACAAGATTGCTTAAAAACACTAATTAGACAAGAATAAGACTAGGGAGGAGGAAAATGACCTAAATGTTCATCTAATGACACAAACACACTTATTAGATGCACAAGATTGGTTAAAAACCTTAATTGGACAAGAATAAGCCTAGGGAGGACGAAAATGACCTAAATGTTCATCCAATGACACAAACACACCTATTGGATGCACAAGATTACTTAAACACCCTAATTGGACAAGAATAAGCATAGGGAAGACGAAAATGACCTAAATGTACATCCAATGACACAAACACACCTATTGGATGCACAAGAATACTTAAACACCCTAATTGGACAAGAATAAGCATAGGGAAGACGAAACTGACTTAATGTACATTCAAGGACACAAATGAAGTTATTGGATGCACAAGATTGGTTAAAAACCCTAATTGGACAAGAATAAGCCTATGGAGGACGAAAATGACCTAAATGTTCATCCAATGACACAAACACACCTATTGGATGCGCAAGATTACTTAAAAACCCTAATTGGACAAGAATAAGCCTAGGGAGGACGAAAATGACCTAAATGATCATCCAATGACACAAACACACCTATTGGATGCACAAGATTACTTAAAAACCTAATTGGACAAGAATACGACTAGGGAGGACGAAAATGACCTAAATGTTCATCCAATGACAAAAACACACCTATTGGATGCACAACATTGCTTAAAAACCCTAATTGGAAAAGAATAAGACTAGGGAGGACGAAAATGTCCTAAATGTTCATCCAATGACACAAACACACTTATTGGATGCGCAAGATTGGTCAAAAACCCTAATTGGACAAGAATAAACTTAGGGAGGACGAAAATGACCTAAATGTTCATCCAATGACACAAAAATACCTATTGTATGCACAAGATTGGTTAAAAACCCTAATTTGTAAAATATAAGCCTAGGGAGGACGAAAATGACCTAAATGTTCATCTAATGACACAAACACACCTATTGGATGCACAAGATTGGTTAAAAACCCTAATTGGACAAGAATAAGCCTATGGAGGACAAAAATGACCTAAATGTTCATCCAATGACACAAACACACCTATTGGATGCACAAGATTGGTTAAAAATCCTAATTGGAAAAGAATAACACTAGGGAGGACGAAAATGACCTAAATGTTCATCCAAGGACACAAACACACTTATTGGATGCACAAGATTGTTTAAAAACCCTAATTGGACAAGAATAAGCCTATGGATGACGAGAATGACCTAAATGTACTTCCAACGACACAAATGAACTTATTGGATGCACAAGATTGGTTAAAAACCCTAATTGGACAAGAATAAGCCTGTGGAGGACGAAAATGACCTAAATGTTCATCCAATGACACAAACACACCTATTGGATGCACAAGATTACTTAAAAACCCTAATTGGACAAGAATAAGCATAGGGAGGACGAAAATGACCTAAATGTTCATCCAATGACACAAACACACCTATTGGATGCACAAGATTGCTTAAAAACCCTAATTAGACAAGAATAAGACTAGGGAGGAGGAAAATGACCTAAATGTTCATCCAATGACACAAACACACTTATTAGATGCACAAGATTGCTTAAAAAACCTAATTGGACAAGAATAAACCTAGGGAGGACGAAAATGACCTAAATGTTCATCCAATGACACAAACATACCTATTGGATGCACAAGATTGGTTAAAAACCCTAATTTGTAAAGAATAAGCCTAGGGAGGACGAAAATGACCTAAATGTTCATCTAATGACACAAACACACCTATTGGATGCACAAGATTGGTTAAAAACCCTAATTGGACAAGAATAAGCCTATGGAGGACGAAAATGACCTAAATGTTCATCCATTGACACAAACACACCTATTGGATGCGCAAGATTACTTAAAAACCCTAATTGGAAAAGAATAAGTCTAGGGAGGACGAAAATGTCCTAAATGTTCATCCAATGACACAAACACACTTATTGGATGCGCAAGATTGGTCAAAAACCCTAATTGGACAAGAATAAACCTAGGGAGGACGAAAATGACCTAAATGTTCATCCAATGACACAAACATACCTATTGGATGCACAAGATTGGTTAAAAACCCTAATTTGTAAAGAATAAGCCTAGGGAGGACGAAAATGACCTAAATGTTCATCTAATGACACAAACACACCTATTGAATGCACAAGATTGGTTAAAAACCCTAATTGGACAAGAATAAGCCTATGGAGGACGAAAATGACCTAAATGTTCATCCAATGACACAAACACACCTATTGGATGCACAAGATTACTTAAAAACCCTAATTGGACAAGAATAATCATATGGAGGACGAAAATGACCTAAATGTTCATCCCATGACACAATCACACCTATTGAATGCACAAGATTTCATAAAAACCCTAATTGGAAAAGAATAAGCCTTTAGAGGACGAAAATGACCTAAATGTTCATCCAAAGACACAAACACACCTATTGGATGCACAAGATTGGTTAAAAACCCTAATTGGACAAGAATAAGCCTTTGGAGGACGAAAATGACCTAAATGTTCATCCAATGACACAAACACACCTATTGGATGCACAAGATTGGTTAAAAACCCTAATTGGACAAGAATAAGCCTAGGGGGGACGAAAATGACCTAAATGTTAATCCAATGACACAAACACACCTATTGGATGCACAAGATTGCTTAAAAACCCTAATTAGAGAAGAATAACCCTAGGGTGGTCGAAAATGACCGAAATGTTCATCCAATGACACAAACACACTTATAGGATGCACAAGATTGCTTAAAAACCCTAATTGGAAAAGAATAACCCTAGGGAAGACGAAAATGACCTAAATGTACATCCAATGACACAAATGAACTTATTGGATGCACAAGATTGGTTAAAAATCCTAATTGGACAAGAATAAGCCTATGGAGGACGAAAATGACCTAAATGTTCATCCAATGACACAAACACACCTATTGGATGCACAAGATTACTTAAAAACCCTAATTGGACAAGAATAAGCCTAGGGAGGACGAAAATGACCTAAATGTTCATCCAATGACACAAACACACCTATTGGATGCACAAGATTGGTTAAAAACCCAAATTGGACAAGAATAAGCCTTGGGAGGACGAAAATGACCTAAATGTTCATCCAATGACACAAATGAACCTATTGGATGCACAAGAATGGTTAAAAACCCTAATTGGACAAGAATAAGCCTAGGGGGGACGAAAATGACCTAAATGTTTATCCAATGACACAAATGAACTTATTGGATGCACAAGATTGGTTAAAAACCCTAATTGGACAAGAATAAGCCTAGGGAGGACGAAAATGACCTAAATGTTCATCCAATGACACAAACACACCTATTGGATGCACAAGATTGGTTAAAAACCCTAATTGAAAAAGAATAAGCCTAGGGAGGACGAAAATGACCTAAATGTTCATCCAATGACACAAATGAACATATTGGATGCACAAGATTGGTTAAAAACCCTAATTGGACAAGAATAAGACTAGGGAGGACGAAAATGACCTAAATGTTCATCCAATGACACAAATGAACATATTGGATGCACAAGATTGGTTAAAAACCCTAATTGGACAAGAATAAGCCTAGTGAGGACGAAAATGACCTAAATGTTCATCCAATGACACAAATGAACTTATTGGATGCACAAGATTGGTTAAAAACCCTAATTGGACAAGAATAAGCCTAGGGAGGACGAAAATGACCTAAATGTTCATCCAATGACCCAAATGAACTTATTGGATGCACAAGATTGGTTAAAAACCCTAATTGGACAAGAATAAGCCTAGGGAGGACGAAAATGACCTAAATGTTCATCCAATGACACAAATGAACTTATTGGATGCAAAAGATTGCTTAAAACCCTAATTGGACAAGAATAAGACTAGGGATGACGAAAATGACCTAAATGTTCATCCAATGACACAAACACACCTATTGGATGCACAAGATTGGTTAGAAACCCTAATTGGACAAGAATAAGCCTAGGGAGGACGAAAATGACCTAAATGTTCATCCAATGACACAAATGAACTTATTGGATGCACAAGATTGCTTAAATACCCTAATTGGACAAGAATAAGCCTAGGGAGGACGAAAATGACCTAAATGTTCATCCAATGACACAAACACACCTATTGGATGCACAAGATAGGTTAGAAACCCTAATTGAACAAGAATAAGCCTAGGGATGACGAAAATGACCTAAATGTTCATCAAATGACACAAATGAACTTATTGGATGCACAAGATTGCTTAAAAACCCTAACTGGAAATGAATAAGCCTAGGGAGGACGAAAATGACCTAAATGTTCATCCAATGACACAAATGAACTTATTGGATGCACAAGATTGCTTAAAAACCCTAATTGGACAAGAATAAGCCTAGGGAGGACGAAAATGACCTAAATGTTCATCCAATTACACAAATGAACTTATAGGATGCACAAGATTGCTTAAAAACCCGAATTGGACAAGAATAAGCCTAGGGAGGACGAAAATGACCTAAATGTTCATCCAATGACACAAATACACCTATTGGATGCACAAGATTCGTTAGAAACCCTAATTGGACAAGAATAAGCCTAGGGAGGACGAAATTGACCTAAATGTTCATCCAATGACACAAACACACCTATTGGATGCACAAGATTGGTTAAAAACCCTAATTGGACAAGAATAAGCCTAGGGGGGACGAAAATGACCTAAATGTTAATCCAATGACACAAACACACCTGTTGGATGCACAAGATTGGTCAAAAACCCTAATTGGACAAGAATAACCCTAGGGTGGTCGAAAATGACCGAAATGTTCATCCAATGACACAAACACACTTATAGGATGCACAAGATTGCTTAAAAACCCTAATTGGAAAAGAATAACCCTAGGGAAGACGAAAATGACCTAAATGTACATCCAATGACACAAATGAACTTATTGGATGCACAAGATTGGTTAAAAATCCTAATTGGACAAGAATAAGCCTATGGAGGACGAAAATGACCTAAATGTTCATCCAATGACCCAAACACACCTATTGGATGCACAAGATTGCTTAAAAACCCTAATTAGAGAAGAATAAGCCTAGTGGGGACGAAAATGACCTAAATGTTCATCCAATGACACAAACACACTTATAGGATGCACAAGATTGCTTAAAACCCCTAATTGGACAAGAATAAGCCTAGGGAAGACGAAAATGACCTAAACGTACATCCAATGACACAAACACACCTATTGGATGCACAAGATTGCTTAAAAACCCTAATTAGACAAGAATAAGACTAGCTAGGACGAAAATGACCTAAATGTCCATCCAATGACACAAACACACTTATTGGATGCACAAGATTACTTAAAAACCCTAATTGGACAAGAATAAGCCTAGGGAGGACGAAAATGACCTAAATGTTCATCCAATGACACAAACACACCTATTGGATGCAGAGGATTACTTAAAAACCCTAATTGGACAAGAATAAGCCTAGGGAAGACGAAAATGACCTAAATGTACATCCAATGACACAAATGAACTTATTGGATGCACAAGATTGGTTAAAAACCCTAATTGGACAAGAATAAGCCTATGGAGGACGAAAATGACCTAAATGTTCATCCATTGACACAAACACACCTATTGGATGCGCAAGATTACTTAAAAACCCTAATTGGACAAGAATAAGCCTAGGGAGGACGAAAATGACCTAAATGTTCATCCAATGACACAAACACACCTATTGGATGCACAAGATTACTTAAAAACCCTAATTGGACAAGAATAAGACTAAGGAGGACGAAAATGACCTAAATGTTCATCCAATGACACAAACACACCTATTGGATGCACAAGATTGCTTAAAAACCCTAATTAGACAAGAATAAGACTAGGGAGGAGGAAAATGACCTAAATGTTCATCTAATGACACAAACACACTTATTAGATGCAGAAGATTGCTTAAAAACCCTAATTGGACAAGAATAAGCCTAGGGAGGACGAATATGACCTAAATGTACATCCAATGACACAAACACACCTATTGGATGCACAAGATTACTTAAAAACCCTAATTGGACAAGAATAAGCCTATGGAGGACGAAAATGACCTAAATGTTCATGCAATGACAAAAACACACCTATTGGATGCACAAGATTACTTAAAAACCCTAATTGGACAAGAATAAGCCTAGGGAAGACGAAAATGACCTAAATGTTCATCCAATGACAGAAACACACCTATTGGATGCACAAGATTGCTTAAAAACCCTAATTAGACAAGAATAAGACTAGGGAGGAGGAAAATGACCTAAATGTTCATCCAATGACACAAACACACTTATTAGATGCACAAGATTGCTTAAAAACCCTAATTGGACAAGAATAAGCGTAGGGAGGACGAATATGACCTAAATGTACATCCAATGACACAAACACACCTATTGGATGCACAAGATTACTTAAAGACCCAAATTGGACAAGAATAAGCCCAGGGAAGACGAAAATGACCTAAATGTTCATCCAATGACACAAACACACCTATTGGATGCACAAGATTGCTTAAAAACCCTAATTAGACAAGAATGAGACTAGGGAGGACAAAAATGACCTAAATGTTCATCCAATGACAGAAACACACCTATTGGATGCACAAGATTGCTTAAAAACCCTAATTGGAAAAGAATAAGACTAGGGAGGACGAAAATGTCCTAAATGTTCATCCAATGACACAAACACACTTATTAAATGCGCAAGATTGGTTAAAAACCTAATTGGACAAGAATAAACCTAGGGAGGACGAAAATGACCTAAATGTTCATCCAATGACACAAACATACCTATTGGATGCACAAGATTGGTTAAAAACCCTAATTTGTAAAGAATAAGCCTAGGGAGGACGAAAATGACCTAAATGTTCATCTAATGACACAAACACACCTATTGGATGCACAAGATTGGTTAAAAACCCTAATTGGACAAGAATAAGCCTATGGAGGACGAAAATGACCTAAATGTTCATCCATTGACACAAACACACCTATTGGATGCGCAAGATTACTTAAAAACCTAATTGGACAAGAATACGACTAGGGAGGACGAAAATGACCTAAATGTTCATCCAATGACAAAAACACCCCTATTGGATGCACAAGATTGCTTAAAAACCCTAATTGGAAAAGAATAAGACTAGGGAGGACGAAAATGTCCTAAATGTTCATCCAATGACACAAACACACTTATTGGATGCGCAAGATTGGTCAAAAACCCTAATTGGACAAGAATAAACTTAGGGAGGACGAAAATGACCTAAATGTTCATCCAATGACACAAAAATACCTATTGTATGCACAAGATTGGTTAAAAATCCTAATTTGTAAAGAATAAGCCTAGGGAGGACGAAAATGACCTAAATGTTCATCTAATGACACAAACACACCTATTGGATGCACAAGATTGGTTAAAAACCCTAATCGAACAAGAATAAGCCTATGGAGGACAAAAATGACCTAAATGTTCATCCAATGACACAAACACACCTATTGGATGCACAAGATTGGTTAAAAATCCTAATTGGAAAAGAATAACACTAGGGAGGACGAAAATGACCTAAATGTTCATCCAAGGACACAAACACACTTATTGGATGCACAAGATTGTTTAAAAACCCTAATTGGACAAGAATAAGCCTATGGATGACGAGAATGACCTAAATGTACATCCAAAGACACAAATGAACTTATTGGATGCACAAGATTGGTTAAAAACCCTAATTGGACTAGAATAAGCCTGTGGAGGACGAAAATGGCCTAAATGTTCATCCAATGACACAAACACACCTATTGGATGCACAAGATTACTTAAAAACCCTAATTGGACAAGAATAAGCATAGGAGGACGAAAATGACCTAAATGTTCATCCAATGACACAAACACACCTATTGGATGCACAAGATTGCTTAAAAACCCTAATTTGACAAGAATAAGACTAGGGAGGAGGAAAATGACCTAAATGTTCATCCAATGACACAAACACACTTATTAGATGCACAAGATTGCTTAAAAACCCTAATTGGACAAGAATAAGCGTAGGGAGGACGAATATGACCTAAATGTACATCCAATGACATAAACACACCTATTGGATGCACAAGATTACTTAAAAACCCAAATTGGACAAGAATAAGTCTAGGGAAGACGAAAATGACCTAAATGTTCATCCAATGACACAAACACACCTATTGGATGCACAAGATTGCTTAAAAACCCTAATTAGACAAGAATAAGACTAGGGAGGACAAAAATGACCTAAATGTTCATCCAATGACAGAAACACACCTATTGGATGCACAAGATTGCTTAAAAACCATAATTGGAAAAGAATAAGACTAGGGAGGACGAAAATGTCCTAAATGTTCATCCAATGACACAAACACACTTATTAAATGCGCAAGATTGGTTAAAAATCCTAATTGGAAAAGAATAACACTAGGGAGGACGAAAATGACCTAAATGTTCATCCAAGGACACAAACACACTTATTGGATGCACAAGATTGTTTAAAAACCCTAATTGGACAAGAATAAGCCTATGGATGACGAGAATGACCTAAATGTACATCCAACGACACAAATGAACTTATTGGATGCACAAGATTGGTTAAAAACCCTAATTGGACAAGAATAAGCATGTGGAGGATAAAAATGACCTAAATGTTCATCCAATGACACAAACACACCTATTGGATGCACAAGATTACTTAAAAACCCTAATTGGACAAGAATAAGCATAGGGAGGACGAAAATGACCTAAATGTTCATCCAATGACACAAACACACCTATTGGATGCACAAGATTGCTTAAAAACCCTAATTAGACAAGAATAAGAATAGGGAGGAGGAAAATGACCTAAATGTTCATCCAATGACACAAACACACTTATTAGATGCACAAGATTGCTTAAAAACCCTAATTGGACAAGAATAAGCGTAGGGAGGACAAATATGACCTAAATGTACATCCAATGACACAAAAACACCTATTGGATGCACAAGATTACTTAAAAACCCAAATTGGACAAGAATAAGCCTAAGGAAGACGAAAATGACCTAAATGTTCACCCAATGACACAAACACACCTATTGGAGGCACAAGATTGCTTAAAAACCCTAATTAGACAAGAATAAGACTAGGGAGGACAAAAATGACCTAAATGTTCATCCAATGACAGAAACACACCTATTGGATGCACAAGATTGCTTAAAAACCCTAATTGGAAAAGAATAAGACTAGGGAGGACGAAAATGTCCTAAATGTTCATCCAATGACACAAACACACTTATTAAATGCGCAAGATTGGTTAAAAACCTAATTGGACAAGAATAAACCTAGGGAGGACGAAAATGACCTAAATGTTCATCCAATGACACAAACATACCTATTGGATGCACAAGATTGGTTAAAAACCCTAATTTGTAAAGAATAAGCCTAGGGAGGACGAAAATGACCTAAATGTTCATCTAATGACACAAACACACCTATTGGATGCACAAGATTGGTTAAAAACCCTAATTGGACAAGAATAAGCCTATGGAGGACGAAAATGACCTAAATGTTCATCCAATGACACAAACACACCTATTGGATGCACAAGATTGCTTAAAAACCCTAATTAGACAAGAATAAGACTAGGGAGGAGGAAAACTACCTAAATGTTCATCCAATGACACAAACACACTTATTAGATGCACAAGATTGCTTAAAAACCCTAATTGGACGAGAATAAGCGTAGGGAGGACGAATATGACCTAAATGTACATCCAATGACACAAACACACCTATTGGATGCACAAGATTACTTAAAAACCCAAATTGGACAAGAATAAGCCTAGGGAATACGAAAATGACCTAAATGTTCATCCAATGACACAAACACACCTATTGGATGCACAAGATTGCTTAAAAACCCTAATTAGACAAGAATAAGACTAGGGAGGACAAAAATGACCTAAATGTTCATCCAATGACAGAAACACACCTATTGGATGCACAAGATTGCTTAAAAAACCCTAATTGGAAAAGAATAAGACTAGGGAGGACGAAAATGTCCTAAATGTTCATCCAATGACACAAACACACTTATTGGATGCACAAGATTGGTTAAAAACCTAATTGGACAAGAATAAACCTAGGGAGGACGAAAATGACCTAAATGTTCATCCAATGACACAAACATACCTATTGGATGCAAAAGATTGGTTAAAAACCCTAATTTGTAAAGAATAAGCCTAGGGAGGACGAAAATGACCTAAATGTTCATCTAATGACACAAACACACCTATTGGACGCACAAGATTGGTTAAAAACCCTAATTGGACAAGAATAAGCCTAGGGAGGACGAAAATGACCTAAATGTTCATCGAATGACACAAACACACCTATTGGATGCACAAGATTGGTTAAAAACCCTAATTGGAAAAGAATAACACTAGGGAGGACGACAATGACCTAAATGTTTATCCAAGGACACAAACACACTTATTGGATGCACAAGATTGTTTTAAAACCCTAATTGGACAAGAATAAGCCTAGGGATGACGAGAATGACCTAAATGTACATCCAATGACACAAACACACCTATTGTATGCACATGATTACTTAAAAATCCTAATTGGACAAGAATAAGCCTTGGGAGGACGAAAATGACCTAAATGTTCATCCAATGACACAAACACACCTATTGGATGCACAAGATTACTTAAAAACCCTAATTGGACAAGAATAAGACTAAGGAGGACGAAAATGACCTAAATGTTCATCCAATGACACAAACACACCTATTGGATGCACAAGATTGCTTAAAAACCCTAATTAGACAAGAATAAGACTAGGGAGGAGGAAAATGACCTAAATGTTCATCTAATGACACAAACACACCTATTGGATGCACAAGATTGCTTAAAAACCCTAATTAGACAAGAATAAGACTAGGGAGGACAAAAATGACCTAAATGTTCATCCAATGACAGAAACACACCTATTGGATGCACAAGATTGCTTAAAAAACCCTAATTGGAAAAGAATAAGACTAGGGAGGACGAAAATGTCCTAAATGTTCATCCAATGACACAAACACACTTATTGGATGCACAAGATTGGTTAAAAACCTAATTGGACAAGAATAAACCTAGGGAGGACGAAAATGACCTAAATGTTCATCCAATGACACAAACATACCTATTGGATGCAAAAGATTGGTTAAAAACCCTAATTTGTAAAGAATAAGCCTAGGGAGGACGAAAATGACCTAAATGTTCATCTAATGACACAAACACACCTATTGGATGCACAAGATTGGTTAAAAACCCTAATTGGACAAGAATAAGCCTATGGAGGACGAAAATGACCTAAATGTTCATCGAATGACACAAACACACCTATTGGATGCACAAGATTGGTTAAAAACCCTAATTGAAAAAGAATAACACTAGGGAGGACGACAATGACCTAAATGTGTATCCAAGGACACAAACACACTTATTGGATGCACAAGATTGTTTTAAAACCCTAATTGGACAAGAATAAGCCTAGGGATGACGAGAATGACCTAAATGTACATCCAATGACACAAACACACCTATTGTATGCACAAGATTACTTAAAAACCCTAATTGGACAAGAATAAGCCTAGGGAGGACGAATATGACCTAAATGTACATCCAATTACACAAACACACCTATTGGATGCACAAGATTACTTTAAAACCCTAATTGGACAAGAATAAGCCTAGGGAAGACGAAAACGACCTAAATGTTCATCCAATGACAAAAACACACCTATTGAATGCACAAGATTACTTAAAAACCCTAATTGGACAAGAATAAGCCTAGGGAAGACGAAAACGACCTAAATGTTCATCCAATGACACAAACACACCTATTGGATGCACAAGATTGCTTAAAAACCCTAATTAGACAAGAGAAAGACTAGGGAGGACGAAAATGACCTAAATGTTCATCCAATGACAGAAACACACCTATTGGATGCACAAGATTGCTTAAAAACCCTAATTGGAAAAGAATAAGACTAGGGAGGACGAAAATGACCTAAATGTTCATCCAATGACACAAACACACCTATTGGATGCACAAGATTGGTTAAAAACCCTAATTGGACAAGAATAAGCCTAGGGAGGACGAAAATGACCTAAATGTTCATCCGATGACACAAACACACCTATTGGATGCACAAGATTGGTTAGAAACCCTAATTGGACAAGAATAAGCCTAGGGAGGACGAAAATGACCTAAATGTTCATCCAATGACACAAATGAACTTATTGGATGCACAAGATTGCTTAAATCCCTAATTGGACAAGAATAAGACTAGGGAGGACGAAAATGACCTAAATGTTCATCCAATGACACAAACACACCTATTGGATGCACAAGATTGGTTAAAAACCCTAATTGGACAAGAATAAGCCTAGGGAAGACGAAAATGACCTAAATGTACATCCAATGACACAAATGAACTTATTGGATGCACAAGATTGGTTAAAAACCCTAATTGGACAAGAATAAGCCTATGGAGGACGAAAATGACCTAAATGTTCATCCATTGACACAAACACACCTATTGGATGCGCAAGATTACTTAAAAACCCTAATTGGACAAGAATAAGCCTAGGGAGGACGAAAATGACCTAAATGTTCATCCAATGACACAAACACACCTATTGGATGCACAAGATTACTTAAAAACCCTAATTGGACAAGAATAAGCCTATGGAAGACGAAAATGACCTAAATGTACATCCAATGACACAAATGAACTTATTGGATGCACAAGATTGATTAAAAACCCTAATTGGACAAGAATAAGCCTATGGAGGACGAAAATGACCTAAATGTTCATCCAATGACACAAACACACCTATTGGATGCACAAGATTACTTAAAAACCCTAATTGGACAAGAATAAGCCTAGGGAGGACGAAAATGACCTAAATGATCATCCAATGACACAAACACACCTATTGCATGCACAAGATTGCTTAAAAACCCTAATTAGACAAGAATAAGACTAGGGAGGACGAAAATGACCTCAATGTACATCCAATGACACAAATGAACTTATTGGATGCACAAGATTGGTTAAAAACCCTAATTGGACAAGAATAAGCCTATGGAGGACGAAAATGACCTAAATGTTCATCCAATGACACAAACACACCTATTGGATGCACAAGATTACTTAAAAACCCAAATTGGACAAGAATAAACCTAGGGATGACGAAAATGACCTAAATGTACATCCAATGACACAAATGGACTTATTGGATGCACAGGATTGGTTAGAAACCCTAATTGGACAAGAATAAGCCTATGGAGGACAAAAATAACCTAAATGTTCATCCAATGACACAAATACACCTATTGGATTCACAAGATTACTTAAAAACCCTAATTGGACAAGAATAAGCCTAGGGAGGACGAAAATGACCTAAATGTTCATCCAATGACACAAACACACCTATTGGATGCACAAGATTACTTAAAAACCCTAATTGGACAAGAATAAGCCTAGGGAAGACGAAAATGACCTAAATGTACATCCAATGACACAAATGAACTTATTGGATGCACAAGATTGGTTAAAAACCCTAATTGGACAAGAATAAGCCTATGGAGGACGAAAATGACCTAAATGTTCATCCAATGACTCAAACACACCTATTGGATGCACAAGATTACTTAAAAACCCTAATTGGACAAGAATAAGCCTAGGGAGGATGAAAATGACCTAAATGTTCCTCCAACGACACAAACACACCTATTGGATGCACAAGATTGCTTAAAAACCCTAATTAGACAAGAATAAGACTAGGGAGGACGAAAATGACCTAAATGTTCATCCAATGACACAAACACACGTATTGGATGCACAAGATTACTTAAAAACCCTAATTGGACAAGAATAAGCCTAGGGAAGACGAAAATGACCTAAATGTACATCCAATGACACAAATGAACTTATTGGATGCACAAGATTGGTTAAAAACCCTAATTGGACAAGAATAAGCCTATGGAGGACGAAAATGACCTAAATGTTCATCCAATGACACAAACACACCTATTGGATGCACAAGATTACTAAAAAAACCCTAATTGGACAAGAATAAGCATAGGGATGACGAAAATGACCTAAATGTTCATCCAATGACACAAACACACCTATTGGATGCACAAGATTGGTTAAAAACCCTAATTAGACAAGAGAAAGACTAGGGAGGACGAAAATGACCTAAACGTTCATCAAATGACACAAACACACCTATTGGATGCACAAGATTGGTTAAAAATCCTAATTGGAAAAGAATAACACTAGGGAGGACGAAAATGACCTAAATGTTCATCCAAGGACACAAACACACTTATTGGATGCACAAGATTGTTTAAAAACCCTAATTGGACAAGAATAAGCCTATGGATGACGAGAATGACCTAAATGTACATCCAACGACACAAATGAACTTATTGGATGCACAAGATTGGTTAAAAACCCTAATTGGACAAGAATATGCCTGTGGAGGACGAAAATGACCTAAATGTTCATCCAATGACACAAACACACCTATTGGATGCACAAGATTACTTAAAAACCCTAATTGGACAAGAATAAGCATAGGGGGGACGAAAATGACCTAAATGTTTATCCAATGACACAAACACACCTATTGGATGCACAAGATTGCTTAAAAACCCTAATTAGACAAGAATAAGACTAGGGAGGAGGAAAACGACCTAAATGTTCATCCAATGACACAAACACACTTATTAGATGCACAAGATTGCTTAAAAACCCTAATTGGACAAGAATAAGCGTAGGGAGGACGAATATGACCTAAATGTACATCCAATGACACAAACACACCTATTGGATGCACAAGATTACTTAACCCAAATTGGACAAGAATAAGCCTAGGGAAGACGAAAATGACCTAAATGTTCATCCAATGACACAAACACACCTATTGGATGCACAAGATTGCTTAAAAACCCTAATTAGACAAGAATAAGACTAGGGAGGACGAAAATGACCTAAATGTTCATCCAATGACAGAAACACACCTATTGGATGCACAAGATTGCTTAAAAACCCTAATTGGAAAAGAATAAGACTAGGGAGGACGAAAATGTCCTAAATGTTCATCCAATGACACAAACACACTTATTGGATGCGCAAGATTGGTTAAAAACCTAATTGGACAAGAATAAACCTAGGGAGGACGAAAATGACCTAAATGTTCATCCAATGACCCAAACATACCTATTGGATGCACATGATTGGTTAAAAACCCTAATTTGTAAAGAATAAGCCTAGGGAGGACGAAAATGACCTAAATGTTCATCTAATGACACAAACACACCTATTGGATGCACAAGATTGGTTAAAAACCCTAATTGGACAAGAATAAGCCTATGGAGGACGAAAATGACCTAAATGTTCATCCATTGACACAAACACACCTATTGGATGCGCAAGATTACTTAAAAACCCTAATTGGACAAGAATAAGCCTAGGGAGGACGAAAATGACCTAAATGTTCATCCAATGACACAAACACACCTATTGGATGCACAAGATTACTTAAAAACCCTAATTGGACAAGAATAAGACTAAGGAGGACGAAAATGACCTAAATGTTCATCCAATGACACAAACACACCTATTGGATGCACAAGATTGCTTAAAAATCCTAATTGGACAAGAATAAGACTAGGGAGGAGGAAAATGACCTAAATGTTCATCTAATGACACAAACACACTTATTAGATGCAGAAGATTGCTTAAAAACCCTAATTGGACAAGAATAAGCCTAGGGAGGACGAAAATGACCTAAATGTTCATCCAATGACACGAAAACACCTATTGGATGCACAAGATTACTTAAAAACCCTAATTGGACAAGAATAAGCCTAGGGAAGACGAAAATGACCTAAATGTACATCCAATGACACAAATGAACTTATTGGATGCACAAGATTGGTTAAAAACCCTAATTGGACAAGAATAAGCCTATGGAGGACGAAAATGACCTAAATGTTCATCCATTGACACAAACACACCTATTGGATGCGCAAGATTACTTAAAAACCCTAATTGGAAAAGAATAAGACTAGGGAGGACGAAAATGTCCTAAATGTTCATCCAATGACACAAACACACTTATTGGATGCGCAAGATTGGTCAAAAACCCTAATTGGACAAGAATAAACCTAGGGAGGACGAAAATGACCTAAATGTTCATCCAATGACACAAACATACCTATTGGATGTACAAGATTGGTTAAAAACCCTAATTTGTAAAGAATAAGCCTAGGGAGGACGAAAATGACCTAAATGTTCATCTAATGACACAAACACACCTATTGGATGCACAAGATTGGTTAAAAACCCTAATTGGACAAGAATAAGCCTATGGAGGACGAAAATGACCTAAATGTTCATCCAATGACCCAAACACACCTATTGGATGCACAAGATTGGTTAGAAATCCTAATTGGAAAAGAATAACACTAGGGAGGACGAAAATGACCTAAATGTTCATCCAAGGACACAAACACACTTATTGGATGCACAAGATTGTTTAAAAACCCTAATTGGACAAGAATAAGCCTATGGATGACGAGAATGACCTAAATGTACATCCAACGACACAAATGAACTTATTGGATGCACAAGATTGCTTAAAAACCTTAATTGGACAAGAATAAGCCTAGGGAGGACG